>CALZFC010000328.1:530000-532500 GCA_945643635.1 Allodiplogaster sudhausi | reverse complement strand
TTTATGGTTCACATTTATTCTGTTTCGGTAATTCAGGTGAGGGAACAGTTTATGCAAAGTTCTTCATTGTTTTGCTAAGTGAAATGAAGAGAGGAGAGAGTGAGAGGGTGAGAGAGAGAAATGAAAGAGAGATATCGTGACAAGAGGAGAGAGAGAGAGAGAGAAAGAGGGAGAGAGAACGCGAGAGAGAGAGAGAGAGAGAGGTCGGACTTTGAACATCGCGATATAGGCATACAGTGTAAGAGGAGTGCCTGGTCAACTCTATGAGATGAAGAAGGAGGAACGCAGCTGTCCTTCCCTTTTTTGCTACACCAGATGAGTCGTATTTCGCTGTCCTTTTTTCTTCTTACGTATATCCGTATCTCTCTCTATCTCTCGATCGCTCGCTCTTTATCTCTCTTTCTCTTTCTGCTCTTTCATTCTTTCTCTGCATCTATGTCCTCTCTTCCCTCTCACTGTTTTATCTGGCTTCCAGAGGTCAGCTTTATCTCTACGCATCCCCCACCCTAAATTTCTCCGTCCCCTTCCCTCCTGCTATCAGGAATGGACGTTTCTACGTTGAAGAGGGCACAAAGAACAAATGTTCAAGGGATTGAGAGAGGTGGAGAAAAACCAGAGAGAAAAGATAGAGCGAGAGAGAGAGCGCGAGAAAGAGAAACGAGGGACGAGAGACAGCGAGAGTGAGAGAGAGAAAGAGGGAGTGAAAGAGAGAAGAAAAGGGCAATTGGGACCAGAAGCTTGTCATTTGCCACTTCCAGGTTCTGGAACTCTGCATAGCATCCCTTTTTACTTCTTTCTAATTCTCTGTCTTTGTTCGTTTACTCTCTTATTTTCTTCCAAGATACTCTTCAGTCTCTTTCTTTCTCTTTCCATCTCTCTCGCTCTCTCTCTCTCTCTCACTTCCCTCTCTTCCATTTCTCTCCCTCTCTCTCTCTCTCCCTTGCTCTCTCTCCTTCATTCTCCTGTTGTCCCTCCAAGCTACCAATCATTCTCTCTTTTGCCAAATGTTGTAATCTCTTTCATCTTCTCCTTCTTCGTTCACTTTCAGCATTCCTCATTCATCCTCCCGTAGCTCCAGACGTTTCTCTTCTCCTCCCCCCCCCCCATTCTTTCACTGTTTTGTCGCAGCTTATCTGTCTTCCGCCATTATCTCTTTCTCTCTCACTGCTCTCTCTCTCTCTCCTGTTCGCTCTTTTTCTCTGTCTCTCTCTCTCTCTCTCTCTCTCGCCCCTCTACATCTCTCGCTCTCTCCTTCTTTCTCTTTCTCTTTTCGCCCTCTCATCTTCCCTCTTTCTCTCTCTATCACTCCCTCTAATTTTCTAAGCCCTCTCTGAGCATCAGTCACTTTGGATATCCACCATCTCTCTTATCCACCGAGTCCATTGATTACGATGACCAGCCTTTGACCCTTCTGTGTCTCGGCAGAGAGAGCACACGAAATGGAGAGAGCTGATGAGAGAAGCAGAGAGGCAACATTTGGCACTTTCCCCACTGTTGCGCAATGGAATTCATCTGGCAGAGTTCTAGTCGCTATTCTACCTATCTACATATGTATGTCTTTTAGCTGATCTCTTTCAAGATCATTAATTTGAAGAATGCTCAATTTAGAAATTGGCGCGAAATTCAAATTAATATTTAAATAAAATACACATGTTCCATACCGTACTTTACTTAGAGAGCTTGGCATTCTCGAGAGCGTGGGCGGTGACTTCTCTCCCTCTCGCCTTCTCTCCACCATCTTCCAGGATGCGGCAGACGCTGCTTCCGCTGCTGCTGTTCGCGGCGGCCGCGATGCTTGCGCTCGCTTCTGAGGTACGGTAGACGATGGAATACGGTAGAATTAGCATGAGGAGGGATTACGGTACAAAGCGTTGATGAGAGAACATAGAATTTGCATAGAGTAAGATTCTTTCACGTGCACTTTGTAGCACAGACTCTCTCCTCCCTCTGTGTGTGTGTCTCTCTCTCCTCCATCTGATATCCCTTTCTTCTTTCGTCTCTCCTCTCTCAAATATCTCTCTCTCTCTCTCTCCAGGACGACCGTTGCCGTGACCGTAGTTGCTACCCGATCACGGGCAACCTTCTGATCGGCCGCACGCATCGTCTCTCCGCCTCCTCAACATGCGGCATGCGCCAGAGAGAACGGTAGGCTTTTCTGGAGGCAGCGCGGGCTTCTATTCAAAGAATGAAAGCGACACAGTCAAATTATACAAAGCTTTTGCTAACAAGATTACACCATAATATTTTTCTGGCAGTCTTAATGTCTTTTTTTGCCTTCCTGATCTTTTCTAATTAAGAATATGCAGCTCTCATCTTCCGCCCATCTCACTTCACTCCTGTACTCTTTTTCTCTCTCGTCTTCTGTCATTCTCTTTCTCCTCTCTCTCTAACTCTCTCTCTCCCTCTCTCTCTCTCTCTCTCTACTTTCAGCTTCTGTATCGTCTCTCATCTGGAAGAGCAGACCAAGTGCTTCTACTGCGACTCGCGCACCGAATGGAAG
>CALZFC010000328.1:380000-525000 GCA_945643635.1 Allodiplogaster sudhausi | reverse complement strand
ACAACCCGGACGGCTGCGTGCCGTGCACATGCAATCTACTGGGCACGTGGAACAACGAGGGATGCGACAAGTTCAGCGGATCATGCACATGCAAGCGACTCGTGCAGGGAGACAACTGCGAGCAGTGCTTGGTCAGCAGAGAGAGAGAGAAAGGGAGAGAGAGAGAGAGAGAGAGAGTGAGGGAGCGAGAGAATAGTGAGGAGCGTGAAGGAGGAAGAGAGAGAGAGAGGGACAGAGATTGAGAAAAGAACAAAGAGAATGTTAACGAAGAAACAGAAAGAATGAGAGAGATAGAGAAGAAGAGAAAGAGAGAGAGAGAGAGAGAGAGAGAGAGAGAGATTGAGTCAAGAGAGAAAAGAGACACTCTCTTTCTTCTCCGGAGAAGAAGAAGAAGAAAGCGAGTGACGAGAAGAAAGATAAGCAGAGAGCGAAAGAAAGTGCAAGGAAGAAAAATATATAAGTTGTTGCCCCCATAAAGACTAGTTCTTTGTTGTTGTTTTTTTTTTGTAATAAAGGAATGAAGTCCTCTGCAGCCCGAACACTACGGCCTTTCGGAAGAGCCGGATGGCTGCAAGGCATGTGACTGTGACATCGGAGGAGCACTCGACAACCAGTGCGACTTCCAGACCGGCCAGTGCAAGTGCAGAGAGCACTTTGGAGGCAGGAGGTGAGTAGTACGTTATATATATATATATATATATATATATATATTTATTTATTTATTTATCGTACATGAAATATATATTTCAATGTGACAGCACAAAGAGATCGACGCACACGAGTCACTCCAAGGCGAATATATATAATATAACATGATAATCTTGTATTAAAAATTAAACAAGAAGAGAAAACCTGGCCTTGAACTGGTAAAAGATCAGCATTTCAAGATGCGACAAGCCCGACTCGTCCTTTTACTGCGCCGAGATCGACCATTATATCTACGAGGCAGAGCATGCCGAATCGGTTCTGGTCAGATACATTAATTAGTTAATTAAATGTATTTAATTAATTATATTAATTAAGTTGTTTATATTTATATATCAACAGCTAGTTGAGAAGAAATGAGAGGCGAATATTTTGAAGAATAAAAAATTTTTTTAAATCGAAGCGATAATAATATAAGTTAGACTGCAAAGTGAGAGAGAACAGGCGGTTTTCATAAGTGGCTAAGGCATATATCTCACTCTTACGCTGTCCACATTGCTTCCAATTGTAATAAGTTGATATCTAACGGTACGAGCAAATCAAATGTTATTGATAATAATAAGTTGAATTAATATCTATGTAAGAATGATGAAATAAAATTTCATTAATAATAAATTAGTCTTCCTCTTTCAACCAGGCCACAGTCGAGCCACGCGAACGGCCGAGCGATCCACGTGGACAGTCGTGGACGGGCGATGGATTCGCACGGGTCACGGAGAGGAGCCAGCTTAGCTTCAAGGTGAGAGAGAGAGAGAGAGGGAGAGAAGGAGGGAGACGATGACAAGGAGATGCGGGAGAGAGAGAGAGAGAGAGAGAGAAAGGGATAGAATGACAAGGAGATGCGAGAGAGAGAGAGAGAGCGCGACGGAGGAGAGAGAACAGCAGAGAAGGAAGTAAAAGAAAAATACAGAGAGGAGAGAGAAAGAGAGCGAGAGAGAGAGACTAAATAGATCTGGAGAGTGAAAGAAACAAGCGGAATGTGCATAAGAGAAAAAGGGATTAAAAAAAATAATACGGAGAGGGCGATATAGGAGATGGCGTTAAAGAGAAGCGAGAGAGGTAGCTAATTCTGCGACCAGCAAGGCCATTGGAAGTGGGTCGAATGTATGAAAAAGCTGCTACTGCAACACGAACCTACTATTTATTATGTATTCTTTAATTTCAGACCAACAATCTCCAGAAGAGTGGCGAGTACAACATTGTTCTACGTTATGAGATGGATCCGAGGGTTTGTTTGTTTAGCCTTTTATTTATCTTTTTACTTAACATATAGATAGTGCCTTAATGTTTGTTTATATTCCGATTTTGGCTTCCCCTTTTATTATGCAACATCTACAGTAGCGCTGTTCTTCTCGTTCCAGGACCCGGTCGGCTGGGAGAACGTGCAGATTACGGTTGTTCGACCGGACGAGCAGTCGGCCGATTCGCCTTGCGCCAATGCGGATCCGAGCAATGACTTCCTGATCGCGCGTCTTCATCCCGGATCCAGATATACTGAAGTGAGTTGGGAGCGGGGGGGGGGGTGGGTGTTATAGTCTATAACTTATAGACCTAGAATTCCTTGCTCGGGGACATATAAGGCCCCCGAGAACACTTTGGGGGGGGGTATGCCTTTTATGAAACCCACATCGAGGCGCTATTCTTCCGAGACCAGACGGGTTTGACAAGACGCTTTCCCTAATCATTCCGGCACTGGATGTCAAAGAGCTCAGATATGCAGTGGGAATTTATAGGAGAGCTGTTCTAATTATAAAACATCTCGCATCAATTACGACATCGGACCGCGATTTAAGTCTCAATTCTTGCCTTTCCATAGTTTTCATGTGAATGAGTTCGCTGCCCGATGAAGAAGGAATAGGGTTCTTGTCATGTTTTACTCCTGGACAGCTTCTATCTCTCTCTCTCTCTCTCTCTCTCAGTCTATCTCTCTGCATCTCTCTTTCTCTTTCTCTCGCTCTCAGTGGATCTCTCTGTATCTCTCTTTTTCTACTCTCTCTCTCTCTCTCTCTCTCTCTCTCTCTCTCTCTCGCCCAGTCTATCTCTCTGCATCTCTCTTTCTCTTTCTCTCGCTCTCAGTGGATCTCTCTGTATCTCTCTTTTTCTACTCTCTCTCTCTCTCTCGCCCAGTCTATCTCTCAGTATCTCTCTTTCTATTGCTCTCTCTCCCTCTTTCTCTATCTACTTGTTTCGTTTCCCTTTCATCTTCTCTTTTTTCAATTCTCTTTTCTCTGTCCAGGTGCGTCCTGCCGTGTGTCTCGAGCAGGAAACGGAATACGAAATCGTTATCCAGCTCGGCGAGAAGCGAACTGGAGTAGCAGACCGGTTAGCCCTTCTTCTCTTCTCTCTTTCGCATTCTCATAAGAAAAATTGCCTCAATACCTTGCCAAAAGTAATTAGGATTCTTATCAAAAATAAGTGTTTTACGAATGTATACCATAGAGTTTTCTCTCAGTTATTTCTCTCTCTCTCTCTCTCTCTCTCTCTCTCCCTCTCTCTCTCTCTCTCTATTGAAATTCTTTCAGTAAACATAAGCAGATTTTCTGAATACTGTATTAATTAGAATTAATTAGATGTAATTAATTGGATATATATTTAATGAATGGAAATAAAATGAAACTAAAAAAAGAAGAATTGCAGTGCCGGCCAGCACATCCTGATCGACTCGCTGGTGCTCGCTCCGCCGACCGAGCAGCTCTCCGTCTTCTCGGCCGATGCGGGAACACGCGCACAGCAGCACAGACTCGAGTACGAACGGTACCAGTGCAGACACCAGACACTCCAGCTCACGCCCAAGACCGATCTTAGCCAGGTTATTATTTTATAATTACTAATTAGCTTTTTTATTAAAGCAATTAATATGGCGATTAGATCGAAAAATGTGCTTCTTTCGAATAATGCAGAACTAACACTGTCTAGTAGAGTGCTGCTGTTCTTTTGCCTACGTTTAATTTACTCCCATTTTGTAACTTCCTTTCTCTTACTCATTCCTTCATTCTTTATCGCACTTCCCTCGCTCTCGCTTTCTTCTTTTTGCCTATCCTTTCTCCGTTCGTTGGCTCTACTCTCTTTTCTCTCCCCTATTCTCTCTAAGTCTTCCCCCTACTCACATTTCCATTTCTCTCTCTCTTTCTCCCTCCCTCCCTCCCTCCCTCTCTCTCTCTCTCTCTCTCTCTCTCTGTTCTCTATCTATCTCCCACTCTGTCTCTCCACCCCCTCTCCCTCACTCTCTTCTCTCTCTCTCTCTCTCTCTCTCTCTCTCTCTCTCTCTCCTCTCTCTCTCTACTTCTGTCCTATCTCTCTCTCTCTCCAGGTCTGTCTCAACTTCATCTGCCCTGTGGCTGCTGCCCTCCTCGAGAGGGGCGTGCCCTGCACCTGCGACCCGACTGGCTCCGTCTCTGGCATCTGTCGTGCCGAGGGCGGCCAATGCGAGTGCAAGCCCAATGTTGTTGGCAGACGGTAACGGGCCTTTATATAAGTGATGTTCTAATGAATCAATAAATTTTTTACAAAATAATATTGAATATCTTAAAAATATATTTTTTTATTAATTTTTTTAAAATAAAGTAAATGTTATTTTATTAAAAAATTCTGTCGAAAAGTGCAACATGTGGTTTTCTCGACAGACTTATAGTGAAAATGGTTCTTGATATTTCTGTGAGTGGTGAAATACTCATCCTGATCTTCTGTGATAATTGACTGGTCGTTTGCTTTACAATTAGCAGGAGCTAAATACATATATAAATGCATAAAATCGGTTAAATAACGAGCTGAAATGGGATAAATGTGGTTTTCACGGTGTATAAAATCGAATAGTCGAATTTTGATTAATTTTTGTTATTTATATTGTTAGCGTATTTACGGCAAATGTGGGACGGAATAAAAGTAATGGTTGATTGTGTGATCAGTGAAAGAATGTCGATTTGAAGTAATAGCAGTTTTGCATGACCTATTTGATCTGGCCGAATCCAGAGGGAATCAATAATTTATTTATTTTTTAAATATTTTTTTTTTATATTAAAAAGCAACTAAAGTTTGTTTTTATTTGAATGCGTAGCTACAAGTAGTGGTAGAGATTCTGCTCGGAAACACTTGTGGGCAAAGGACTAAAATAATTAGCATCTCTTGTATGATCGTTCTGGCAGAAGCTGCAGAAGAATTAATGTGTGGAATTCTACTTACAGTAATCTATATATATATATAATATATATTATATATAATATATATGTACAGTGTCCTCTTGATTCCAGCTGCGACAAGTGCGCAGTGGGAACGTACGGCTTCGGCCCGTCCGGCTGCTCGGAGTGCGCGTGCGATTCAGTGGGCGCTCTCTCCAACAACTGCGACCGATCATCCGGGCAGTGCGAGTGCAGAGACAAGGGCATCTATGGCAGGCAGTGCAACCAGTGCCAGCCGGGCTTCTGGGGATTCCCCGATTGTGCGGTTAGTGGAAGAGAGAATGAGAGAGAGTACGAGAGTGCGTAAGGGAGAGAGAGAGAGAAGAGACAGGAGAGGAGAGAGAGAGAGGCATAGAGGGGGTTGGGGTAGAAAGAGAGCGTAAGGGAGAGAGAAAAATGGAAAAATAATGTTATGGCGAGAGTGTGAGGAAGTTGAGAGGCGTTAAAGATATTGGATGAAAAACGACAAGTATACATTTCAGACTTGTAAATGCAACGACCACGCCAACCTCTGCGACCAAGCGACAGGTGTGCATTTTGAATAAAGGCGTATTTCCAGAGTAGTTGACATGGTGGAAAACAACGTTTTAGACATTGATTCTATTCCATATTCTACGCACTCATTCTAATTATGTATTTTTTTCTAATGGAAAATGTTGTAAGTAACTTGTAAGTAATACAATAAAGATACAATAAAAACTATTAATAAATCATAAGAAAGAATTAATAATAACAATATTTCTTCCCCAGGCACTTGCATCGAGTGCCGCGACCTCACCGACGGCAAGCACTGCGATCGCTGCAAGGACGGCTACTATGGAGATCCCCGGTCAGTCAATTCTCTCCTTCTCTCGCTCTCTATCTCTCTCTCTCTTTTTCTCTTTCTCTCTCGCTCTCTCTTTCTCGCCTTATCTCCATCTCTCTTACCTCGCTCTTTACCTGTCTCCTACCTCCATCTTCCCATGTCTTCCTCACTCATCTCGACGATATCCACCCGTCCATCTCTCTCTCTCTCTCTCTCTCTCTCTCTCTCTCTCTCCCACTCACCGTAATCCCTTGCAGCCTCGGCGTCGGCCTTCCCTGCAAGCCGTGCCCTTGCCCTGGCGGGCCCTCCTCTGGCTACCAGCACGCGGACACTTGCTATCTCCAGCCGCACACATCGGAAGTTGTCTGCAATTGCCGGTTAGATTTATGGACCGTAAATTAGGGTTTAAATAGTTATTATTTTTAAACATGAATTTTTTTATGTTCAGTTAACTTTATCATTACTTAATTTGGTCTAATTAATTTCTATACGGCAAAAACTTGTTCAGCGTCGGCTACACTGGCGAGCGATGCGCGAGCTGTGCGATGAACTACTGGGGCACTCCAACAGAGGTTGGCTTAGAAGATAGAGAGAGATGAGAGAGAGAGAGAGGAGAAGAAGAGAGAGAGAGAGTGAACTCAGGAAAGGGAGAATAAAGGAGTGAGAGAGGAGAGAGAGAGAGTGTGGGCGAACAAGAAAAAGTGCGAAATAAAAGAGAGGTAGAGAGCGTGACGATAGAGAGAAAGTCAGAAACTGAAGAAATAGTGCGTTGAGAAATGTGTGAGTAAATTAGCAAAAAGAATGTGGAATCAAAAACGTATTATCATTGAAGATATTAAATAAAGTTATTCTTTTTCTCCTTATTTAGGTCGGCGGAACATGCGAACGCTGTGACTGCAACGAGAACATCGATATGAGTGTAAGTCTACATGTAATTTGATTTTAAAAAAAAATTAGGAAATATTTCCGTTTTGAAACATTGTGTTCTTTCTTTTTCAAAATGCAATTTTCCGAACAAAAAGTGTGAAATTATTATCGTAGTATCGTTCTACATTATTTGCATGAATAATTAATTAAAGCTTAATAAAACATTCAAAAATACATTTATGTATATTATATGATTAAAGATTAAATAAACTTGCAAAAAGGAAGAAATAAAGAGCTTATGAATAAATAATTTCTGCTTTCTCAGGTGCCTGGCAGCTGTGACGCGACGACGGGCGATTGTCTGCTCTGCTTGGAGAACACTGAAGGATCGCAGTGTGCGGACTGCATCGAGGGATACTTTGGAGACGCCAAGATTCGGTCATGTCAGAGGTGAGGGAGATGGGGAGGAAAGAGAGAGAAATGAAGTTTGAGAGAGACAGAGAGAAAGAGTGATCAGGTATTCTAGAGAGGGAGAGAGAGAGGAGAGAGAGAAAGAGAGTGGGAGGAGTCAGTCAGTTGAGGGATGCGTGTGTAAAATTAGAATCACGGCAGCATGCACGAGAAAGCACCTTCCTCTACTCTTGAGACTAAAAGAAGGAACTAGCCGTCTGTAAACCAGCGGTTCATTTGTCATCTTCAGTGCATACCGAATATGCCTAATCTCACCGATTTCGATAATATTTAATTATTATTGTCATTGTTATTATTATTATTATTATTATTATTATTATTTATTTCCTTCTTTTATTACTTTTTTTACATGTCCTAACCCCTTACAGATGCATCTGCAACACGCTCGGCACGAACACGTCCTTTGGCGCATGCGACCGAGTCTCCGGGCAGTGCCCGTGCTTCCCGAACGTTGTAGGCATCCAATGCGATCAGTGCGCGCCGCATCACTATGATCTGGCCAGCGGCAAGGTTTGCGGGGGATAGACTGGTTGCGGATATAGTAGAGGGAAAGAGTAGGACAAAGGAATAGAGAGAAAAAGAGTAGTGACAAATGGTAGATGGGAGAAGTGTAGTGGGAGAAGTCCCAAAAGGAGGAGTAAACATATTAATTGTAAGTAGTAAATGCGTGCTGATATTAGTAATGTTTACTAGTTCTCTCTCTCACTCTCTCTCTCTCTCGTTCTCTTTCTCTCGGTGTGTAATGATGTCTCTCCCAGGGCTGCGCTGCTTGTGAGTGCGACGCAGCAGGCGTGATCGACGGGCCGGATGGTCAACCGGATCTGCAGTGCAACCATTTCGATGGGCAATGCAAGTGCAAGCGAGGACGAGGAGGTGCGATCTCCCTCTCTCTTTCTCTCTCTCTCTCTCTCTCTCTCTCTCTCTCTCTCTCGCTTTCTATTTCTTTTTTTCAATGATATTTCTCTTTCGCTCTTCCTCTCTTTTTTTTCTTTTCTTTGCATACTATATTTATTTCTATTCTCTCTCTCTATCTCTCTCTCTCTCTCGCTCTCTCTCTCTATTTCTGTCTATCTCTATGCATGTCTATCTCTGTGTCTATCCCTATGTCTCTCTCTCTCTCTCCTCTTTCTCTCTCTCTCTCTCTCTCTTCCTCTCTCTCTCTGCCTCTCTCTCTCTCGTCTCTGTCTCTGTCTGTCTCTCTCTCTTTCAGGCCGAACATGCGCCGAATGCGAGGACTACTACTGGGGCGACCCTCGCTCTCCGGATGGCTGCCGTCTCTGCGAGTGCGATCGAACGGGCTCCGCTTCACTTCAGTGCCACCGTAACAACGGCACTTGCGTCTGCCAACCAGGATCAGGCAAGTTGAGAGAGAGAGAGAGAGAGAGGAAGACTTGTTAGAGAAAGAGTAGATGGAACGAGAGTAGAAAGAATGGAGGAGAAAAATTAATTTACAGGTTATCCTTTTTTCAACACCTACTTTGGGAATGAAATTCGTATAGAAGTCCTATTTTGAATTTACAAAAAAAAACATTTGATAATTAGCAAATACGCTTCTATTTTTTGTGAGTGACAGTGTCATAAATGGTATCAGGTTCTGTAAATGAAGAAATGACAAGAATTCAAAAAGTAACGACATTTCAGGGGGCGCTCTGTGCAACGAGTGCGCCCGCGGCTACACGGGCACTTGGCCATACTGCCAGCCATGCGGAGAGTGCTTCCACCAGTGGGACAACATTGTGCAGGGACTGAAGCAGGAGGTGGGACAATCAGGACAATCAGGGGGTGTACAAGAGGGACAATATTGTGCAGGGACTGAAGCAGGAGGTTGGACAATGAGTGGGGAGCACAATCAATGTTCAGGGGATGAGGAACATGTGGTTTTAAAAGGAATCTAATAATGATTTCTAGAAGAATTATGCTGTTGGAATTATTGTTTTTTTTAATACATGTGTACATACTTAATTCGAAAACAAATAGAAAATATAGAGAAATATTTGAAATATTTTAATTTTATTGAAAAAATTTTTTATTTGAAAAAAGTCGCCTTTTCCCCAGATCGAACGCCTTATCGTGACAGCGGCCAACATTGAAGACACTGGCGTCGCGTCAGCGTTTGACGATCATTTTGAGAAAATGGAAAAGGTATGTTGGTTGTTTTCTTCTTTTCTCTGGATTATATATTTTATTTCTAATTTTATACTTTAATTTTGGAATCAAGTTTGTGATGAATATGCATTTTTTTAAAGTAAACTAGATTCAACCAGCACTTGACTCTATGTTATTTTCCGCTTTTGCAGGAACTCAAAGAAACTCGACGTCAACTTGAGTCGGCGAATCTCGATAAGGAGAGCTTGGACCAGCTGGACGCCGAGATTCAGAAGCTCAGAACGGAGGTGCGCTTTTTCATCCCTAATTCATTATTACAACACATTTTGCCATAGAAAGCAGAAGGTCTTGATAACATCGTATGGTTGCCAACTCTACACTTTTACGTTAATCTTGCCGATGAAAACCGCCAAGATTGTCAAGACAGAGGCGATGTCTTTATTATGTTCTCTTCTTTTACAAAAAAATAATTAATAGCCATATGTGGTTCTGATCTACAGGTGACGAATGCTCGAAATGCGGTTTCTACTGTCGAGGAGAAGGTCGCGTCGGCCACTCAAGATGTCGACTTTGCGGAGAAGGTCAGTGTTATCGTATCTCCCCCCCCCCCTCTCTCTCTCTCTCTCTCTTCTCTTTCTCTCTCTCTCTCTCTAGCTTTGTCTTCATTTGCTCTGTTTATCTGCTTCATACCACATCTCTCTCTTTTCTCTCTCTGTCTCTGTCCAAGCTCGTTTCTCTCTACCTCTTTATCATCTCGTATTGTCTCTGCATTTCTACCTGATAAGCGTTGACATTTGAATACTCTCTCTCTCTCTCTCTCTCCTCTCTCTCTCTCTCTCTCTCTCTCTCCTCTCTCTCTCTCTCTCTCTGCAGGATGTTCGCAAGCTGGAGGAGATGGCTCAGAAGCTAACAGACAAGACGGACGAGCTGAACGAGAAGGCGAATAAGATCAAGGTGGCCGATGTTCAGGTGGGTGCACAGTGTTTTCTCCCGCATTCTTACTTGGCCTACCTTGCAACGGCCCGTGGCGTGTTGGGTAGTTGCTGAGTACTGTAAGCAAGCGTCGCCGGTTCGAGCCCGCGCAAGCCGGTATGAAGACCTCGCTGGCGCTTATCCTTAGCCAGCGCGGTTCTTTACTAGGCGAGATGGTAATAGCACGTTGGATATTTCAATGCCGTCTTGGCATCTGGAATCTATCTCGTGCGAGACAGCTTTTGAAGAGCTGTTTCGTGAAATGTTTTGCAAACGTAGACTAATGTGCTGCAGCCATCTTGGGGGATATTTATAAGTAAACACGATAACTAAAATATGACTATTAAAAGAATAAATGCAAGGTGAGAATAATTATTTAAAAATAAATAAACAGTAAAATAACTTTAGGGTGCCTACAACATGACACGCGAGTCAGCCGCCAAATCGAGGGACGCTCAACAGAGAACGGACAATGTCGCGCCGATACTCGCCGCCACGGAGAAGGACATCGAGAAGGTAAGATAGCGAGAGAGAGAGAGAGAGAAGAGAGATAAGGAGAGTGAGAGATTGAAGAGATAAAGAGAAAGTAGAAAAGAAGAGAGACCGAGAGAGAGAAGGAAGAAAAGAAGAGAGAGAGCGAGAAAAGTCAAAGAATGAAACGATAGGCCTCCGTTAGAGCGAGAGAGAGACAGAGATAGAGAGAGAGAAAGGAAGAAAAGAAGAAAGAGAAAAGTGAAAGAATGAAAATCGTGTTTAGGTTGAAGAGCTCTTCAGCAGCAGCCGCGCTGACTTTGACAGGCAGTACTCAGAGAACGAGGCAGCACTCGTGGAGTGTGACAATAAGGTATGGCAAATTTAGTTATTCATTTGTTTACTCTATTTATTTACTTGTTTCTTTATGACTTTTATGGCCATATGTATCATAGCTGTGCGGATAGTACGAAATTTTTAGTGTTTCGATTTCATTTATCTTTGATAAGGCATATATCAATAATATATCCAAATTTTGTTTAAAAACAATGTATATTTGTTGAGAAGACGTTAAAAAGTAAAAAAAAAAAGAAGAAAGCTTGCAGCTAAGCGAGATGGAGGCGGCGTTGCCAGCTCTGAACAGCGACGTCTGCGGTGCGGCGTCCGCTCCATGCGATGCACTCTGCGGAGGGCCTGGTTGGACCAAATTTCTTTTTTTTTCTTGAATTTATAATTTAAAAAAAAAAATTTTTATATATAAAAGAAAAAATTATAAAAAAATAAAAAAAAAAAATGAAATAAAATACGCCATCGATACACAGGCGCATGCGGCAAGTGCGGCGGCCAGTCATGCCTGGAGGGCGCCGTGAGTCGGGCCGAGCAGGCGAAGAGCTTCGCCATCGAGGCCGACCAGAAGCTGAACGAGAAGCAGGAGGAGGCCGAGAGGGTGAGAGACTTTGTCAATGGCCATTTTATGGGAATATTACATTTTTAGTTTCGATCTGATTCATGCTAGTTTCAAATCGCTCTTTGCTTTTCTTCTTGTCACACTCACTCTTTTATCTCTCCTCTCCTCTCTCTCTCTCTCTATCCCTCTTTCTCTATCCCTTTTTCTCTGCTTCTCCCGCTCTCTCTCTCTCTCTGACTCTTTCTCTCTCACTCTCTGACTCTCTCACTCTCAGTCATTGTCAGCCACTTCTCCATAAGCCCTTACAATATCTTGCAGGTCCTCCTTCTGGTCCGCGACATTGTTGTTGTTACGGAGGCAGCACAGAGCGAGGCTGAGGAAGCACTGAGAGTGCGTTAAGGGATTTCTTGCGTTTATAATGTTTACTGGATAATTTTTTTCAATATCTAACGCTTCTGTTTTATTTATTTTATTTTCTTAAAAGATCTCTTTTTATGTATTCTTATTTTACTATTATCATATCTATTTAAGTAAATATAATAATTTAATCACTTCAAGGTTGCGACCGAAGCAGCTCGTGAGGCGAATAAAACTCGCGCAGATCTGGACGAGATTCTCGAGCACATGAACTCTTTTATCGCTGACACGAACAGGTTTGCCGCTATTGAAGCTTTTTCTTCATGATTATTTTTTTTGAATATGCTTCAAATTGCTTACCACCATCACAGTGGCCAAATATTTGCTCAACTACATGCGTATTGAATTACTCTACGTTGAATGCTATATAAATGCGCTTTATTAATTTGATTTGTTCGCAACTATGGACTGTGCATTTAAGAGAGGATGTCAGTAAGACTCGAGCAGGGCCCTATTATGACCTGCCCTAGGAATTTGTTTTCAATTTTGTTCACCAAAATTGATTACAGTATACAACTTGACGTGGTGAACAAAATAGGCTATATTTCAAAGTTGAAAAAAAAATTCCGCGCGAGACCCAGTACAGTAATCTTATAAATTTCATTGGTCATAAGTCGCTTCAAACTTATTATTAGACAACCATCCAGCTATCATTGGATAGCTGATTGGACGGGCTTTAATTTTCATGTTGATGATGTTTTCATAAAATTTGAATTTGGCCCTAAAATACGGCCCTAAACGTTTTCGAAGGTGGTTTTTAGCCAAATTAAGTATTTTATGCTCATTTCTACAACACCGCTCCTACATATTCTTAAAGCGCTTGAAATTTGCTACAATATATGTCTCTTTCAAAAAAAATGAAGGTCCCAGGCATAGGTTCCGAAGCGCTCGAACGTGATCCTGTGCAAACTGTAACGCCGTTCAAGCGCATTCTTCGATCCAGAACTGCGCTCAATGTCAATATTACAAAATCGTAAGTATATCATCTAAGAGCTCTCACGGAGATCTTCAAATGTTACATACATTATTTTATTGAAAAGTTTCAATTTATATGGGAAATTTCGTACTGAACAATTAGAAGGCTTAAAAAACTACTTTAAAAACATTTTCGCCTGTCAAAACATACATCATAAGAAAGAGGATGAAATTTGGTACAAGATGAACCCCTTTCAATGGAATTCCATGCATAGGATCTTTTGTTATAAATCATAAAGTTGTGCCAGTAGCGTCGCTGTCATTTCGTCCAAGAATTCACATTTTAGGTTATTCGAATTAGAATATTCCAATCCTTTTTTTCTACAGTTTTTCCCATAAGGCCTTGTTATACTACTATTATGGCTTATAAAAAAAGATCGTATGCATGGAATTCCATTGAAAGGGGTTCATCTTGTACCAAATTTCATCCTCTTTCTTATGATATATGTTTCGACAGACGAAAATGTTTTTAAAGTAGATTTTTAAGCCTTCTAATTATACAGAACGAAATTTCCCATATAAATTGAAACTCTTCAATAAAATAATGTATGTAACATTTGAAGATCTTCGTGAGAGCTCTTAGATGATATACTTACGATTTTGTAATATTGAGATTGAGCGCAGTTATGGATCGAAGAATGCGCTTGCACGGTGTTACAGTTTGCACAGGATCATGTTCGAGCGCTTCGGAACCTATGCCTGGGACCTTCATTTTTTTTGAAAGAGACATATATTTTAGCAAATTTCGCGCGCTTTAAGAATATGTAGGAGCGGTGTTGTAGAAATGAGCATAAAATACTTAATTTGGCTAAAAACAGCCTTCGAAAATGTTTAGGGCCGTATTTTAGGGCCAAATTCAAATTTTATGAAAACATCATCAACATGAAAATTAAAGCCCGTCCAATCAGCTATCCAATGATAGCTCGATGGTTGTCTAATAATAAGTTTGAAGCGACTTATGACCAATGAAATTTATAAGATTACTGTACTGGGTCTCGCGCGGAAAATTTTTTTCAACTTTGAAATATAGCCTATTTTGTTCACCACGTCAAGTTGTCTATTATAATCACTTTTGGTGAGGAAATCCGAAAAAAAAATTCATAGGGCAGGCCTTGATCGAACAGTACTGACAGGTTCTCTTAATTATAGTACTAACGAGCAGGGCATTTTAAATTTTTAAAACTATATTTTAGAACGAAAATGGCTGACGTGCGCGCTGCCGCCGAAGAAGTCATGGCCATGAGCATCAATCTGACTCCAGAGCAAATTGCTGATCTCGCGACTCAGGTCTATATTTTTTATTGACTAAAATTTTTGTTTATTATCGCCATATTTTTTTCTTTTTTTAAAGATCAATTTTTCTATGCACAGGAAAATAATAAATTTATCGCTCTCTCAAAGTTTTAAAACTTAATTTAAAATTGCTTGGAAAATATTGATATGAATGAAATTTTAATTTTGTTAATTTTGTCCCTTTTTGAGATTCGCGAAGCCCTTGAAAAGCTCAAGAACATCGACGTCATTCTCGAAGAGACCAAGACGAATAAGGAAACGGCGACGTCCCTCGAGCAAAGGGTGAATCTTAATTTTTTTTAAAATAATTTTTTGGTCGAAATAAAAGAATTATTTTTTTCCTTTTTTTTTGCCTAGATATGTAAATTATTTGATGTCTTGTGGTAATTTTTTAAAATCTCTCATCGACTGTTGAGTTATCGATGATTTAATAGTATAATAGGAAAATTAATTTTCTTACAGGCAGTGATGGCAGCTGCAGAAGCAGCGGCGATCAAGAACACCACGGACACGGTTTGTTTTCTCAAATAGTACAAGAAGCTTTTTAAAAAATGTACGGAGAAAAAGTGTAAAAGTTAAAAAAAACTTTTACACACCTGTTATTTCCGAATATATATTATCAGGCCTTTTATATTACTTTTTTTGTTTCAATTTTTTTAAAATAAATTATTATTTTCGTATTTAGGTAAGCGAGGCGCTCAGCATCGCTTCGGCCGCCCAAGAGAGCGCCAAGGCCGCCATCGACGACGCCAAGAAGAGAATGGGTCTTGCCAAGTGAGCTTCGAGTCCTGTTTTCTGTTAAAGGAGCAAAATACTCACATTTAAATTCGCGCCTATTTGCCTGAGACAAGCGCGAGAAAACATGCGTGATTTTAGAGCGACTCTACTGTACACATTGGTGATGGAAATTCAAATATTTCATGCTTCTTTAAATTGTTTCGTGCTTTCTGTTAAATTGTTTCATGAACAATAAGAGGAAGAAGAGGAAGGAAAAGCAATGAGAATTAAATAACTTTCTTTTCTCGAAACGTTGCGCGAATGAATTAGAACAATGAAATGTAATCGATTTCTTCGCTGCAGGACCGACTTGGACGCGACGCGAGAGGAAACAGCGAGTGCTGAAGAGAAGACAAAGGAGGCGAACGAGACACTCTCCGCCATCGAGGAGGGCGTCAAGCAGGTCAAGGTCCAGTATCTGCAGGTCAGTCACTAGTCAATCGATATTTCAATCGATACTTGAGAAATATCTTATACATTTTTTATCGATCTTTAAACAGCTTTTTTCTCGTAGTCACGTTCAATCGATACTTAAAAAAAAAGATCTATTTTATTCGATATTTAAGCAGCTTGACTCTTTCAATAGATATTTTAATCACTCGTATATTTTAATCGATATTTAAATATCCTTGGAATTGTTAGCATTATTCTGGCGACCACTGGCAAATTTATTTATTTTGTAAGATCCACAGAGGCAAGAGCGCCCTGTTCTATTACTGCTTTATTAATAGAAAGGCGAGCACTGAAAAGCACAGGTCAATGGTTTTTTTTTTAAATTATTTTTATGTTTAGATTTTGGACGACGCCAAAAATGCGTACGAATCAATGGAAAAGGCCGATGAGGCGGCAGCGGATTCCGAGAAGGGAAACAAGCAGCTCAAGGTATGGGTTTGGAGGAAAAAAACGTACACTGTTACAAATTACCGGGGGGGGGGGGGTTTATACTGTAAAGAAAACATCTTCAAGCGCAGATTATCGGTAGAGTGTTATTTGTGACTTACTTTTTTTTCGTAGCCAGCTGTTCGATTCAGGCGAAAGTGGAGACGGCTTCTGGTCTCCTGAAGGAGCGTTCGGCTGGCAATGAGAAGGCAAGGGAGAGAGCGGCTGCGCTTCGTGCGCGCGCCACTGATCTCCTGTACAAGATGCAAAAGTACGAGGAGGAATACAAATGTCAGTGGTTTTCTTAAATTAATTATTCTTTTGGCAAAGTGCCAGAAGATTAAAATGTACATCAAAATGCATACACAACTCCGCTTTCAATTCCAGCCCTGTCCAAGTACGATCCGGCCGATTCGATGCGAGAATACGAGCGACTGCTGGACGAGTACAAGAAGGTGGCCGACGCGGTCACCGTCAACATTGAACGACGCATCGAGTACTACAACACATGCGACAACGTTGCCGAGCCGGGCTTCCTACCGTGAACCCTCTGTGTGAAAGCTGACCATTCCTCCGCACTACCGTACTCTCTCTCTCTCACTCTCTCTCCACTTTCCGGCCTTCCCTTCCCTTTCGTACCATATAAGTCATTTTTCATCACTTTCGATTGCCATTTCGTAAGTCGATTATCCAGACGAATAATATTTTAGAGGCTTATTTTTGTGACTATTCAGCATTGTCTGCTCTTTTTTTGCTTTAAAAGAGCCATCCCACGAAAGGCTATTTTTTCCTATTTTGTAAACTCTTACGTAAACTATGGGAATTAGAAAAAAAAATTTCTAAAATTTAGCAGTAATCTTAATTCGTTAGAGGGGTTTTTTAATCGCTAGATAATTGTCTATTTAAATAGAATCTTGCGTGTTCTGAACACTGCCTACCATTTCGACTCCTGCCCGCGGCTCAACTGCTTACTGAACTGATGCTCTAAATCTCTTTCTTTTTCTCTCTCCCTCTGCCTCTCTCACTCTCTCTCTCTCACGCTCACTCTCGTTCTCTCATTATCTCTTCCTCTCTCTCTCTCTCATTCTCACAATTTGCTAAATATGTTGCCATTGTTGTTGCTTGACGGACGGGTGTAAATGCCTGAGTTTCCAAAAGAAGACGAAATTTTGTATTTAAGTATTTTGCCCTAACAATATTTTGCCTTCTATTATGTGCCTTTCTCTTCCAAACCATCAGTACAAGACGTAATTAAGTTAACTCTATTTAATATGGATTGGTTTAGTTTTTTTTCCTAAAATTGTTTGTTTTGCTCTTGCATTATATCTCCTCTTTGTTGATAGTATGCTTAATCCTCAGATTTTTCTATCCATCCATAACACTGCCTGCAGCAATCAATGATTGAGCTACTTTCCGCTGTTCTCCTGCCTTATTTATGAATGACGATCTGTTCCTAGGTATGCAATATCCGATTCCATTGCAGGGAGCTGCCGAATATCTCGCCTTTTATCTCTCAATTTCCATCCATTGATAAATCCGATTGCTTATATTTTCAGTGCGGTATACACATTAATATATTTGCTTGATGCGAGACAAATGAACTTCTTGCATTTAACAAGACATACATACATATACATAGGTTGTCAGGTACTTGCTTCTCTATCTATCGATCTTTTTTCTCCTTCCATCTCTATTTTTTCTCTCTCTCTCTCTCTCTATCTCTCTCTCTCTCTCTCTTCTATCAGACTCTTCTACCTAGCTCCATTCTCTTCTGCTTTCGCGCTATCTCCCTCCCTGTAGTGCCTTTTTATAAATGTTATGCATAAAAATGTTCAACAAGACATTTATTCAGAAAAATAAGATCGTCTATTCAATCGAATTTTGTTTATCGAATCGCCAACAAAAGATTAGCGGCCGAATCCTAGCTGCATAGGGGTCCATAATAAAGATGTTGAAATACAATCCTAATCTATCAACCTCGAAGTGGCTGGCAAGCGGGTGGACGGGTGGGCGGAGTCAACGGGTAGGTGTGGTCAGTTGTTGTTGTTATGCGTAAAGTAACATAAGTATATACTATGCAATCGAAATCAGCATTTAAAAATTTAAATAAGAAGAAGAAGCAAAAAATTTATTCTATGTATATACTCTATAAAATCGTCTAGAATCTGACAATGAGCGGCACCAGTCGCTTTGGAAATGTTTGAGGATATCGATAAAACGTTCTTTCTTGTTGATCGGAGGATTCTTTGATCATTGAACTATGATCCTTGATCATTGATCTTTGATGTCTAAGAAGAAGGAGGCGCGCTCGCTTCGATCTCTTGGAGGCGTCCCTTGAAGGAGAACGGTTGGAACGGATAGCCGAGGCCGAGGTAGAACTTGGACTGGAACTCCACCCTGGAAAGTGAAAGAGAGAGAGAGAGAAAGAGAGAGAGAGAGAGAGAGAAGGAGAGAGAGAGAGAAGGAGAGAAAAGAGATGGAGAAAGATTGAGAGTAGAGAGAATGATATAGAGAGTGAGAGACTAAGAGAGATGGGTTGAGAGATAGGAGAGACAAGGTTAGCATGTTGGAAAAATACCCAAAGGAGATTTAATTATGTAAAACAAAGATAGGGAGAGAGAGGGAGTGCTGACCAGTGGAGACGCAGAGCGTGCAAGAAAGCAGAGAGTCCCTCCATGAGCACGAGAATGGAGAAGGTGAGGACGCCGAAGAAGAAGAAGACGATGTAGATGGCGACGGCGCCGAGCCACTTGTCAGCGAAGCCGAACGAGTTCGCCAGCACCATGTGCCATAGGACTTCGGAGAGCTCTGAGAAGGAGAGAGAGAGAGAGAGGAAGAGAGAGATAGAGAGAGATGGAGAGGTAGAGAGAAAGAGAGAGGGTGAGAGAGAAAGAGAGAGGGCGAGAGAGAAAGAGAGAAAGAAAGAGAGAGAGCGAGAGAGAAAGAAAGAGAGAGACGGAGGGCAGAGAGAGAGAGAGAATCTGCTAACGAGCGTGTGCGAGCGAGAGGGCCCAGAGACGGAGATAGGATGCGGTATGCGAGACGCAGCCTAGCACGAACTCGATCGTGTGGATCGCCTGGTGCACCATGACGTCGCCAAAGTTCTACAAGGCAGAACTTTCATCATTGAAACGAGGGAACAGGTATTGTTTTCTAATACAAAAATATAGTTTCCGCAACTTTTCGATCTACTTGATAGACATTTCATGTTTTTTTAATCTTCTCTCTCTCCCCCTCTCTTCTTTCAATTACAGCGGCACTCATAGAGGCGTGGAATTTTGACCGAGTTCACTTTGCATTATAGCGATGCAGCATTTTATAATATACATTTACTCAAATCTTGCTCCGTAGAAGTTGCATAACTGTTGTAGCCTGCGATACTTTTCCCGGCCTTTATATTCAGGCAAAAGAGGTGCGAATTCAAATTGCCTTTTCTACCTCTCCATGGTGCGCGCCTCCTCCGCTGCCTCCGCCATGCTCTTCTTCTTTCTTGACGCCATTCGCTCCTCCATTCGCCGGGATCACCACCTCCTCGGACAGCACGTTTGCGCTCACCGTCTGAAGTCTCCTTCATTCTTTTCTTCTCTATCTCTCCCTCTCTCTCTCTATCTTCTTTCTCTCTCTCTCTTTCTTTTCTCTCTCTCTCTCTCTCTCTCTCTCCAAAACTGACGATATTCTCAGCTGCAGCCGTCTTGTGCTTCTTCTGTTGCATAATGAACTGGATTGGCTTGCCGAACAGCATGATTGGCACACAGACGAGCGCGATCAGCACGAGGACCGCTTCGACCGACGACTGAATAAATATTTATTATGTTTTCATATTTTGTTTTTATTTATTAAAATTTATTTTTAGATTTATATTTAATAAATAAACATAATAATCTATGATTAATAACATAATACGACAGACGAATGAATAAAGTCATCCTTATTAATTTTTTAACACTTTAATTTTAATTTTAATTTATTAATGCTTACCTATTTTATATTTAGATTTAATAATATAAATATACATTATAATACTAATAATATATTTAAAAATAATAATAATAATAATGACGGCCTAACCTGCCCGGGATACCACTGCGTGAGATAGCAGCCGTCCAGCTCCTTCCATCCTTCGGCCGGCCTGCCTGCCGTCACGTTGCGCACGAAGCCGGGTTCGCGCGTCTTGAACATGAACATGTTGATGAGGCCGATCTGCAAAGGAGAGAGATTTATTGATTATTCTTTTTTTTTATCGACTTTGACAGCGGAAAATTATCTTTTTATTGATCTTTTTTGCAGAGACTCTCACAATCAGTAAAACTATGCGAGAATATCATAATTAAATACGTCTAGCTTCATTTTTAATTAGGCCTAAAATGATTGCTACGAAATGATATGGAGTAGAAAAGGAAAGAAAGAAAGAAAAAGGATGCGTACAAGCAGCGAAGGCGCACAATGCGAGCCCGGGTAGACATTGCCAAAGATGACGTCCTCTTTGACCCAGAAGAAGATCCACTTGATGATGATCTAACAGAAAGAGAGATTTATTTATTTATTTATTTATTCATACATCAACTAATAATGTGACAACATGTGGAGTGAATATGGCAAATAAGCGAAGACAGGTGAAAAAAGAGACAGTTGAAAAGAAAATAATCATGTGTCGTTGCAGGATCTTAAAATATAGAAGAGGGAAGCGGGAGGGAAGTAGTAAGAGATTTACATTAAATAGTAGGAAAACTGAATTTACAACTTATTCAGATCGCATCAACGGTGGACTGGACATCAGAAATGTATGTATGAATGTATATAAAATAATCGACAATAATAATGATAAAAATGAATGTATATTTACATTACTTTATATGTAAGTAAACATGCAGATCAAACCTGAAGGCAGAGATACATGAAGATGCAGCCAAGGAAGAGAAGCTGAGGGATGAAGACGGTGAAGATGTCGATCTTAGACTTGAAGAAGCTGAAAAATTTTTCAATAAGTTTTCTCTTCTTTGGCAGGCATGGATTTATCAATCTTTCATGAACTTTATTTTTTTTTATTTTTTTGTTTTTAAATTTAACGAAGCTTAAAAGCTTTGCTAAATTTTCTTATCAGAAAGGTGAAAACAATTAATTAATTAATCATTTATATTTATTATTTTTTGTCGCTTTACGAAATTATTTTCTCTCGCTGACCGGTGATTCTGGAGCGAGAGGAAGACGCCAAAGGTCATCTGGCCAATGCCAAGAATGACGGAGAGCTTCATCTTCATCGAGTTGAGGAAGTTGAGACGATTCTCCGCAATGTTCCAGATGGGATCGACGCCAAACGGGTACGGGCCGAGGTCGGGCTGGTACGCCTTGCCCGGAGGGAGCTGGCAACAATCATTATATTCCGTTATATTTATTTTATTACTATTATTATTAGCAAAATAAAATTTATTTGTGAGTTTTTTTTTGCAATGCAAATTTTACTATGAATTCTTATATCGAAAGGGATAAGAAATATATTTCAAAACTTTAAAAGAAAGTCCAATCACCTCAAACAACATGTCCTTCTTTGAGCGCTCCTCTTCTTCGAGCCAGTGATCAATCTGAGAGTGGCTGAAGGAGACAAGGATTTATGCGTACGTTTGGAAATAAATAAAAGAAAACACCTATTTCTGAATATTCAATCCAAGTGATAGAATAGAGGGGGGGGGGTTATAAGTGCAATTAATATTTGTAATATAATCTCGATTAATTGATGATAACAGAAAGAAGAAGCATGCTTACTTGTATGGATTGCGCCACGAGCTGCCAAAGATGTTGAAAGACTTGGCGAACGAGTCATTGTAAATGAAACCAGCATGGATCGAGAAGAGGCCCATGAGCAGGATGATGTAGCGGCCGCCGAAGAACATTCCGAAGATCTTCGATCATTCTCTCTCTATCTCCCCATCTCTTTCTCTTTCTCTTTATCTCTCTTTCTATTCTCTATCTCTCTTCTCTCTATCTACTCCCTCTCTCTTTCTCCCTATAGCGTTTCTCCCTCTAAGCTTGGAACTATTAATTGTGCTCGTTGATTAGTAGCTATTAAGCCTAATAATAAAGTGCAATGACAAGAGCCGACAGCCAAACCTCGTCCTTGATGTTGCGTGCGATGAGATTCTTCTCTCGCACGACGAGAAAGAGGCCGGCCAAGAACATAATAATCCCATGGCCGAGATCGCCGAACATGCATGAGAAGAGGAACGGGAACGTGATGATCGTGTACGGCGCTCAAGAAGAATTTAGTTTTCCTTTTTAACTTTTATCAATTTAAAATATTTTTTAAATTATTTTTTTCAGAATTTGCATCAATCTTTAATATAATTAAAGAAAATACATTTTTTTTGGTGTATGCAAAAGAAATTCGCGAGTGATCTATTAATATCTTTTTTATGTGCACAATTTTTCGCCTTGTCATTTCTGAGTGGCTGTAACAGGATATTAATTTGGGAAAAAACAAAGACACAAACGAAAAAAGTAGATGCTTACCAGGGTTGACCTCGAGATACGACGCGATTCCATACGAGTCGACGATGCTCTGGAAGACGGCGGTGAACTTGTTGACCTTGTTGTAGGTCGGCGGCTCTTCGGCCGTCTCGAGGATGTTCAGGACGGGCCGTATGGTCGAGCCGGTTAGCTCCTGGGATATGGCAGAGATTATATTTCAAACCGTACTTCTTTTGTTTGAAAAAAACCATGCTCCCGGCGCGATAAAAGGCAGGATACGACAAGAAGGTTATTAATTATTTTAAGTCGGAAAAAACGTTTAATTTTTTTTTCAAAACCGCGGTCCTGGCGCGATAACAAAGCAGGATACGGTAAGGGAAACAGGGCACGCTTACGGTAGCATGCTCGAGCGCAATGCGGACGTCGTCAATGTCGCGCGCCGGAATCCAGCACTCGGCCACGAAGAAGCGCCCGATGCCGTCAAAGGTGAAGAGATTCAGCGTCTGGTACACCGACTTTTGCATGTTCACCTGCAATGAATGAAGCATGCTACGGATATAATGTTGGTTGCATAAGTTTTTTTAGACTTATTATTATTTTCCTTAAATCCTAATTCCACATAATTATAGTCCTGTAAAATATTTTAAGGAAATTTCATGTCTCAAATAGAAGTTTAAAGATGTGCGACTGTTGCGAGTCTTTCGTATTCTTTCTGCCAAAGGAGACGTCGTCACTTCAACCCATGTATATCTTTTTTTCCTACTCCTGTCTTGTTATTGTATCGCATGTCCAGCTCCACGTATGACGTCATCGAGGATCCCAAACCATGGATGAGGCATGCATGATACCCCAACACTCTGACGTCAACTAAGACACCAAAGGATGACGTCATAGGTATACCTGCTTAAGCCATGCGTTGTGATTGTTGGCAGCCGCCTGGAGAACACGCTGGCGATGCGCGCGCGTCTGACCAATCACCGTCGTGAGGTCTTGGATGCGAGCGCGAACCTGCAAGAGGTTTTGTTTTCTTGTCTGACTGTCTCTCTCTCTCAATTTCTCTATCTGTTTCTCTCTATCTCTATCTATCTATCTCTCTCTCTCTCTCTCTCTTCTTCTCTCATAGCCCAGATAACGCCGTAGTCATATTAACAGGTTAGTAAAAAAATGATAAAAGTAATATAAAATATAAAAATGACCTCAACCGCCGAGCTCTGCCTTTCCTTCGAGGTCCGCGGGCAGTTGGCGAAGAGTTTCGCTTTGAATCCCTCGCACACCTTGGTCAATCACAAAGTTTTCATTGTTACGTTGATTTTTATCTTTTTCTTTTTTTTGTTATAGAGTTTGTCATCATAAAAAGAAGAAACTATGTACATCTTACACACAAAAAGGTGTGTCTGCCTACCTTGTTGATAATGTTGCGGAGACGGTCGCCCTTGTAGAAGATGATAAAGACGCTCTTGAGCACCTTTTCGCCCTGTTAAATGTATATACATTTGGTGCGCAATTGTGAGCTGTGCAGAAAACACATTTTGGGAAGAAATAGCCAGATTACTTCTTTCTACGTAGTACGACATTTTTTGTCTAAACGTTTTAAAACTTAAATCAAATTTTCATAAATACTGGGAAGATAGTAAATAAATATATTTTTTTCTTTCTTCATAGTACATATTCTTTTTGCAGGGAGCTAAGAAATCTACCTTAACTTACTGTCTTCTTCTATCTTATTACAGGCCCTTTTCTGGAGGGTTACGGTAGATTTCCCCTGGACAGCCTCTTTAGTGTTTATTCTTTCTGACATTGTCCGGATTCTCGAGCTCTTCGTCGATCTCGGCAGTACGCACAAAGGCCGTGTGATGGCACGCACGCCAGAGGACACGCTCGAAGGCAGTCACGCGGCCACGCTCGATCACACCAACCACGTATCTGGAAGAGAGAGAGAGAGAGAGAACATAGAACAGAGAAAAGAGGGAGACTGAGAGAGACAGAGAGATAGAGAGCGAGGAAGGGAGGAGAGAGAAACAGAGTTAGAGAAACAGAGAGACTGTGTGGGAGAAAGGAGATAGAAAGGATAGAAAGGGAGAGAGAGGTGAGAAGGGAGAGAGGCAGACAGAGAGAGAAAGAGAGAGAGGAGAGAGATATCAATAGAGCTCTCCTGACTGAATGGGCAGCTTCTCCTGCTTGATCGTGATGCCCCCTCCCGCTGTCGCCTCCTCTTCCCCGTACAACTCCATCGTCGCTTGGTCATCGATTCCCTAGAGAAAATCGATATTAACTTTTATTTTCCATTATTATTTCCTCATTTAAAAATTTCATATTGATTTATCTCTGATAATTTTTCAACTGCACACCGAGAAAGATGGGTTTTTTTTTATCGAGAGAGAATTGGATTGAGTTCTGCTGGCAAATTCAAGGTGACTCACTACTCGGGGTTCTCTACTACTATTCCGAGGTTATCGCTATTCATGGGATTTCAAATGTATTTAAAGGATTAAAAATATCCGGCTGACCCCCGCGAAGAACTCGTCCGTCTTCTGCAGCACGTACTGCCACTCCTTGAGATCGGCAAAGTTACGCTTGAGCAACGCGTCATTGTCGTTCATGTTCTTGATGTCCTTCTCGAGGTCGGAGAGAGTCGCCTGAGAGTTATCTCTATTTCTCTATTTCTCTAACTCTCCTTCTCTTAATATCTCTCACTCTCTTTTTCATAATCTCTTTCTCTCACTCTCCCTCTCTTTCTCTCTTCTCTCTCTCTCGCTCTCTCTCTCTTTCTCTCTCGCTCTCTCTCTCTCTCTCTCTCTCTCTACCTCGAGTCGATTGAGATCCGCCGTGGGCAGAATGGTGTAGTCGCCGTCGTCCAGCTGGCCGCCGCATGCCATGCCATCCTTTGTGAACTGATGCTCCATGAAGCCTGAAATTAGAGTTTAAAAAATAATTTTAATAAGCAAGGAAGGAAACTCATAAATTATCTATTATTTTTCTTAAACAATTAAATCTAAACTAAATATTTTATTGAATTTTTATATACTTATTTTTTGAGCGAGACGGCACTTAAGATTCCGCAAAGAGAAAGAGAAAGCAGAACAAAAAAAGAAGAATAAGACATGATACGAACGCAGCTTTCGCTCCATCTCATCGAAGCGTCGAATGTCACGAACAAAGATGCGTTGGAACGGATTGACATCCGGGTTCAGCTGGAAGAAAAAAGGTTTTTCTCTTCTTCTTTGCTCTCTTCTACTTTTTTGTTGTCAATTTCATGTCTTGGCACTATATATGCTTTTTAATGGAATTATTCCAATTGATTCTTTCTGTCAGGCAAAAGAAAGACAAATAAATTCCATCCTCAATTATTGGCTCGAACACTGACTACTTCTTTCTATCAACAGCCTGCCGTAATCGTACAGTAACTTTTTTTTCCAAAAGTGCAAAAAGACTATCCTTTGCCTAGAACATCCGCACGAATACATAATTGCTAGCTCGGCCACCCAAGCATAACTGCTCTCTACTCTTACTTTCTGCTTTTTCACTTTACCTTTCCTATTTCTCTCTGCCTGTATATCTTGCATTCATTTTATCTCTAACTCATTCTACTCTTTCGCTAATCCGCAAATCTTTTTGCATCCTACCCTCACTCTCTTTTTCTCTCTATTTCTCACTCATTAACTCTCTCTATCTTTCTCGTTCTCCCTCATTCTCTCTGTCTGCGTATCTCTCTCTCTCTCTCTCTGTCTGTCTCTCTCTCTGTCTGTCTCTGAATCGTCCCTTGTCAACCGGTCGTATTGCTCACACGCACGCAGAGCCGATTTACGCATGCCCATTCAATCCGCTCCCATCATTCTTTAACTTTCTCTAACACTCTAACTCTCTTATTTATTTCTCTCTCTCTAACACCCGTTTACTATCTTTCTCTCTTTCTCTCTCTACCCACACTCTCTCATCATCCGCTCTCTTCTCAAAGTATTCTCTGATTTTCAATGCCCGAACGATCGCTGACAACAGTGCGGGTTTTCTTTTCAAGCAAGCTAGCCATGAAAGACATCTTCTCCTACGTTAGATGCTCAAGTGATCATCAACAAAATGAGGAAGGCTCAGAAGAGACCAAGAGACCCACGTATGTACTTACAATTAATTTAGGATATCGAAGAATTTTTTAAACTAAAATGAAATTGTTCTAAGGAAGCTGAAAAAATTAAATTAGACCCTAACAATGTTAAAATTGAATTAGGCAAACAAATATATCGATTAGTAAACGCTGTTGTGCTGCAGAAAAAAATAACTAGTAGTTTTGATAGTCAAAGATAGTCGCTGACAGTCAAATGGTTAGGGTTGCGCCACTTTTAGTGTGCCAAATATGTTTCGGTAGCCCGACAATTCCCATTAAGATACTTTTAGTGTGCCGACAATGTTTTGTTATGATAGCCTTGAGAATGCAAGAACACTGACATCCTTGAACTGGACGCACTGGTGCTTGCCGAGCTCGGCGACGCACGTGAATGCGGCGTCCTTCTCGACGATCAGCTGGCAAAAGCGCATCTCCTCCGAGCGGTAGAGGGAGCCCATGATTCCGGTGTGTTGGCGGGCGGCACTCGACCCACCAAGCAGCACACCAGAATGGAGTGTCGGTACCTGGAGGGCAAGAGTGGCGATAGAAATGAAATGTGGAATGGCACGGCGAGATATTCGGAGAATCGCGAGGAGATGGCGGACAATTCGACTAGTTACACAATTTTTCCAAAATTTTTCTTTAAAACATTATTATCTTTGCTTCCGGCTTGCCGACTACTGGGACTCTTGGAAGAGTGCCAAGACCCCTGAGGGCTATTTGCTCTCATTCTCTCAGTATCTCTCCCTCTCTTCCCTCAGCCTCTCTCTCTCTCTCTCTCTCGTCCTCTCGTTTGCTTGCTGAGAGGGTGAGATAGTGAGAGAGCGACAGCGAAAGAGCGAGAGAGAGAGAGAGAGAGAGAGAGAGAGAGAAGAGCCGTTCCCCCCTTGCTCACTCACGTTCCATTCTCTGCTGCGCCGCAGCTCACGATGACTTTTGTTTGTTCGTCGCTTCTTTCTTTATTCTTTCGTCCTCTCGTTATTTACACCGATTTTGATCTTTCTCTCTCTCTCTCTTCCTCTCTCTCTCCCTCTCTCTCTCTATTTCTCTCTCTATCTCTTCATTTACTTCTCTTTCATCACGAACAACAAAAAAAGGGTGGCCGACGCGACTCGCATCAGAGCAAGCACACGAGCTGCTGGTCTCTCTCAAGTACAGCATACAGAGAGAGAGAGAGAGAGAGAAAGGACAGAGAGAGAGGAGAGAGAGAAGAGAGATAGAAGAGAGAGAAAGAAGAGACAGTGAGTGAAAGAGAGAGAGAGAGAGACGAGAGAAACAGAGTAATAGAAATAGATGGAACGTTCCTCAGGCGTGGTAAAGAGAGACGTTAGCTGCCTGATTGGGAGTTAAAAACAGGAACTGTGAAAATGAAATGTGATAACTTCCTACTACGGTAGATAGTAGCCGCCAAAAGGTAAGAAAAAGAGAATGATAAGATTAAGTGATAAAAGATAATGACTGCACTAAACATTCTGCCAACTGTCTAATCGAACAACAAATCATTCATGAGGCATTATTTGCTCTCTGAGGATTAAGAGAGAGAGAGAGAGAGAGAGAGAGAGAGAGAGAGTTACAAGAAGGAAAGCAAGATTGATTTGAACTCAAGTGTTTTGACATGGGCCATATGAACATAGAAATTGCATTCAAAGAAGGGCATCGATATTGAGAGTGCCAACAGAGAAAGAGAGGGAGAGAGAAAGAGAGAGAGAGGGAGAGAGGGTTAGAGAGAGTTAGAATAAAAGATTTAGAGAAAGTAAAATAAGTACTAACATTAGGAGAAAAGGAAGAGTAAAAGAGAAGCGCAGAATTGTCATTTGCATTTGGTCGGCCCATCACCTCTCAAGCGGATTAGACATTGAAATCTTTTTCGCCCTCTGCCTCTATCAACTTCCGGCAATCTCTCGTACAAATCTGTTGCAATCCTTTGACAAACCTGTCCACGCATGCGGTTCTCTCTCTCTGTCTCCCTCTTTCTCTCGCTATCTCTCTCTATTACTCTCTCTCCCCCTCTCTCTCACTCACTTACTCCCTCTTTGATCGCTCTCAATATCCATCTCTCTCTCTCTCTCTCTCTCTCTCTCTCTCTTTGATCACTCTCTCTGCTTTCTTTATCCCTCTCTCAACCTGTAACAACGTACGAAGACCATTATTCAAGTGATGATCCCTTTCGATTAGTCAGAGCATCATGTCAGAGAGAGAGAGAGATAGAGAATTCAAGGAGAGAAAATCGAGAACCGAGAACAGAGAACATTGTCGAATCATTGGTTTTGCACCCTGATATCATAACAAGAATTTCAGAGTTGCCCAAAAACACATAAATCTTCTATTCGCTAAACTCAACAGTCTGACTTTGGGCAGGTACTACTTAAAGGAGGATGTTAACCATTAAATAAATAAATAAAAATATATTCCTACAGAAAAAAGATTACAGCAGAAATTGGTGTCGAAGATTAAACGATCAACTCTTGGAAGACAAATAAAGTAGACCAACAAACAAGCATGACCTTGTGGCTATTCTTCTAAAGTACTTTTCAAATTGTTAAGAGTAGAAAGGGCAATGATGTGTAGAAATCAGGGAGCATAAAAGCGGGCAGAGAGAGAGAGAGAGAGAGAGAGAGAGAGAGAGAGAGAGATGAGAGGGAGAAAGGGAAGAGAGCGGGAGATGGAAAGAGATAGAGATAGATAAGAGAGATGTCAAGGGAAGGAGAGGAGGAAATTTATCGTTTTAGTCGTTGCGAGAATTCAAAAAGCACGGGGGACGGCGCACCATCACAATGGTGCGCTTCAGCGAGTGTGACCTCGCTCGGTCTCTCTTTCTATCTCTCTCTCTCTCTCTCTCTCTCTCTCTCTTTCTCTCTCTCTGTCTTCCTCTATCTCTCATTCTCGCTCACTCTTCTTCACACTTTCTCACTCTCACTCTTTTCGCCTTCTCTCGCTCAATCTCTTTCCCTCCACTTTCTTTCTCCTGATTTTCTCCACCATTGCCCCTTCTGGCTTCCCTTTCGTTGTCAGTTCAAACCATCAATCGGTATGAAAGAACTCGCTATGCTTGATTGCTCTATTTATCTCTTTCGTTTTCGCTTTTTCTCCCCCCCCCCTCTCTCTCTCTCTCTTTCTCTTTCTCTTTCTCTTTCTCTTTCTCTTTCTATTTCTCTTTCTCTTTCTCTTTCTCTTTCTCTTTCTCTTTCTCTTTCTCTTTCTCTATCTCTTTCTCTTTCTCTTTCTCTTTCTCTATCTTTTTTTCTTTCTCTTTTCTTTCTCTTTCTCTTTCTCTTTCTCTTTCTCTTTCTCTTTCTCTTTCTCTTTCTCTTTCTCTTTCTCTTTCTCCTTCTCCTTCTCCTTCTCCTTCTCCTTCTCCTTCTCCTCTCCTTCTCCTTCTCCGTCTCTTTCTCTTTCTCTTTCTCTTTCTCTTTCTCTTTCTCTTTCTCTTTCTCTTTCTCTTTCTCTTTCTCTTTCTCTTTTTCTTTCTCTTTTCTCTTTCTCTTTCTCTTTCTCTTTCTCTTTCTCTTTCTCTTTCTCCTTCTCCGTCTCCTTCTCTTTCTCTTTCTCTTTCTTATTCTCTTTCTCTTTCTCTCTTCTCTTTCTCTTTCTTTTTCATTTCTCCCTCTCTCAATACTTTTTCATTAAATATTCCATCCATAGCTGAATTATCAAGCAATTTTACCTTTAAAAAATTAGACTCGCAATAATACAAAATGATCTGTGGTTTCATTGGAAGAAGCATAAACTGTTGGTTTAAAAAGTGCCGGAACGATCTCGAGCACGAACATTCATAGTACTGTTCCCGCCAGAACTTCTAACAATTTGACCGGAGATACGAGATTGCAATCTCTTTCCAACAGACAATCGCAAGATGCCAAGCCCATCGCTCTCTTTATCTCTCTCTCTCTCTCTCTCTCTCTCTCTCTCTCTTCTCTCCATCTTTTCTCTCTATCTCTCTCTCTCTTCTCTCACTTAAAGCACCGCAAGAATTTGATACATACATACATACATACATAGTACATATCTAAAAACGATAGAGTACATACTTACGATTAGTACCTATAATATGAACTCATGAAGGGCACAGGAAAATTAATGAAAACATTACCGTAAATTGTCTCAATAAATTTTAATTGCGCGCCAATATCACGAATAAACAGAAGCACCATATCTTCATTGAAGGCAATACTTCCTTCCTTCCGGACACTGTCGTCCGCATATCAAATGGCAGAACACACTGGAGGTTGACGACGATGATGAGGGCGGAAGAGAGCGAGCGAGCAGAGAGAGAGATGGATAGAGACTACTTTCTGGTCTTCGGCCGCGGTGGAGATCGGGCGGCCTTCTCTCTCACTCTCTTTCTCTCTTTCTCACTCTCTCTCTCTCTCTATCTTTCTCTCTCTCTCTCTCTCTTCTCCCCTCTCTTTATCTTTCTCCACCCAACTTCTCCTCGTCTCTTCTCTGCATATCTCCAATGTAACGCTCTTGTTCACATCTCTGTCTATTGTACAGTTGTCTTTTTACTCTTGCGTCACTTGCTCCCTTGTAATACCTTTCTCTCCCTCTCCCTCTTTCTCTCCGTCTCTCGCTCTATCTAACTCTCTCTCTCTCTCTCACTTTCTTTCTGTCTCTCCATCTCTCAGTCTCCTCTCGGACCAACCCGCCCATTTCACTTGCCTCGATCATTGCTGCGCATAGTGCGTTTCCGATATGAAAATGAGAAAATTGCTTTCGACCTTTTGATAAACAAATTTAATGATAATAAAATCAATCGATATTTTATCGGTCATATTTCGAGCTCTTTTCTTTGTCAATAAAATGTCTAGGGTGAGCAGAAGACGGAAAGAGAAAGATTACGCTCATCATCCCGTTGATAGGAAAGAAGAAAAAAGGAAGAAATACAATGGTCTTGCCTCTCTGCTTCGTTATTTTACTTTCCATCCTTTGAATAATAGCGATTTCACCAGTACTATTTCAGAGAATGTAAGAAAGGAGGAAGAGGGAGAGAAGCGAGTCAGAGAGAGTGAAAGAGAGAAAAAAGAAGGAGAAAGCAATAAACATCAATGCCGTTGTCACTGTAAAGACGCCATCAATTGTTATGAATTCTTGAGGGGCAAAGGCGAAGACGGAGGATGATGGCTCGCCTTTATTTATATTTTAATCATACTTTAAAAATAGATATCAATACGTAGCTGATAAGCATGTATGACAGAGTAAAAGTAATAAGAAAAGATTGTTTGAGTTGAATGACATCACAGAAAGTGAGCAATCGTTTTGTTAGAGATTATTGCTCACGTCATACATTGTGAATAATATTGACATTTCCGAGCGATAATAAAGGGCAGTAGCAGGGGAAATAGAGAGAGAGAGAGAAAAAAAAAGAAAGAGCGCGAGTTAAATTAAAGGAAATGAAAGGGGGGAGAGAGAGCGAGAAAGAAAGCGAGAAAGAGAGAGAGAGAGAGAGAAGAGAGAGAGAGAGAGAAAGAGAGAGAGAGAGAGAGAGAGAGAGAAGAGAGAGAGAGAAAAGAGAGAGAGAGAGAGAGAGATCAAAGCGCCGAGTGAGAGAAGACTCAGTCACATACGCACATTAACGAAAAGGCATAGAAAAACGATCGTTTGAAATACAGAAGAAACAAGCAAAAAAAGTGATTTCAAAGTAGAAATCTATAGACACATTGATATTCAAGAGTTTGTTCAAAAGCGATTGCAACAGAAAACGTCGATTGTAGTTGATCAGTTGAACTTTAACAGCCATGTAATTTTAGACAATGGCTGGACAACATGACTCCTTTCGCGACGCAGAATCTTCTTTCCTTGTATTTCAAACGAATTCATTGAATTTTTCTATCACGCTTGCTTATTTTTTTCCAAAAAAAAATCATTTTTTTTTCATATTTCAATTTCCATTTTTCTAGATTCGCTAAGTAAGCTAGAAAGAACGAATTAGAAACTAACAATTTGTTTGAAAAACAAGGAAGACTATTCTCCGATCATCTATTTGCTAGCTCTTTTTCTGACTGCTTCTGAAATTCTTGATTAATTCTGCAAAACGTTGGCCTCGTTTCGATAATCTCATTTTCTCCCTATCGCTTGTTCTATGCAGATGTATGTTCTCTGCTTGTTCTCGTCAAACAACTCTCAACTTCCATAAGACGTTTGCATCTGTTCTGTTCGTTTTATTTCTTCTCGATCACATGCCGTGTTTTAATTCCCTTTCCGCTCGCAACCTCAATGCCCTCCTCTCCTCCTTCCTACTCTCTTCACCTTGGCTCTCCTCTCTCTCTCTCTCTCTCTCTCTCTCTCTCTCTCTTTCCCCAACGTCCCCGTCCCCAAAGCACGCTTCCTCTTGTTTTCAAGAAGAGAAATGAATAAATGATTCCTTCTCATCCCGTCTGCCACAGCTGCCCGTTTTCCAAATGTTCCGAATATCTTTCGCCTCAGTTCTTTCTCCGATGCCATGCGATCTGTTTGCATATGAACCGAGCAGCGGTTAAGATACTAAGATAAGATACATCAGACGAGCAACAACATGTAAAAAATAAATGGTTCTTCTTCTCTTCTTAAAATTCAATAAAATATATTGCAGCTCATTTGGCAAGGTTTTTGTCAGTGAACTACGCAGCAAAATCTCAAGGAACTTTTATTGCAGCAAAAAATTCTTGCAGGGAAATAAAGTAAACATGTTCTGTCTTATTTTTCGCACCCTCACATAGCGGTCGCGTCTATGCAGATATGTACATAGGAAGGGAAAGAGGCAGAGGAAAGAGAGAGAGAGAGAGACGGACAGAGAGAGAGAGAGAGAGAGAGAGAGAGCGAGAGAAAGAAGTTGAATTTTTGACAGAGTGCTCAAAGTATTGTCATATGTGTATGAGTAATGATGAAAAGCGAAGAGTTTGGCCCCCGAACGGTCTCGTTGGCTGTGAAAACGTCAGGAACCAAAAAGTTGCAGTGTCTCTTTTCGCTCCCTCCGAGTTCGTCACTCTTTACTCTTGAAACGGAAAAGTTGCAAGGTTTTTGTTTGCTTTCATCGAATACTTTCAATGGCGGAAGTTACTTTTCGAAGAGAAAGACGAAAATTTCAAGCTGGAAAATTTGTATTCAAAATTGCAATTTCTTAAATCCTGTTGTTGGCATATTTAATTTTCGAAATCTGCACGATTTTCGTATCTCAAAATTGGAAAGGCACCAGAAATTGCTTCCAGAAAAGAATTCGCAGGAATAATAGACAATAAACATATATAAAGAAGCAAGTTCTCCGAAGAATGCATTTATGAAACTTCATGAAAGGTGATGCAAATATCTATGTACATATATGTAAATTGAAAAACACAAGCGAAATTTCCAAATCATCCAAAGCTGCAAATTCAAATTTGTTTCATTTGTATTGTGATGTGAAAACAGGTGGTTTTTAGAGGAGTGAAAGAATTCTTTTAATTATTAAAAAAATTATAAACAAATGACAATCAATCTCGATGTTCGAAAAAAGCAGGTTTAAATGAAATTTCTTTATGAACAGCTTTATGCATTTGTTCCATTGAAACTGTTCAGGAAGGAAAGTGGGAAATGATTCAGAAAATTGCGAAATTTTCAAAGATTACATCCCAAACCTGTGACGTGCCTAGTATTTTTCTGAAATAAAATATCGCGCGTGAAAAATATCAGATAGCTTTTTAATGAATTCAAATAAAATGAAAACACAATACCTGAGAACTACCACATTTTCATAAAATTTCATTAAAAATCTATGTATTTAAAAAATTAAAATAATTAAGCAAGGGAAATAGGCAAAAAATTTTGCGTAATCATTTCGGATGAATAGTCAAACTAGACAAAGTGCAAATGGAAGGGTATAAAAGAAGTCGACAGCCGAAGCTGTCATTCACTCTTCGCTGTATTGCATCAGCCGGTCGGTCTTCTCTTCTGATCCTGGTCCGGATTCCACATTTCTACTTCCCCTTTCCCCGTCTTTCTTCACGAAAAAAGAACACATTTAACGATTTGCCCACTCTTTCAAGTCTCCATTTCCACAACGGGACTCTTTATTCATAATTCTTAAATACCGTAATAATTTACTTTTTTCGCAGAGAATCTCAAAGATGGTCAAATTCTTGGCCGTGGTCGTTGCCGTCATCGCCTCCCTCATCATTTGCGTGAACGTCGGCCTCATCATCATGACGGCCCTTCATGTCAGAATCCATCGAGGAGGACCGGAGAATGGGGGGGGGCGACATTCATAGAAAGGGCACTTGGTTGACCCCGAAGAAAGAGAGAGAGAGGGTACATGGTGGACCGCGGAGAAAAGAAGAATGTTACCCAAATAGGGTCGCACAAGTTAGATTAAAATATTGACGCGGGCATCTTTGACGAAAAGTATGAAAAGAAGCCAAATAATTAACATTTAGTTTTATGAAAGGGGGGATAAATTCCTTCGCAAAGTGGGAAAGCATCTTTAATAATGTTATCCATTCTAATTGAATGCTCTTCTAATGCCATACAAAAACAAAATCTTTTTGAAAAAGCGATAGTCTAAAATTAGCATTAAAAGTACATTTACGATTGGATGAACCTGCATATTCAGAAATAACTAATTAAATATTTGCCTGTAATTTTGATAATTTCAGATCGAAGGCGGTCTCGAGAAGCAGATTTCTGACCTGCCCTTGAAGTTCAAGAACGACACGACTTTCCTGCAGAAGCAGCCTTCGAGATGCAATGCGATGACACAAGTCAACGATTGCATCGAACTTCGTCTCCTCCCTCCTCTCTCTGCGTCTCTCGCTCTCCATGACTCTCTCTCTCTCTTCTCTCTCTCTCACACTCTCTAAATATCGAATTTTCTCCCTGATCTCTCTGCCTCTCTCTACCTTTCTCTCTAACTCTCGCTTGTATTTGCCTCTCACGTCTCTTTGTCTTCTCCCTGTCCCTCCATAGAATTCACGTCGATCTCCTTCTTGAGGATGAGAAGGACTTCCTTGCAAAAAGCAAGGACTTGGTGAACACCGAGGAGCTCACCCATTTCTTGGGCTTTGACTCTGTGGAGAAGCTCGTCGAGATGGTATTTCTTCTTCTTCTTCGTTTGAAACAAGCAGCATAATTTTGATTATAATTCATTTAAGTCCACTTACGTCGTCTGCGGCATCGCCATCCTTCTCGCCATCTTCGCGATCATTTGTTCCCATTTTCAATTAAATTTTTTTTCAAACGTTGTCAAGTTACCACCCCTGGCTGGAGTCGAACCAGGGTGCACTTGATCGATTGCACAAGCCACTTAACCGCTCGGCTACCACGAAGCTTACCGTTTTACAGCCACGGTCGGGGAGTGCAAGTGCCTGATCTTCACCGTGGGCATCCTCTGGATCCCCGTTGTCATCGTCTACATCTACTACGTCGTCTGGGGCGTGGTCAAGGCGCACTACTCAAAGTAGGAACGCTTTTTGAGCCTCTTGATATGAAAATGAGAAACGGGAGAGAGGGAAGAGTGGAAACTTTATTATGACGATGTTTCCAGCTGCCCGATCCAGTTCTACATGAAATGCGTCCAGTTGGTCGGCAACCTCCTCTTCTGCCTCGGACTCTTCCTCGTTGGATCCTTGGTAAAACACACATTTTATTTTTTTATCCGTTGTGAAATAAAAATAATTTCAATCGGTTATCTATTGCTTTATGGATAATTTAAAACATATATATTCTTCAGATCAAGAAGGGGCAGCAGGAGGAGTGAGGAAAATGAGCTGCCTCTGCAGCGAATTGACCTCCTCTCACTCCCTTTCCCCGCTTATTCTCTCCCATCTTCCTCCTTACTTTCTCTCTTCTTGCTCCCCAGTTTTCCCTCTTCCTTCACGCACGATAAAGAATATTAAAAAAATGCTTAGCGGACCGGCTGTTTATTACTGATCTCCGTGAACAGTCCCGAAGCAAATTTTTTTGCTTTTAAAACAAAGCAGCTAGGTAAGCGGGAAGCAAAAAAAATTCAAATTTGAAGCGCATGTGTGTCTAGCCTCTCTCAGGTTCTTTCATGGTCTCGCCTTTCAATGACGTCCCCTCTGTCGCTCTACATCTTTCATACAAATTTGCTCGTGCTTCGGCCATCTCTCAGGATTAATCAGAAATTCTGACACCCTGCAATAAATACTGCAAAAAAAGACTAATGTCGAACAGCAAGAGAGTTAGCGACAGAGAAAGAGAGTTACTAATCAGTTGTAATATTCTATACATTTCAAATTTCATTTACCGTTTCCTTTTCTCTTCCCCAACCACCCACTACACTTAATATTCATTTTGTCAAGAAATAAAGCTGTTTTTTACATTTCAAAAAAATACTTGCATGACTGAAACTTTTAATTCTTCTCAATTATACAGTACCGCCCAACATTTCTGGTACATACATTAATAATATTAATATAAATAATTTCAATTGATTTTTCAGAGCTCACCGTAGTTTTCTGTTCAAACTAGACTAATTCGACATTGATAAACACGGTGGTAACATTAGATTCTCACAATAACTTGAGGCTGACGAGAAAATTCATATTTTAGCCCTAATATTACGCATAGTATGCAGCGCATTGAGCTGTGGTTAATGGCTGACAATGAATTATGAATTTTCTCATCAGCGGATTGTTACCACCATATTTACCATTGTCGAATTATTCCACAAACAGAGTCAGCGGAGTCGTCGGAGCTCTGCCTGGAGCTGTTAACGGAGTCGTCTCGGGAGTGAATGGAGCTCTTTCTGGCATTGGCCAATCTGCTGATATTCTGGTGGACCAGGCTGCTGGAACTGCATCGAATATCCTCGGTGCCGTTGGAGGAGCAACTGGAGCCATTTCCGGTGCAGCCGGAAATGCCATCAACACGGCACAGCAGATCTCTGGAGTGGCAACAAGCCTCATCAACTAAGAAATATTCTGCAATATTGTTCGTAGCTGTGAAATGTATGTTTGTATATTTCGTGCTCGATAAAGTATCATGTTCAATTGGATTATATTAACGATAAACAACACAATGGTGGCAGAATATTTAACATCACAAAATAAAATACAATCGTACTAATTTGGAGTAAATGAAAAAGGTCGATAGACACTACCGCGAATATATCGGTGTAGAAATGTTTTTCTATACTAATTATGCACAGAAATACTCAAAATCCTATGGATTTCATTTCTAATCTCACAAGATTGAAAGAACACTGTTACCTATTGAAATGATAGAGAACGGAAATTGAAGAAGTAGGGCAATTTGGAACGTAGACTATACTGTTTGTTCTAAAAGAATTTTCAATAAGAATTCAGTATGACAAGTTAAAATAGATTATGCCTGATTTAGAAATTGAAAAAGATAATATCATACTTTGAGATATGTTATCTCATTTACAAGCAGTAAAAATTCATCGAGTAATACAATTCCCTCAACTACACCAGCGCATTCAACTCTGCAACATCCATGGCTAAGAAACATGTGCATGACAAATGGCTTTGGGATATTCGAAGATATTTCCGATATCATTAGCAATCCAAGATTCGCAATGCAACATAGCATAACCCTAATAAAAGATTAGGGAACGCCGTGTCTATATTAAACTCTGATGTATGTACAGTCCCGCCTAGGATCTTGGTACCAAGGATGCATTGGACGCATCGGACGCATCCAAATGCATCCTCGTTAATAACTATTTTCCTAGGAAATGCTAAAATATTTTAACTATCTTTTTTTGGATTTATGTCTCACGGAATTAATGCGTTTGTTACGGAGCGAATAACAAAAGTGCAGTTCACAGTTAAAAGCATAATTGAATTGTGCGCGTGCGGGTTCGAAGTTCATTTGATATTGCCCAGTAATTCTTTCCACTTTCCTCGTCATTTCACCTCGCATCCCCCTTCACGGACGGTTGAGTCCCTCTAAGCGGAAGCGAACAAGAAAACCATGGCGGCGCCTGGTATCTTCGCCTTCATCGGTTCAGCCTCTTCTCCTGCTTTCTTCCCTTCCCTGTCTTCTTCCATCCCTCTCTTATGATTTCTCGCCAGTTGAAAGAATTTACAATCTGAGAATCACAGGAAAATTTTTTTGAAAATAAAGAATTTTCCCAAGGATTCTTGACCGAAATTTCTTTTAATATTTATACTATCTTTTTTGAAGATGCCGGCGTCCTCCTTCATCTCTGCGCCCTGGCCGGCTCCGTTCTCCTCGTTGGCGTCTGCGGAAAGGTTATTCCTCGAAGAATCCACGCAATTCTCTGACTCTCTTCCTCACCCGAATTCTCTCTTCAACGACATCTCTTATCATATTTTCCCTCTTCTCCCGCCCGCAAGTACTAATTCCTACTTATTCTTCAGTCCGATCACGCGCCCGGACGAGCATCCGGCGGTGAAGATGTCCGTTTTATTTTTCCTAAAAACTAATTAACAAATTAGAGAATTATTTAAAAATTAAATAAATTAAATAGGAAAGATAGTAACTGTAATAATATTTAATTGCTTGCTGATTGACAAAATTTTATAATCTTTATTTCAGGTTCACAAGAAGCCTGAAGACGCCGACAAGCAGGTCAATTATGACGACCCCAACTACAAAGTTCCATTTCAAACTAAAACCCTAGGCTCTAATTTGTAAATCAAAATAATTTTAAACCTTTTTAATCGCGAATAAATATTATTAACATTTTCAGACGATGAACAATATCAAGGGCGACTTCGGCGCAGATAAGAAGAAGTCAACATCTTTTTTTTAACCAAAAAAGAGAATAAAATTTTCGGACAAGCGAGTTAAAAAAGGAAAAAAAAATTTTTTTTATTTTAATTTTGAATTCATATTTATTAGGAAGTCTTGCTGCTGCTGACCTCCTTGGCAGTCTTCTCTTCTCTTCCCCATCCAACCAACCCTTTCCCTGTACGTTTTTAGATAAAGCAGATGGTTATTCCAGTGCAAAAAAATAGCAAATTATATTTACAGCCTCGATGATAAAAAAAGCAAATTCAGGTGTTTTCCCATGAAGTGGGTCTCCTGTTTACAATTCTCAAATTTCTCACTTATTCAAAGTATTTCGCTGCTGTAAAAATATCAAAAGTGTACGTGAAGTTGTGTGTTCAAGCGCAAATAAATAGTAGGCGAACAAGAAGTGCAAAATCTGCATTAAATGAATTGTAAAATACTCGAAAATTTTGAGATTAAAACAACTTGAATGCGTGAGTTGATTCCTTCGTAATTTAGTAATAAGTGCCAGAATATATATGATGGACGACAATAAAACTTTCAAAGATATTCTTTTATCCAAATGAGGATAAAAGAATATCTTTGAAAGTACATACTCGTCTTTATTAACATTTGGCAGGTAAATAAGTTTTCCAGATATTCTTTTTTATATCTTGCATACAATATGTGGGTTAAAGGAAGAGTGCAGACGAACTGGCTCCACCATATGAGCGGATGAGCTTTTATCCTATTCTTGATTCAGTTATGTTTCTAAGCCTTTCTATCCCCGCTAGCCGAGAGAAGGAGAGAGAGGGAGAGAGAGAAAGAGAGAGAGGGAGAGAAAGAGAAAGAGAGAGAGGGAGAGAGAGAAAGAGAGAGAGGGAGAGAGGGAGCATGAAGAGAGAGGAGACGTCAGACGACGGAGAAACAGAGTATTCGACCTTGAAAATGTCCCTCGCCTTATGATTGAAGTTCTGTTACCTGATAATTTGGAAAATGTTTTCTATACACATCTTCAAAAAATGCTTCCTTTGGCGAATTCCAGATCAGTCACTTCCAATAAACCTCGGAGAAAAGCCTAGTGAGAATAATAAAATCTTTACAAATTTTGGTTTAAAATAGTTTCTACCATATTATGTGATGAATATAGCTTTCTTACTCGTCCGCTTTATGCTAAAGTCGGATGGAATTGTGAAAATGAAGAGTTTGCCCTGGGGGTCGGCGGAGGAGGATAGGCTAGCTCTCATTTAGGTCATGATTGAAGGAAGTTGGTGGTCTGTCGAAGGGAAAGGAAGGGCGGCCTAAGTGCGCTTGACAATCCGGTAGTCGCCTGCCGTGTCTTGGCTATCGAATTTATCCGCGTTCCAACCCGTTCCTCAAAATAGACCGGAATAGATGATTCTTAAATCCTTTGTAGAGAAATAAGTATTCGGAAAAGATGACATCATTTTCAAATAAGAGCAAACCAATGCGCTTGGCATTATTGACGGGCAGCATCATTCGGAAGCCGAATTCGCCATTCTTCGACACCAGCATCACGGCTCCAGTGTTCGGCTGCAAGAGAGGCGAACTTTGTGGTGGGGAACATCACCATGTTAACCTCCTTGGATCGACACGGAACCTATGGACAAACACGGATATGCACAATGAAAATATTATTATTCTATTAAGAGAGCCTGTCTGAGATATTCGACCATGGCCAGTGCAGAGGGTGGATGGGAACAAAAATATTTTTTATTATTTTAATTTCCCTTATAGGGCTTGTGTAGCATCATGAGAGCTTCTAAAAAACATATTTTTTTTTCAAAAATTATTTTGAAGGTATAACTACAGTATGCCTCGATTTATCGAAATATTCGATTGACCATAAAGTTGGTAAAACATAACAAAACTAAATTTTGAAAGTACTGTTATATTCGCAGTCCAAAGGCGCATAAAAAGGTCTAGATAAGTTTTCCATAAAAGCTTGAATAAAAGGCCGAAATGAGCACTTTTATTATTGGAATGTGTCATTAGAGACCTTAGCAGTCATTTGTGTGCGATGAGACCATAACCATCTGAAAGAGCGTCATTTCTTACATCTGTAAACTGCATTTCATGAGGATTCACCTTCGGGAACTTTACAATGTTCGGCAGTGAACACCTACAAGAGCAGCGGCCGGCAATTCAAAAAAGGCCATAAAAGTTGTTAGTCTCGCTCGTTTCAGACATCAAACATACCATTGCGTTTGTAGTGTAGAAATACAAAAAATGTTCTACATAACTTTTTCATACGAGTACTTTTTCAATGATTTTTTCGGCAAAAACACATAAAAACTGGGCTTTCATGTGGCATAGGTAATTAATTAGGCGTAGTCTTTCTTTGTTTTCTGATTACATGCGTTAATCTCTCGTCAGTCATACTGAATACACTTCTTTTTCGCTTTGTACTTATGGGAAGCGAGGGTGTTTTAGGTTTTTTTTTATAATTTGATTTCGTAGGAAGAATCATGGCCTATTCTCATTGATTAAACGATCTTATAACCTACTAGTTTAGCTAAATTTTTTATTTAAAAAAGCAGATCTTGCGCCGTGCTCGATTTCAGTCTGCTTCTCTCTCTACTTTTCGTCACTCTCTCGCTCGCCAGGCATGACTCACGCATCCTAAACGCATCTCTTTCTTGTCCCAATGATTCCTCCCGGGTGTACTGTAGTATTCCTTCTTCTCTTCTTCTCTTCTTTTTCTACTTCTTTTCAATCAAACAACGCATATTCCGCTCAACTTGCGCCGAGTTTTCATACGATTCTTATTTTGTTTTTGATTTCAGGCAGGTAAACCGGCTACTCGCAAAAGCGCTTCCTCCTGTTCACCACAACCCGCATATATGTCGCAGACATCGCTTCAGGTTCTTCTATTTTTACAGATTCAAGTTTTAAAATAATTGTTTTTTGTGTGTTAATTTTCGCCATTGCGAAATGTTCGGTATTTGAATGACTTCATATATCAATATACTTAGGTAATTACAGATGTTATAGCTTCAGGATCAAGGGAATTATCTAGATAATGCTCAAAATTACCAAAAAATTTCTTAATTATGGTATTTCCGCTGTATGTCACGAGTTTATATTGATTCATTACGAATATGTTATTTTAACGGTTTAAAATAAAATAGCCGAAGCTTTTAAGAATTTGTTTCCATTTATAGTTTTTAATTTCTTCTTTTTTATTTTAGTGAACCTCTACGACCAAGCGATCCAATACTTTATCCAATCCAATAAGTGTCAGAATATTAAGTATATTACTTAATTTTTTTTATCTCATTAATCTTTTTATTTAACGTAACTTTCTTTTTGCGCCATGTTTGCAAAGAAAGGAAAGTTTCATCATCATGTTATTTGGTATGAACTGGGAGTTACTGTGTGGTTTTATGAAACCCGTAATTAATGGAGACAAACACATTTGCTTGTATTCTCGGTGAGTTGTTTATCGGCCGGTGTCCTCATCATTCCTGTAGAGAATACGGTATGAATAAGCAGTGGATTCCAACTAGTATTGTATGCTTTTTTTAAATGGCTGAACTTCAGTAAAATAGTTGCGGGGCATATAATTTAATTAAACGGATGGTAAAGTAATATGTGCTTTGTTGTATTCTACTTTTCGTTAGTGGATTATTCGAACAGCTGAATTACATAGGTAGCTTGTTTTGTTGTTGATTTCACAATGCCATTGTTATTCTTGTTTGGAGACAATGAATGTGTGTACCATACGTTGATGGTTGCGTTGTTGAAGATATGCATATAAGCAAGTTCGAGGGCATTGGGAAGGGCTGTCGAGTGGAAGAGAACAACAAAAACATTTATTTAGATTTTAAATTTCTTATTATGTGTTGTATTTAATCTTGAGAATTTTCGGAAATACTTCTTTCCAGGGAAATTTATATAGAACACCTTTACCACAGTATTCAGAAAAAAATATGCAAGGCATACAGTAGTTTACAATGAACCGGATTCTTTTCCCGATCAAAATTTTATTGCATCATTATTGCTCTAGGTGCTTTTGAACACGCTGCTTCTGTTTTCTCTTATGCCCGTCTCTCTATCCCACTCTCTCGCTGCCTCTGACTTCTCTCTCTCAATACTCTCTCTCTCTCTCTATCTCTCTCTCTCTCTCTTCTCTTTCTGTCTCTCTTCCTATCCCTCTTCATTCTTTCTCTCTGATTTTATTTCCTTTTCAAACTAGCGAAAACGATTGATAAAAGTTTTATTCCTAGCCAAAAAAATGGACATTGACAGAAAAGCCGCCGTCCTCCCGGCAGTTGGAAGGAACGAAAAAAAGTACACCTATCGGGGATCGAACCTGGGACACTAGGAGCTGTGGGTTAGCGCGCTGCCTACTGCGCTAGGTTTGCCTTGGTAGACTGCCCCAACAATTGTTGACAGAAACACAATAATGCAACGTCAGAAATGCTGCCTTCCTCCCGGCAGATGGTGAAGGGTGGGGGAAGAAAGGTGGCGGAGCAAGTAGCCAGGTCGGGTCGGGGGAGGTCCCGCCAGTTCTCCCCCCAAAAAAACGACACTTTGCTACCTACGGCGGCAGGTGTCTGAGCCCCAAATCCAAGTAGCGTGAGTTGCTCGCTGCACTCGCACTCACGCGAATATAGCATTTCAATTCCTGCCTGTTGCCCCCTCTGCCAACCTCCTTGGCCGCCGGATAATACGAGGTCGCCGTGAAGACCGTCACGAGGCGGCGTTCGCAGAAGAAGCCGAAGCCCTTGTTCATCATCTCCAAATTAATACTTTGTTTTGCTTTCAATTATTAGCTATCTTAGAAATCAGAATTAAATGGAGAAAGTGTAGAACAATGATTATTCACTCATGATCAGCGTTGAGAAATCAAAATCACTTACTATTATTTCAAAATCATTTTTATGCGTACTTACATGTTTTAATTATATTATATTTCTTATATGAAACCTGATGACCGCGCACGATCATTCCCAGTTTGTGCTTATCGAGAAACTCTTTCAGAACATCCTCGCCAAACGAGTCCGAGACACCGCGGATCGTGTTGGGCTCGTAGCTGAAAAAGGAAGAATAGAAAATACAGGGAGCGAGGAGCAGAAAGAGACAGAGAAAGAGAAAGAGAAAGAGAAAGAGAAAGAGAGGGAGGGAGCGAGGGAGAAATAGGGACAGAGAGAAAGAGAGTTTGAGGTAAGGGAGGACAAGAAACCCCTTGATGCCAAAGACGGGATCGGCCCAGAGAAGGTCGCATGCAATGCTGCTGGAGAGAGGGTCCGAAAGCGGACGGTGGATCTGAAGTTGTATGATTTTCTCTTAAGGACTAAGAGACGGCTACTGTTGTTCATAATATAACTTGTTCTGAAATAGTTACGATTAATTTCTAGTGTTTTCTTACATATATATATAATAGCTAAGTAATAAAATGAGTAATTGAAGCTGCTGACTTCGTTGATCTGCTCGAGTTTGTCCATGCTCTTGGAGATGCCGCCGTGCATGCAAAGAATGCGGCCCCCGAGCAGCGCCGCGAGCGGCAGGCAATCGAAGACTTCGTTGAACATTTCGTAGAGCTTCACCGCCTCCTCCTCCTATTTATTAAATTATCTTATTTTACTATTTCACAAGAAAATTACAAAGTAAGTTTAATCTTCTTGACTTTTTGAAGAACAACAAATACATGAGAAACATTCCTAACATCCGGATATTTCTGCATGATCTCAGCATGGAAGCCGTATGTCCTGTTGATTTCGCGGCTTTCGTGGTTGCCTCGGAGTAGAGTGTACTGCAATTGAATATTATCTTTGCTTGAAACATCCTTAAAGGAGGAAATAAAATAAAAGTAGCTGTCTATATCCTCCTATATTTATAAGTTGGGCTTTAAAGAACGATTGGAGGTGGTCCCACTTATGAAAATCACCCAGTTTCGCCAAGCGATTAGACGTGAAAGGAAAGTATCAATGAAAGGACTTGAGAAGAATGAAACACATGCGGTTTTCAGACATACACGCGATTAAAAAATAAAATTGTAACGTTAAATTTTCTTCAGTTCTTCAGTTTTTTTAACTGAATTTAATTCCTATTTCTTGCATGATATGCTTGCTCTCACCCGGTTGGGATAGCGCAGCTTGAGAAGGCAGAGAAGAGTCATGCACTGAAAGAATTGAAACAATTTCTTGATTACTTGTTAAGGTCTGGAAAATTTATTACCGTACTTGAATAATATTCACCCAATAGTAGCCCATTTTGCTCTAGCTGCCCCGCCAATCATAACTTCTCCCACTGCATACAGTAACGCCTACAGTGACTCCGCCCATCATCACATCCACCCTACAGTAACTCCGCCAATCATCGACCCTCCGGCTGCCTACAGTAACTCGGCCAATCATTGTCCACGAGTGCATACACTGACTCCGCCAATCATCGCCCTCTCCCACCGCGTACAGTACTTTGCCCATAATCACCCTCCCTCCAATGCCTACAGGAACTCCGTCAATCATCGCCCCGCCCACTGCCTACAGTAACCGTCGCACCTCGACGCTGCACGGGCCGCGGTCGACGTAGTCGCCGAGGAAGATGAAATTGTTGGACGCGAAGCCAGGGGTCTTCCTGCCCTTGTATTCCTTAACGGAGGCCTTCTTGCCCTTGTTGTCCTCGTCGGGGATCTGCTGCTCCTCATTGCCTTCGTCGGGGACCTCCTTGTCCTTGTTGTCCTTCTTATTCATATTGTTTTCCTTCACTACCTCGTCCCTGAACCATAAAATATATATAAAAAAGAAAAAAATCTATATTAAGATATAATTCTAACACGACTGGCCGCACGATCATAAATGCCTTGAGGAGGTCGCCATACTGCAAATCGAAAAGTTGTTTTATCTTGACAAATGCATATCAGAATCAGTAGAAAAAGAAAATCGAAGAACCACACTGAAGAAACCTGTCCATGAATGTCGCCGACGATGACGCAAGGAGTCTTAGCGACGGCCAGTGCTGGCTCCGAGAGCAGCAGCGTCTTCGTCGAGTTGAGAAGCTTGTCAAGGTCGCGGAACTTCAGCCTGGGCACCTGCGAAACAAGAACAAAGATCTTTCTTGCAAAATTTAAATTTCTATCTTAAATTTCTATCACTTAATTTTATTTATTTTCGCAAAACATGTATATATTTTTTAATCAGCATTAATTTTTCACATTAATGCAGTTGTTCTCGAAGGAGTTCTTCTTGGTCATCTTCTTTATCATCTTGTCCAGGTGCTCGGCGTTCGCCATTCCTACGGAGTATCTGCAGAAAAAGGAAAAAAATTATTAGAGGGAGAGAAATGGGAGAGAGTGAAAAGGATTTAGAGAGGTGGAGTGAACGAGAGATGGAATGAGTGGGAGAAGGACAGTGATGGATGGAGAGAAGGGATGAGAGAGAACAAGATTGCTAGAGGAGAAAGACAGGAATGAGCGGGAGAGAAGAGCGAGAGAGAGAGAGAGAGAGAGAGAGAGAGAGAGAGAGAGAACCGGGCTCAACCGAGTGCTGCGGGCGAAAGCGTAGGAAATGAGTGAGGATCCAGGGTTTTGAGATCGCTTCTCTCAGAACTAAAACAATAATGACCTTTTATAAAGTACGTCTCGGGTGCCATGAACAAGCGTAAAGGAAACTAATTAAATATGAATGCTTTTTTATGTGATTTCTCACAAAAAAAGCGTTGACCAAGGCGCAGAGATGAATTTGTATAAGCGTGGAGATAAAGAGAAGAAAGAAGAAGAAGCAGCAGAGACTGAGCGGGTCCTGCAGAAGTGCATTAGTGAAGAAAATCATAGATCTGGGGAGTAGATCGAACATTTCAGAACTTCAAAAATCTAATCACTTCCAAGTTCAAATTGAGAGTGCACCATTCAACAAAACTTATTCAGTGTTCTTCAAAGACTAATAGCACTAATGAATTCCTTATTGTGATTTCTTTAAAGGAAGTATCCTACGAAAGAAAACCGTATCTGATAGAATTATAGTTCAAACTGTGCTAAACTCCCAACTGGATGAGCCTTTTTTTTAGCGCCCGCTACAAAATTTCAAATTTAAAACGTATGCGTATCTGACCTCTCTAGACTTCTTTCATTGTCTCGCTTTTCTCTTACGTCTGTATCTCTCATCCCTTGGTGAAAATGGGGCGCTAAGTGGGCAAGACGGGCAGAGACTGCCTCTTCTTCCCACCCGTTGGCACTCCTTGCTTGGGTTTGAGCATATTCCGGGTGCATCGACAGAGACGTTTTCTACCGTAATCCAAAAAAGAAATGCAAATTTCTGGCTAAATACTGACTTTCGTACAACGCGACCACCTCTATTCGATCTTTTAGGCCAGACTTGATCATATGGGAATATAAAAGAAAAAGTTATTTTTTCGTCGGATACTTCCTTTAAATCCTCTTTTAAAAGAGGAAGCATTATTGCCTGAAAGAATAGCAAGAAAAGTAATTCATGAAAATTTTAGCGAAGATCTTGCTCACAAAAGCGAAATAGCCAAAAGATGTGCGGATAAATAATTAAAAGAGTAGTAGAAGGTAGAGAGGGAGGGAATGGGAAATTAGGAGGAGGGACAGAGCAAGTGAAGCAGAAAGAGGAAGAGTTAGAGAAGCGGGAGGGAGGGAAACAGCAAGTGAAGGAACCGAGCACAGCCGAGTGCTGAGGGCGAAAGCGAAGGAAATGAGCAAGAAATAAGCAGGATTTCAAATCACTTCTGTCGAAATAATCTGAATTTCAACCTATTTACATTGCGTTTCAAGTGCAAATCACAATATTAAAGGAAGCTGCATAATTAAAATGAACTTTTACTTGATTTCTACAAAGGCAGTGTGACGATTGAAGACAATGGAAGATCGCGAGCATACACATTTTAAGAGCTCTCATGGAGATCTTCATAATTTATATATTATTGGAAGTGTTTATTTATTTTAAAAACCCAAGGAAAGATTGTGAATTGTGTTTCAATAGAATTACAAGTGTAAATTGCTTCGTTATATGAGGTTTATAAGACCTTACAGGCGAAACTTACCTTTACTCTTATGCCGATCATTTTAGATTCATCAAAAATATAAGCAGACTTAACTTTACAAATTTAGATTTCAAATGACTTTCAACCAGAATAATCTTACTTCCTAGTACCTTTTATGCCAAAGTCGGGTGTTTAGGGACGTCTGCTGGGGTGCTCTCGTTTGAGTATTTGGGTGAGGGGGAAGTTGGGGTCTGTCAAAGGGGAATGAGGGAGGGCGGCCTAAGCACGCTTCACCACGCGGTAGTCGCCTGCCGTGTCTTCTCGATCGAATTTCTTATCGAACCAGCCCTTTCCTCAAAATAGAACGGAATAAGAATCTTAAATCCTTTTTCGACACTTCTTTATTTAAAAAGTAAGAATTTGGAAAAGAGAACATTTCCAAAATGAAACGGAATAAGAACAGACCGGTGCGCTGGGCATTCTTGATGGGCAGCATCATTCGGAAGCCGAATTCGCCATTCCTCGACACCAGCATCACCGCTCCACTATTCGACTGAAAGCGAGGCGAGAACTTTGTGTCGTTATATCCCGATTCCTGAATGTTGCCCCCCCCCCCTTCTGCCAACCTCCGGGGCTCCCGGACAATACGAGGTTGCCGTGAAGACCGTCACGAGACGGCGATCGGAGAAGAAGCCGAAGCCCTTGCTCATCATCTCCAAATTAATATTTGCTTTAAAATTTTTGCTATCTTATGGTTAGAGCAGCTTTTTAGGCAAGCAAAAATCATTAATTAATAAATGTTGTTTAATATTGACCTTTTTTTAATAAAATAATTTTAGTATATTATCTTTGTTATATGAGACCTGATGACCGCGCACGATCATTTTCATATATTAGCAATATTATATAACTATAATTTGCCTGGTGAGATTCTTCAGGTGATGTCCTGGCAGTTAACTGTAAACCTATGTAAACTGGTTTCGTCTCTTATCACGACGGGATTTAAATACATAAAAGTTGCGAACGCTAAGATTAAAAGTATTTTTAACTGTAATAGTAAGAGAAAGGTCGTAGGAAGACAGACAGATAAAACGAGAGAGTGAGAGAGAAAGAGAGAGAGAGATATATATAACAGAAGAATAACAATTAAGAATGCTGCACAGTGCCGACAAGTGACGTGAGCAACGGAGTGAATCATCCGAGAGGAAGAGTTCCGATAGAAAGAAAGCGAATTGCCATGGCGGCAATGTCCAAAGGCATTCTTCTAAAATCTTGCTGTCCTTGCCAAGAGGGAGTAATGAAAATGCAGTCTTTGGAAAGGTTCATAGGTTTTGAAGAAATTTTTTTTTTAATGTGAAAACGTATTTATCATTATGTTGCGTTGCAAGAGAGTTCATTAGACGTATCGAAATAAATTAAGGTCGTCCCCGTTAACTCATTCTAGTCAAAAAAGAGGAACCGCGACTGGAAATCAGAATAAATTAATTCCAGAGGCGTTCGCCATTCTGCTCTCCATCTAAATAGTTCGTTTCAGTTTCACTCTTTCCCTATTGCTCTCAAGGTTCTCTTATTAATACAGTAAATCTGAAAGATTCGAGCTGGCTATAGAGCTGCCCTAGGTAAATTATTTTTGATGCAGTCGGACTTAGCTCTTATTTATTTATGCAGATGCAGATCAAATCGAATAATGATAGTTGACATCTTGGATCATCTTGAACCGTCTCCTGGCAAACCCTGACAGAAAGAGCTCAGCCAAGCAATGTACAATTTATCTTGTTTTGTAGAGCCTTTAGACGATGACCGAGAGATTTGGAAGGGGGGAGAGAGGGAGAGTGAGAGAAAGCAGCCCGTATCCTTCCTTCCGTCTTATACAGCTGCCCGCCTCTCAGCTATGCTGAGATGTTGTCACGTCGATCTTTGCCCTCTTCGACCACTTCGAGGCTACTGCTGCTGCTGCACTGCCGGACGGGCGATTTCTCCTTCCAAAATAATTTATTTTACTATTATTTCCTTAAAAGTAATTTTCATTTAGTAAGATACTTGCTGCTTGGCCCAATATCTCCATTACGTTTACTCTTGCTTTGCTTTATTGGCCCAAAATATTTTTTGGCTAAAATATATTTTTTTAAATAATGAATGCTGCTATCGACTCTCTGAAGAGCGTTCGATAGGAAACGCTCTTCGAGTAATTGTACCGCTTGCAATTCAACGAGAAATAATCATGTTGCGAAAGACAAATTGGGCTTGCGATAAAAGCGAGCAAAAAGATTTATGAATAGAAGTGAATACTTATAGTTGATTATGCGTAGAATTTATGACAGCAATGTCAACTATTTTAGAACTAGTAGATATTTATAGCTAAGAGTGCAAAAGTATAGTTTACATTAAAAAGATAGTAAATACTAATATCATCTCGCAACCGGTGCTTTCCATTCGCATAAACACCATAATAAGAACAGTTGTCTCTTGCTGAGATGCACTGGGAGAATGAGATATATGAATTTTGAGTCCGTCAAACATTCTCCTCGCTTTTCTCCTCTCCTCCTTGTCCATTAATCTAATCGTGTTGAGTTCCCATCAACTTAGAATGAGAGCCTGGAAATTGTTTTTTTTACACACTCTCTCTCCCTCTCTTCGCTCCGCCCCCTCGGGAGAGGGCGCCCCAGAGAGGGGCTCTGCACGACTGCAGGACGGCTGGTTCGAGAACCGACCGCAAGCCAGGAGGCATTAGTCAAGTCGGAAATTACACATTGTTAGATCTAGATGAGGAGCCAGGCTTTAGGCGGCCTGGCTTCTTACAATGATTAGCAGATACATCCTACTCTTTCTCTCTCTCTCTCTCTATCTTTCCTTTTTTTATTTCTCTCTCTCTCTATTCCTCTAAACGCTCACTCCTTCCCTCACTGTTCTATCACCACGGTTTTTTTTGCTTAATTTCTCTCTTAACTATTAGCAGAAAACGGCTAATAAAATGTTTTAAAGTCTTTACCATTAGCAAAGTATTCCAAAATGGATCTGTCTAAGAATAAGTTTAATCTCATTCTACGAATTCAATAAATATTTATCTCAACCGGTGCGCTGCGTTTAGCATAACCAGGATAAAAAAGAGACAATCCGTCCTTGAAGTGATCTCCTGATCTGAAGGGTTCGATTGTAGTAATAAATTAGCAGAGATTTTACTGAAGGATTGGGGAGGGGGCGAGGATGGAGATGACGGTTACAAACTGATACTAACAGTGAGAAGAACACTCTCCTTTAAAAAAGGTCTTTTATAATTTGCTCCATTGAATGTTTTGTTCACAGAAACTGGAAAATTTATGACCGGCGTTCAAATAAATCAGATCGAAGCAATTTTTGAGATGGTCAATTTGCTCTCAAATTCTTGCCTTTTCTCCTTTACAAGTTGAGGAAGGCTAGCCCATCGTTCCCCAGCAAGGGTGAAAAGCTTAGAAACTGGAAAATTTTCGACTGTTTCGTCTCTAAACAGTTTTGAACGAGGAAGGAGCGAGGAAAAGAGATTTGAGAGAGAGACAGAAAGAGGAATGGATTGCATGAAATGCAATCAAATACACACAGGTTTTGATATGCATGAGGGCACGGAAGCACGTGCTTTAGAGCATCATATTTTTTCGCTAATATACATACATGTAGTAATTGTAAAGGCATACTTGATTAACCATGAAATATGCCAACTTCATATGAGCTGTTGGAAGAGATTTTGGGAAGTAAGACGATCTCTAAATTGCTTAAAAGAAGTAATATTTTCTCTCAACCGTTGCTTTCCATTCGCATAGCCAATGTAAAGCAAGAATGGTCGGTCTGCACAGTGATTCTGTCGCCTCAATAGTTGCTTAATTGGATTTAAAAAAAAAGTAAAAATTCTAACAATAAGTCTTTATTCTTTTTACTAGCAGTGCATGTAGAGAAAGGAAATAAGTTTTTACTGGAAATGACTGTGAGAAGGCGAGACTCCTTCAGAAAGAGGTCTCATGTAATTTGAGATTCATTTAAATCTTCTTAAACAAATTAAGCTGACAACTCTCAATCCTGTCACTAAAGCAGATCGAAGCTATTTTTGAGATATCCCAGTTGCTCTTGATTACGAGAATATTTATCACAGCTAACTGGGTACGGCCTTAGGCCTAAGCCAACGTCTCATTACCATCTGAGCATTTAATGATGTCTGTTCCAAGCTTAAATGCAATAATAATAGTCATTATTTATATATGCTTATTGTTTATATCGGACTTTTACTGAAAATTGTTGGCATTACACATTCATCGATGTTTGACCCAACTAGAGAGGGGATGGAAGAGTCTTCCTTCTCGGCTCTCTTCTCTCTAGCGGGGCTTAGCTACGAACAATGCAGAGACAACCATACAAAGCTAGTAGAATTCGTCTAATTATTCTTAATTATTTTCAGTCACTTTCCAGGCATATTCGGTTAAGGGCTTGCCGGACAAAAACTCCTTTACAAAGTTAAGGTATTCTTGACGGGCTGCATCATTCGGAAGCCGAATTCGCCATTCTTCGATACCAGCGTCATGGCTCCAGTGTTCGGATGCAAGTGAGGCGAACTTTGTGTTCGAGAACATATCGAGATCGATAAACACGGACAATGCCATGGAAACGATTATTTATTATATTAATAGATGCTCTGGGATCCTTGGTGCTCTCTGCGCGAGTAAGACTTTTTAACGGCCCGGGTTTCCCTTCGGACTAAATCCAAGCCGAGACGCACTCATTCTTTTGTGCCTTCCCTTCTTTTTTTCTCTATTATCTCCACAAATTGAAATATAGTACATGTTTCTCCCAGTAATTGTTCATGCTAAGAAATTGCGTAAAAGGGCATTCATAATTAGTTTCATTTACGTTTGTAAATTGCACTTGAACCGTACTTTATAAAGGCCACCATTTTGTAATTTCGACAGAAATAGCATGAAATCCCTGCTTATTCCTTTCTCATTTCCTACGCTTGCGCCCGCAGCACTCGGCTGAGCTCGGTACCTTCTCTTGCTCTTTTACTCCGGCTTCTTTTTTCTATTTCTATCTCCATCCTCGATCTCTCTGTTTCTCTCCATCCCTACTTCGCTTCTTCTCTCTTCTCTCTCTCATTCTCTCCTTCCCAGTCACTTTTATCTTTTTATTGCAGATAGCAATGAATGCCAAGGCAATCGACAACATTATATTAGAGATGACCAAGAAGGAATGCTTGGAGAACAGCTGCGCAAATGTGCGAAAAAATCACTAAAAAATATATGCTATATTTTGCGAAAATTAAAGAGAGCCTCTCTGTAAGACTCAATGAGGCCGCTATGGACGCCTGCCCTAGAAAAATTTCATTTTTCTATAACCGTGAAAACATTATGAGGGATGCATATAGTGTTCATAACGAAGTTTATTTTTTCAAAAAATTTTCAAAATTTTTTTTCTCTTAGTTATTAGTCGAAATGCTCCAAAACTTTGGAAGACCATATCTCAAGTTATACTTAATATTAATATATGGACTATTCAGTTTAAGAATTTATGAAGTTTGATTGATATCGTGGTTTGCAGCCAACCCCGAAATTTGCTTAGAAACTGATATTCAAATGCAGATACCCAAAAAAGTAATCGAGATTTTTCCTCGTAGAAACATATTATGTGTAGTTTTTCCTGCTCTTTCTTATGGATGATTCAGTTTTTTGTAAGTAATAATAAAAAAAGTTATTGTCTTAAAACCACATTTCAAAAAATTAAATTGGGCAAAAGTCATAAAAATAATTTTTTTCGAAAATAGTCACCACTGACTTTTTTGTGAAGTTTTGAACAAGGAATCTAACATTAAAAAGATTTTCGAAAAATATTAAGTATAACTTGAGATATGGTCTCCCAAAGTTTTGGAGCATTTCAACTTATAACTAAGAGAAAAAAATTTTTGAACATTTTTTGAAAAAATAAACTTCGTTATGAACACTATATGCATCCCTCATAATGTTTTCAAGGTTATAGAAAAATGAAATGTTTCTAGGGCAGGCTCTCCTTGACCCTTACAGAGAGGCTCTCTTAAAGGAGGTCCGAGGCGAATAAATAGTGTCTTGTTTTTTTCGCCTTATTTATTCGGGTTGTGCTAGAAAATTCGATTGAAAGTTTCCCGAAGTCACAAAAACCTTCATGCCCTGGGGAAATTAATACTGTTTTCTACTTTGAATTCCCGAATATTTTATTCTCCCGCCATTTTCAAAAACTTTTAACAGAACAACACGGTGGCCGCTGGGGCCAACCGAGTCATGTCCATGAATTGCATACATATGGTGCACGCAACCAATATTGGCCGGGTTTTCCTTAACACGTAGGCTCACCTGGCAGTGGTGCAAACCACAAGTTTCTGGGGAGAGAGGCAAGGGGCAGTAGCACCATTTCTGTTGATTCTTTACTCCGTTCTTTTTATCATTCCGTCCAAATCCGTCAGGGACTTCGTGGTAGGAGTTTTTCCCTTAAGGCCTCCTTTAAGGAGTTTAGTCATTACAAGGATAAAAAGTAGCTATATTTTATTCTCAAAAATATATATAGATTTTAAAAAAACATCTTTTTTTGCAAACATTTTTACAAGAAAGATGTCTTTTTCTTTTGCAGGTGCCGAAGGTGAAGTTTCGTGACCTTGAGAAGATTCTCGGGTCTACGAAGGAGCTGCTGCTCACTGAGCCGATGCTCGCCATGGGCAACACCCCTCGCGTCTTCGTCGGCGACATTCACGGACAGGTTTTATTGATTCTGGTGCATTTGTCAAGATTTGATTTAACGTGTTCACTTGCAGTATGGCGACCTCCTCAACGCATTTACGATCGTGCGGTCAAACGGGTTAGAATTATACTGTATTTATATAAATTCCCTTTTTTTATCTAATTTTTTATCAAAAGAACTAAAATTCAGGAACAAGGACAGCGTGGTCAGCAAGGGCAATAGGAGCGCCGGCTTCGTGGCCAGGAATTTCACCTTCCTCGGGAACTACGTCGATGGTGGCCCGTGCGGAGTTGAGGTCGGCAGTGGGTGATGATGGGCAGAGATACTGTAGGAAGTGGGCGGGGAAATTATGGGCGGAGTTACAGTACGAATTCGGCAGGATAATGATGGGCGGATTTTCTATAAACAGAGACGGAGCAATTATTAGTTTCTGTAAACAGGGCAGGGAAATGGTGGGTGGAGCAACAACAACCCAATTTTCTACTGTTCAGTGAATATTCAATTAAGGTATTCCATGTTTCAACAATCTAACATTGTGTGATAACGAGTTATTTCAGTGCGTGACACTTTTTTGCCTTCTCAAGCTGCGCTATCCCACCCATGTAAGCGTATGTCATGAAAGAAATCGGAACTAAGTTTATGTTTTGGTTATTAAATACTTGATAAAATGCGGAAGGAAGGACACATAGTGTTGCATTTTATTCGAAATTTTTTCATGAAAAATGATAGTATTTAATTACAGTACACTCTGCTCCGAGGAAACCACGAAAGCCGTGACATCAACAGGACCAACGGCTTTCATCCCGAGATCATGCAGAAATATCCAGATGTTTGGAATTTTTCTCATGCAAGAAGATTTCTAAATTACTTTGTAATTTGTTTTGTGAAATAGTAAAAAAGATTATTTAATATAAAAATGTATGTTAGGAGGATGAGGCGGTGAAGCTCTACGAAATGTTCAACGAAGTCTTCGATTGCCTGCCGCTCGCGGCGCTGCTCTGCGATTGCCGTATTCTTTGCATGCACGGCGGCATCTCCAAGAGCATCGAGAAACTCGAGCAGATCAACGAAGTCAGAACGAGTAACGGACGCTATTTGGGTTTCGTTCTGGGCACTAGGGTTTTTACCCTAACGTTTTGCCCGTGGTTCCTTAGTTCAATAGCTCCTAACAATAAGGAGAGGATGCAACAATGAGTCGAATGAGCTATCGTCTGTTCGGAAGGAGCCTGGGTGCCGAGATACAGTAGACTCCTCCCACGCCTTTCCTTTCGGGCAATGCTTTCTTTTTAGGGAAATCACAAGTAGGAATTACCGTGAACCGAGAAAGTACTACCTATGATTTTCCTACTTTCATACGACTCGGGTCAGAAGCGAAATTGACGGTATTTATATTCGCGCGGAAAGCAGGGGAAACATGGATATTACTCATATTACAAAAAATTAGAAAATAATAATGATTTTCACAGAAGATTACCCGATGACAATTGTCGATCCATAGAAAAGGGGTTATTATTTAAGAATAAATTTTTTTAAATCCTATTTCAGATCCGCCGACCGCTTCCGGACCCTCTCTCCAACAACATTGCCCGCGATCTTCTCTGTGCTGATCCGGTCAATGGCATCAAGGGGTATCTTATTTTTATGCTGGTTCCCCTGATCTCCCTATTTCCCTCGCCCTCACTCCCCTCACTCTTCACATTCTTTCTCCCTCGAAATCCTGTCACTCTACCTCTCCCTCTCCCTCTCCCTCTCCCTCTCCCTCTCCCTCTCCCTCTCCCTCTCCCTCTCCCTCTCCCTCTCCCTCTCCCCCTCAGTCTCCCCAAGAGGCTGTCCCTTGAGCTTATATTATACGGTCCTTTGCTGTCTGCGCCTCTCTTACTACATGACTTTTTTGAGGACTACGGTAGATTTTAAGGTCCATGGACAGCCTCTTAAAGTTCTCCCCGTTACATTTCCTTGCCCCTGGTTGTTGTGAATCCACTCTCAATGATTATAGATTACCTTAAAGATTAATTATTAGATTGGAGAGCGTTATTATTAGATTTTATGAGATTAAGTTGTTTAACTTTGCGGTTTCCCTGCCTGCTTGTTACTTATTTCTTGGTCTCTATTGTTTTCCCAGTGTGCTGTTTGTTTCTTTGCAAGTCCCTCGCCTCCTTTTACTTTTACTTTTGCTTATTCGTTACTGTTTTGTGCCTTAAAGGAGTACTGTACTTTGATGTCTGCGTTTCTCTTATTATATGCTCTTTCTTGAGGATTACGGTAGATTTTAAGAAAACTGGTCAGCCTTTTAAAGTTCTCTTCGTAACATTTCTTCACCCATGGTTTTTTATGCAACTACTCCAATTGTCCATTGCTTTTTCTGTAGAGGTTGCAAAGAATTACAAACAGTACAAAAAAATTGTATGATTATTTATATAATACGTATTTATAAGAATCTGAGTCACTACATTTACCTTCTTTTATCCTGCAAATTGCTGCCAAGCGCTTCTGACAAATGTTGAGTTGTCTTGATTTGTACGCGGACACTCTTGATTAATTAGTTCGCAATTTCCTCTCCACCAACTCATTTGGCCAATGAGTCGCACTTGGCAAATTATAGTTATGTAATATTTCTAATATATTTACCATCCGTCGAGCGATTCTGTGGACGAAGAAATTAGTTAGACGGAATGAATAGAGATAAAGAGGGCGAGAGAGAGCGAGAGAAGGATGTTGAGAGGAAGTGCGATGCGGGTAAAAGAGAATAATATGTATGAAGGAGGAGGGAGAAGATATATGTAGTTGAGTTGAAGGAATGAAACGAGTTGCATAATTGTATATATACACACAATGCAATTAATCAAATGGAGTTTATCGATAAAACGCAAATGGTTACGACAACAAGGTTCAGTACGTTTGAAGTTGTTGAGAAGAGTAGACGGAGTGCATCTCTCTTTCTCTCTTTCTCTCGAACTTAGACCCCGTTTAGCCCCACCCTTAGCCGCGGCCGTAGCATGAGAACAAGTTCATGGACTTGATCTTATTCTTCAGGAAGACGCCGGCTTTCGACAAGCGCGCGTCATCGCCCACCTGCCAGGGCTGAGTGCAGGCTTGAGCGCCGCAGAGGCTTCAGTGATGTCGGCGATCGACCACGCCACGTAGGAGGCCTTGTTCTTGTCCAGCAGTGCGTACCATTTGTTGGCCTCAGCCGTGTAGATTTGTCCGTTTTTGCCGCCGTCAGCCTCGGAGATGCCGTACTCGGAAATGAACACGGGGATCTTGGCTGCGTTCTTCAAGTAGGTACTTCGCTCCCATTCTTGAGTTTTAGGATTAACACCCGAGTAGAAGTGCTGCACGTACATCACGTTTTTCTGGCCTAAATAACAACATATCGTCCTGAGTGTAGTGTGCGCCATTCATACCCCACAGAGGTGATTTGCTGGCTTGCTCGCCGCCCGACGGTCCCGACCAGACTGGTGTACCCAGCAGAGCCACGTTGTCAGGGTCGATCGCACGAATCGCCTTCAGCACGTTGGTGTGGTAGGGCTTGACGATGCTGTTCCAGTCCACCTAAAGTGCTTGCTACAACCCACGAAGAGACCGCCTCAAAGCAATACCTGGAGAGGCTCATTGAAGGTCTCGTAAAGCACGTGCGGATACTTGCCGTAAGCGGTGGCCATTTCCTTGAAGAAGTTAATCGCTTCCCACTGGTGCTTCTGACCCTCGTGGTCGTGCCAGTCGATGATCACGTAGATGCCCCGCTCGATGGCCGCCTCCACGACCGTTCGCACCTTCGCAATCTGGTCCTGCTTGTTGCTGAGGTAGCCGCCAAAGTCGACGCCCATCACGGCTCGCACCACGTTCACGCCCCACTGACACGCGAGTGCGTTGACGGTGTCCTTGTGGAAGAACTTTCCCATCCACTGAGACCAGTACAACGACATTCCGATGAGTTGAACGGGTTTGCCGTTGGCGCCCACCAGCTTCGTGCCCTTCACGGAGAGCTGTCCGTAGGGCGGGTTCTTCGGAGTAAGCGCAGAAGCACCCAGCCAAACGGCTGCGAGACAGAAGAGTACGTGTCGCATTCTGTGGCGGCGTTCGAACTGACGTTTCCCGACTCCAGCACCGCTTATGTAGGAGTACCCTTCCCTGATTCGCGTTTTTTTTTGTTCCGGCCTCAATCGGGATTATTTGGGCAGCTGAGTTAATTGGAGTGGCTCCATCCTTCGATGCTAACGTGGAATGCTTTATCCGTATTGAACTGTGTCCATTGTCCTCTCCACTTTTACGACTCTCTTTATTTTTGTCTACGTAATTTCCCGTGGGAGGATATGAACGGCATAAGCATATCGTGTGCGATCAAATTTCGATGCACTAATGTTTGGCTGATTTGGTTTTTGAGCAGCACTCACAGCGCTCTATTTGCACAGGATCTGTTCGGTGCTCTTTCGAGATTTGGTAAGCACAAAGTGCCCGAGAAGTTGTGGATCGGTGAGTGTTGTCTGGTAACACCGTGACCAAGAGATGACGTGAACGTGGAAGAATGGAATGAAAAGAGAGAAATAGAGCGAGGGATAGAGAGAACAGATATAGAGAACGTCGTTAATATGGAGAGGAGATAGATCCTGTCTTCTTTCAGTCACCATCTGTCCCCGCAGATCACTAAGCTGATATCCAAGAACAGCGTAACCTAGGCGGTGGAAACGATTGAACGACTCTTCTCTCTCAGACCCCTCGTTGTCGGAAATTCGTCGTGATCTGCAAGTTCCTAGTTGTTCAATCACGCACAGAGAATTATTCAATCTACATTTCCATTACATACTACATTATTGTGAAGGCCTTAGTAAGGGAAGTCTCTTACATAGATTTTCATCAGCATGGGTGAGAAATAGAATTCTCCATCGTGCATTTCAGGTACGAACGCAAAGGACAGGAGAATGTTCTCTCCCAGGCCACACACGACTCCAATCGCTCCCCATCACATCAAGGTGGGAAGTGGCAAGAAAAACGGAAAGAAAAGTTTTTTTTCAGAATATGTTCGATAAATTGTTGAATAACAATAGTGATCTTTGTCAACATCGTCAACGTTTATTTATTTGTAATTCTGACTAGTTCATAGTTGTGTACTGATGAAAGTTCAAATGGACTTAAGCGTGCACTTTAGTTGCGCACAAACAGTTGAGTTTCGAGATATTTCGAGTGTATTATTTCATAGGGCACGTAAACTATTCTCATTAACTCGCGTGATCCTTTCAATCTTGTTTAAGGAGTTTTCATTCGCTCATCTCTACGCATGCGGCAGTCAGTTTCATTCCCTTGTAAAATGATTGAATTTTTTTTTAAATTTAATTACTTTTCCTTAAAAGCAAGCATTTGTTCCGGAGCTAGTGAAAGGGATTCTTCCATTTCACTCTCATTCTTCCTTTCTTTTCTCATTTCCCTCTGTCTAATACTTCCTCTCCATCTCTGCGTCTCTTCCAGTTCGCTAACCTCTCCCTCGGCCACTCTCTCCGTCTGCCTGGCTGCTGCGACGGTCCTCGTCGCGTGCGCCGTTTACAGATTCTATAAAAGTCGGATTCTGAACCATCCATTTTTAGTGCTACAGTAATCGGACAGCAAGACGGAACATTCGTTCAGCTCTGTGTAGACGGAACATTCGTTCAGCTCTGTTTAGCTCACAGGAATACGAGCTTAATATACATAAAAACTGCCAAAACGTACCTGAAATTTATAAAATAACATTTTAATACTCTAAAATAAAAAAAACATATGTAAGTATAATTTATCATTATGTTAATAATGATAATAATAATGTTTCCGACAGGTAACTACGACACGACGGACGAAGTAGCTTTAGCAAGTGGGAAGGAAAACGTCAGCAAGGTGAGAATTTGCAAGAAATTTTTTTAAATATCCTGCTAAATTTCTGATTTCATCCTGATTCAGTTTCATTTTATGGGGAAAATGAAAATGAAAATGAAATGCATATTTTTAAAAAGAACACTCTATTTCTCGATAAGAAGTTTTACGGGAGTAATTTCCTTTTCTCGTTTGCAGGCCGACGTCGTCACGGATTCGTATGTCTCGAGGCTTTGTCCTTGTCTTTTTTACAACAATAATAATAATTATTGTTATTATTACAGTTATAATTAATAGTAATAATAATAATACTTATTATTATTATTGTTAATTTCGTTCAGATCTGACTACGACGATTCGTGTAGCTCCCGCTCCGTCACGCCGACCGTCTTTATATCCTCTGGGCATTTCTCCATGTCTGCGTCACTTGTCAGTCTTTGAGAGCTTTTGCGGTGCTAGCTTTGTGATGTTGAAATTTTTATCAAAATATTTCTTACTAAAGATAATTACTTTTAAAATAATAATAATAAAATAAATTATTTTGGAAGGAGAAATCGCCCGTCCGGCAGTGCAGCAGCAGCAGTAGCCTCGAAGAGGTCGAAGAGGGCAAAGATCGACGTGGCAACATCTCAGCATAGCTGAGAAGCAGGCGGCTGGATAAGACGGAAGGAAGGATACGGGCTGCTTTCTCTCACTCTCCCTCTCTCCCCTCTTCCAAATCTCTCGGTCGTCGTCTAAAGGCTCTACAAAACAAGATAAATTGTCCATTGCTTTCCTAAGGTCTTTCTGTCGGGGTTGCACCGAATTACAAATAACACAAAAGTGTGAATATTTTGATGAGACTCGCAAGGGAATGGACACAGTTTCCCCGAGGTTATGAAATAAGTTATATACCATTCGAAAGCTCTCGTCGAGGAGATAACATTGCGCTCTCTTTCATTGCGCTCTCTTTCATTGCGCTCTCTTTCTCGGTTGTGGACGGCTGCCCTCTGCTGCTCGTCCGCTGTTACTCACCGATCAAGAGCACCATCTGCTTTAGCCCTCGTGCCTGGGGCGACTCTCTCTACTCAAAGGCACCTGATAAGTTACGATGACTTCCACGTCCTCTTTTTCTCCCTCACAATTTGGCTTCCTTCTGGCATCACTGTTACAGAAGGCGCCCACAGTCAAGCGGTCGCGTCCTCTCGAGTCGAACCCGGCCTCCCCAACTGCCACAGACGCCGCCTCGGACTCCCTTCTCCTCGTCCACTTCCTCGATGGCCTCGTCGACCGGCTCACCGTCCTCGAGGCAGACAACATCGCCCTCAAGGAACAATGCAAGGAGCAGCAGGCAGCCATCACTTCTCTGCAAAGTCAGCTGAGCCTTTCTATCTCTGCTCCCCCCATTGCTGCTCCCCCCGCCCCCGACGTCCAGATGGCTTCTCCGTCCCGCCCCGCTTCTGCAGCCGCTCCCCCTCCTTCCTCCGCGCAGCCCCTGAATCCCCAAGGCGAGTGGGATTTCTCCAGGGAGACCCCCGAGCACGGAACTTCAGCCTTTGAAAAAAAGCTCGGTCAACCCCTATGCTGAGCATGTCCCAACGCGTGACCGAATTCACGCGTTGCGGCTGCCTAATTTTCGCTGCGTTACTACTTCGCGAAAGGAATATTGCACATACGCAGCCCTGCGTAGCAGTGTTTTCTATGTTGTATGTGTAAAATGTAGCTTCCCGCCCATTTTGAGTTCAAACGGCCACTAAGATTTTCGTAGCAGCCCTATATGAGCTTCATCATCCCGCGCGGTTTGAAGGTCCGTGCCGAGGAGCGCGAGGACCGGAAGGAGAGGCTCCGCTCCATGGTCCTCTCCGGTCTCTCCCTCCCCCAGGCTTCTTCGACAGTCGACGGTGTTGTTCGTGACCGCGAGGCCGTCCTTCATATGCTGAACGGTCTCGGAATCCCCTTCCTCCCGGTGGCTGTTTACCGCCTCCGGGCCAGCCCGGGCGTCCTCCCGCTGGTAAAGATCGTCATGCCCACCACCCAAGCCCAGCAACAGTGCCTCCGGGCGGCACGTCGCTTCCTCCTTTCCCTCCCAGGCTTTGAGCGTTGCTTCCTCCACCCTAGCCTCACCTTGGCCCAGCGTGGGATCGAGCCACCTCCGCCTCGTCCTCCGCCTGACCTCTCGACCTACTTTGCGAGGCCGCGGCAACAAGGCCGTTCGCACCCTCGCGAGAACCAGCCGACCCAGCCTACCCACCCTGCCCCTCCTCGCCAGCGACTTCTCTCTTCTTCCACACGCCCTACTCGGCTAAATCAAATCAACCACCCCCCTAGTTTCTTTCATTATAATCCCTACGCCCCTCTTTCTCAAAACTAAGTGCTGATTCTCGAAGGAACTCTAGTAGAGCTTTAGATCTTATTCTCTTTAATGCCCGTTCTCTTTGCAACAAGTCCGCTGAGCTAGCAATTCATTTAAAGAGCGGCACTGCTATTATATGTATAACTGAGACTTGGCTAAAATCTACAGTTTTAGACTCTTTTCTTCTCTCCAACCAATCTGATAAGTATAATTGTTACCGTAGAGACCGTTGCAGAAAGAAAGGAGGTGGAGTAGCACTCATTGTTTCATCCAATATCTCTGCCAAAATTATCTTCTCTCTCCCATCCAAATTCCTTTGAATTATTAGCAATTGACATGTATCTAGATAATTATCTCATTCGTATCTGCCTTATCTACCGTACTCCTTCATGCCCTGCGGAAGGCAACTCTCTTTTAGTTAAGCATCTCAGAGACCTCTCTTCCTGCGCCCACCCTACCATCATCCTAGGCGATTTTAACTTTCCTGATATTTCTTGGAATGATCCTGCCGCATCTCTGGGTATTTCTGCGCAAGGCAAGCTCTTCCTAGATTTTGTTGATAGTTGCAATTTTGCTCAACACACCCCCTCCGCCACCTGCAACAAACATATCCTCGATCTCATCCTTACCAACTGTCCCGGCCTCCTTACAAATACTTCCGTGCTTCCCCCGTTCGCCTCTTCAGATCATTTTTCCGTGTTCTCCTCTCTCAGCATTACGCACTCATTATCACTCTATACATTTGTTCGTGATTATCGAAATGTTAATTATCAAGCTGCTTGTTCTTTCCTGCTTTCTCGTGATTTACTTTCTGATCATAGCTGCACTAGTGACATTGATAATCAACTTGATAATGCCCTTCGCCTAGTTGAAGATATTTTTGTCCCCTTCAAGCGAGTCCGCCTAAATGGTGAAAGGCTTCCCGAGCACATTCATAGGTTACGTTCCAAGAGATTTAAGGCCTGGCAACAATCCTTATCTCTGAATACCCCTGAATCACTAGCAGCCTTTTCTCGAATTAATAAGATGTATAATATTGAAGTTAATAAGTATGCTAGGAGTGTGGAGAAATCCATAATTGACTCTAAGAATCTGAATTTATTTTATCGCTATGTACATTTCCGAGTATCTGATAAGCAGCGAGGCGTCGACGTCCTCACAGATAGGCTAGATCATGATTTAACATCCGATCAGGATAAGGCTGTGCTTTTATCCACCACTTTTGCTGACTATTTTGTTACTGACAATGGTCTGCTTCCCAATCTCCCCTCTCTCCCAACCACTCCTTGCCCATCTCCTTTTTCTTTTAATTTTCGTAGGCATGAAATATGCAATTACATAGAGCGCTGGTCTAATTCTTCATGCAAAACCCCTGACAACTTCAATATGTATTTCTTGAAGCAGTTAGCTGTTCCTATTAGTGTCTCTTTGGAATTTATTTTCAATTTTTCGTTTTCTAATTCGGTTGTCCCTAGCATATGGAAGCATTCTATAGTTACACCCATTCGCAAGAAGCCTCCTTTCACCGACCCAGTTAATTATCGTCCTATCAGTATAACCTGTTTTTTTCTAGATTATTTGAGCGAATTTTATGTCGTGAGCTGTATAATTGGTGTGAGTCTAATCACATACTCCCGGATGAACAGTATGGATTCGTCGTAAGCGTTCAATTGAATTACAATTCCTTGATGCATTGGAATACTGGTCGCGTTCACTATCCTTTAACCGCACAACTGATGTTGTCTATTTTGATCATTCTAAAGCGTTTGATAGAGTTAGCCACATTAAGCTTTTATATAAGTTAGAACATTTTCGTTTCCCTCCACTTGTTATAGAATGGATCCGTGAATTCTTACGAGGTCGTTCTTTTGCTGTACGTGTAGGCAGCTCAATCTCTCCTTCTCTCCCTGTTCTCAGCGGTGTCCCCCAAGGTAGTGTCATTGGTCCTTTCCTTTTTATACTTTACACAGCAGATCTTCCTGCTGTTGTTTCTCCATATGGTGTGATACCAAAATGTTTTGCAGACGATGTTAAGATTTATAAGTCGTTTAGTAGACTTGAGGATAGAAGTTCTCTTCAACATGCCATAGATGGTCGCCTCCTGGGCCAATGACTGGCAGCTTCCCCTTGCCCTTGATAAGACCGCTGTCCTCCATATTGGTAAAACAAATCCCAAGGTCCCTTTCTACGTTAATGATATTCCTATCAAGCCCGTTGACCATATCCGCGATCTCGGTGTAATAGTTGATTCTAGCCTGTCTTTCTCCAATCACTGTTCTAGTGTCACCACCAAGTCACTTGCAAAGGCGTATAGCATTTTCAGAGCACTTAGAATTAGTGATGCCTCCGTTTTACTATCTGCTTATCGTGTATATATTCGCTCTATATTAGAATTTTGCTCTTCTGTATATTCCCCGTTTATGCTTAAGGATATACGTTCCCTAGAGAAAGTCCAAAACTATGTCACCCGTCGTATTTTTCATAAGTCATTTGGATTTCACTATCACTCTATCCCGCACAGCGAGCAGCGCAAAAGGATCTTAAGTCTACCTACCCTATTAAATCGCAGGCAAGCCAGGGACCTAGATCTTATTCGTAAATTTATTTTTGGACGCATTAGGCTATCTAATAAGTGCCCACATCATCTCATTTTTATTCGTTCCAAGACCCGTGGCCTCTCTTTTAAGTTACATGTCCCTACCTCCAGGCTTAAATGCAGACAAAATTCATTCTTTGTTCGTGCCCCTATCAATTTTAATGCTATTAACAGGGAGTCCTAAAACTAGTTATGCATATCTATTCAAACCTACATCTTCGTCTTTGTTTTCCATTATTATTTCTTTTCTTTTCTTCTCTTTTTACTTCTCATAATAATTTTACCACGTGTGTTACATATATTGTTCCATGTTACACCGTATAAATTGAATTATACAAATCATCAATTTTAAAGTCGAAAAAGCTAGTGGTAGTCGAGAAAATGTTAATTTTAGGTTATTTTTCCGGGTTTCCGGAAAAATATTATCCGTTTGGAAATTTTAATTATTATTTTCGTTATCTCCTCGACGAGAGCTTGCGAATGGTATATAACTTATTTCATGACCTCGGGGAAACTGTGTCCATTCCCTTGCGAGGTTCATCAAAATATTCACACTTTTGTGTTATTTGTAATTCGGTGCAACCCCGACAGAAAGACCTTAGGAAAGCAATGGACAATTTATCTTGTTTTGTAGAGCCTTTAGACGACGACCGAGAGATTTGGAAGAGGGGAGAGAGGGAGAGTGAGAGAAAGCAGCCCGTATCCTTCCTTCCGTCTTATCCAGCCGCCTGCTTCTCAGCTATGCTGAGATGTTGCCACGTCGATCTTTGCCCTCTTCGACCTCTTCGAGGCTACTGCTGCTGCTGCACTGCCGGACGGGCGATTTCTCCTTCCAAAATAATTTATTTTATTATTATTATTTTAAAAGTAATTATCTTTAGTAAGAAATATTTTGATAAAAAATTTCAACATCACAAAGCTAGCACCGCAAAAGCTCTCAAAGACTGACAAGTGACGCAGACATGGAGAAATGCCCAGAGGATATAAAGACGGTCGGCGTGACGGAGCGGGAGCTACACGAATCGTCGTAGTCAGATCTGAACGAAATTAACAATAATAATAATAAGTATTATTATTATTACTATTAATTATAACTGTAATAATAACAATAATTATTATTATTGTTGTAAAAAAGACAAGGACAAAGCCTCGAGACATACGAATCCTTGACGACGTCGGCCTGCAAACGAGAAAAGGAAATTACTCCCGTAAAACTTCTTATCGAGAAATAGAGTGTTCTTTTTAAAAATATGCATTTCATTTTCATTTTCATTTTCCCCATAAAATGAAACTGATCAGGATGAAATCAGAAATTTAGCAGGATATTTAAAAAAATTTCTTGCAAATTCTCACCTTGCTGACGTTTTCCTTCCCACTTGCTAAAGCTACTTCGTCCGTCGTGTCGTAGTTACCTGTCGCAAACATTATTATTATCATTATTAACATAATGATAAATTATACTTACATATGTTTTTTTTTATTTTAGAGTATTAAAATGTTATTTTATAAATTTCAGATACGTTTTGGCAGTTTTTATGTATATTAAGCTCGTATTCCTGTGAGCTAAACAGAGCTGAACGAATGTTCCGTCTACACAGAGCTGAACGAATGTTCCGTCTTGCTGTCCCATTACTGTAGCACTAAAAATGGATGGTTCAGAATCCGACTTTTATAGAATCTGTAAACGGCGCACGCGACGAGGACCGTCGCAGCAGCCAGGCAGACGGAGAGAGTGGCCGAGGGAGAGGTTAGCGAACTGGAAGAGACGCAGAGATGGAGAGGAAGTATTAGACAGAGGGAAATGAGAAAAGAAAGGAAGAATGAGAGTGAAATGGAAGAATCCCTTTCACTAGCTCCGGAACAAATGCTTGCTTTTAAGGAAAAGTAATTAAATTTAAAAAAAAATTCAATCATTTTACAAGGGAATGAAACTGACTGCCGCATGCGTAGAGATGAGCGAATGAAAACTCCTTAAACAAGATTGAAAGGATCACGCGAGTTAATGAGAATAGTTTACGTGCCCTATGAAATAATACACTCGAAATATCTCGAAACTCAACTGTTTGTGCGCAACTAAAGTGCACGCTTAAGTCCATTTGAACTTTCATCAGTACACAACTATGAACTAGTCAGAATTACAAATAAATAAACGTTGACGATGTTGACAAAGATCACTATTGTTATTCAACAATTTATCGAACATATTCTGAAAAAAAACTTTTCTTTCCGTTTTTCTTGCCACTTCCCACCTTGATGTGATGGGGAGCGATTGGAGTCGTGTGTGGCCTGGGAGAGAACATTCTCCTGTCCTTTGCGTTCGTACCTGAAATGCACGATGGAGAATTCTATTTCTCACCCATGCTGATGAAAATCTATGTAAGAGACTTCCCTTACTAAGGCCTTCACAATAATGTAGTATGTAATGGAAATGTAGATTGAATAATTCTCTGTGCGTGATTGAACAACTAGGAACTTGCAGATCACGACGAATTTCCGACAACGAGGGGTCTGAGAGAGAAGAGTCGTTCAATCGTTTCCACCGCCTAGGTTACGCTGTTCTTGGATATCAGCTTAGTGATCTGCGGGGACAGATGGTGACTGAAAGAAGACAGGATCTATCTCCTCTCCATATTAACGACGTTCTCTATATCTGTTCTCTCTATCCCTCGCTCTATTTCTCTCTTTTCATTCCATTCTTCCACGTTCACGTCATCTCTTGAATTAACTCAGCTGCCCAAATAATCCCGATTGAGGCCGGAACAAAAAAAAACGCGAATCAGGGAAGGGTATAGCAAATATAGCGCTGTGAGTGCTGCTCAAAAACCAAAACAGCCAAACATTAGTGCATCGAAATTTGATCGCACACGATATGCTTATGCCGTTCATATCCTCCCACGGGAAATTACGTAGACAAAAATAAAGAGAGTCGTAAAAGTGGAGAGGACAATGGACACAGTTCAATACGGATAAAGCATTCCACGTTAGCATCGAAGGATGGAGCCACTCCAATGAACTCAGCTGCCCAAATAATCCCGATTGAGGCCGGAACAAAAAAAAACGCGAATCAGGGAAGGGTACTCCTACATAAGCGGTGCTGGAGTCGGGAAACGTCAGTTCGAACGCTGCCACAGAATGCGACACGTACTCTTCTGTCTCGCAGCCGTTTGGCTGGGTGCTTCCGCGCTTAAGCCGAAGAACCCGCCCTACGGACAGCTCTCGGTGAAAGGCACGAAGCTGGTGGGCGCCAACGGCAAACCCGTACAACTCATCGGAATGTCGTTGTACTGGTCTCAGTGGATGGGAAAGTTCTTCCACAAGGACACCGTCAACGCACTCGCGTGTCAGTGGGGCGTGAACGTGGTGCGAGCCGTGATGGGCGTCGACTTTGGCGGCTACCTCAGCAACAAGCAGGACCAGATTGCGAAGGTGCGAACGGTCGTGGAGGCGGCCATCGAGCGGGGCATCTACGTGATCATCGACTGGCACGACCACGAGGGTCAGAAGCACCAGTGGGAAGCGATTAACTTCTTCAAGGAAATGGCCACCGCTTACGGCAAGTATCCGCACGTGCTTTACGAGACCTTCAATGAGCCTCTCCAGGTATTGCTTTGAGGCGGTCTCTTCGTGGGTTGTAGCAAGCACTTTAGGTGGACTGGAACAGCATCGTCAAGCCCTACCACACCAACGTGCTGAAGGCGATTCGTGCGATCGACCCTGACAACGTGGCTCTGCTGGGTACACCAGTCTGGTCGGGACCGTCGGGCGGCGAGCAAGCCAGCAAATCACCTCTGTGGGGTATGAATGGCGCACACTACACTCAGGACGATATGTTGTTATTTAGGCCAGAAAAACGTGATGTACGTGCAGCACTTCTACTCGGGTGTTAATCCTAAAACTCAAGAATGGGAGCGAAGTACCTACTTGAAGAACGCAGCCAAGATCCCCGTGTTCATTTCCGAGTACGGCATCTCCGAGGCTGACGGCGGCAAAAACGGACAAATCTACACGGCTGAGGCCAACAAATGGTACGCACTGCTGGACAAGAACAAGGCCTCCTACGTGGCGTGGTCGATCGCCGACATCACTGAAGCCTCTGCGGCGCTCAAGCCTGCACTCAGCCCTGGCAGGTGGGCGATGACGCGCGCTTGTCGAAAGCCGGCGTCTTCCTGAAGAATAAGATCAAGTCCATGAACTTGTTCTCATGCTACGGCCGCGGCTAAGGGTGGGGCTAAACGGGGTCTAAGTTCGAGAGAAAGAGAGAAAGAGAGATGCACTCCGTCTACTCTTCTCAACAACTTCAAACGTACTGAACCTTGTTGTCGTAACCATTTGCGTTTTATCGATAAACTCCATTTGATTAATTGCATTGTGTGTATATATACAATTATGCAACTCGTTTCATTCCTTCAACTCAACTACATATATCTTCTCCCTCCTCCTTCATACATATTATTCTCTTTTACCCGCATCGCACTTCCTCTCAACATCCTTCTCTCGCTCTCTCTCGCCCTCTTTATCTCTATTCATTCCGTCTAACTAATTTCTTCGTCCACAGAATCGCTCGACGGATGGTAAATATATTAGAAATATTACATAACTATAATTTGCCAAGTGCGACTCATTGGCCAAATGAGTTGGTGGAGAGGAAATTGCGAACTAATTAATCAAGAGTGTCCGTGTACAAATCAAGACAACTCAACATTTGTCAGAAGCGCTTGGCAGCAATTTGCAGGATAAAAGAAGGTAAATGTAGTAACTCAGATTCTTATAAATACGTATTATATAAATAACCATACAATTTTTTTGTACTGTTTGTAATTCTTTGCAATCTCTACAGAAAAAGCAATAACAAAAGTTGCATTGGCTCCATACAAACACAGGGATTTTTCACCAAAGGGGAACCCTTTGGTGAAAAATGGCCAAAAAATTGTTTACTCCAAAAATGATCAGAAAGTGTGTTAAACGGCTTTACATGGCCTACTTACACGAACCAATCATCAATTATACTGACAAGTCACCCCACATCCCGCCTTTGAAATGGCCTGCCCTTGAAATAAGAAATGTAATATGAACATAATCTTCTAGCTCGAAGGTGTGGGCCGCTCGGGAGACAGAAGAGCACTAGTTGTGAATTTTTGTCAACGCAAGTTCTCGTCAGATTAATACAATTTACTATTTTATTCACCGTTTCTTTTAAATAATGACGTTCATTCGTACAAAATGGCCATTGTGTTCCAAGGCATATTTATCTCCTCTGTACTGAAAAACAAATGAATTTCCATATAAGGCTTTCCAAATACGAGTTGGAAAGAAATAACGTGATTTGAAAAAATTTTGTCTTGGGCTAAGTTCTAATTTAAACCCTAAAATGATGGAAGCCTTACCATCATGTGCAGGACGTAAAAATAGAAACGATTCTTATTATATAACGATTTTTTTTTGTTTGAGTTTGACAAGCAACGACTTCAATGCTCGTTCGAACATTGCTCGTGCAACTCACGCCATTTTGGCGGTACAATACAATATTTAATTATATTGATTTTTGTGTAATTTCACGGTTCCAATAAATTTTCGAAGATCCTCTTCAAGGGTCGTTGTTCTCTGATTTTCATCTTTGCTGTATGCGTGGCCTCAGGGGCAAGGAAGCGTGTGGCTGAGTCTCCGCTACAGAGCGAGTGATAGATGGCTCCGCGGGATCGCCACTACATGTCAGGAAGCGCCAGAGGGATTTAGCCTGAATAACAACACATTGAAAAATCCGCTTAAAAATTTCTAGACTCCCCTGATTGATCGTTATGTGCCAAATCGGACTGATCTACCTGCTCCTTGAATATCTTGCGATAGAACGAAGCAAACGTAGTAATTTTGCGAGTAGCATGTCATTGCGCAGAATATCTATTCACAAAATAAGCTCATTATGTTGAAGTTGATGTACAATGTCGTATGCACTGTTTGCTGCCTGAAAACGTGCCGAGAACAAGAGGATGCCTATTGCAAATGCTCATTATTCGAGAATCAGTGATATTGTGATTTGAACATGATCTGTCGGATTTCTAAAGAAAAAAGTAACATTGTAGGTCTGCGCTCTTTCTACAAGTGACGGGCTTGCGCCGAGGAGCGGAAGCAGATTGATAACGACTAATCCGATGTATCTAAACTTTTCAATTTGTTTCATTTATATGAATATGAAAAGACAGTGTGCTTGTTGTAGGGTATTAATTGACTTCACGTTGCAAGAAAGGCTCATTCCACACCGAGATACGATGAAGACGACCAGAATTACCGAGAGACTCCTCATCGCTTTTCGATCGCCATTCCCGTTCGCAGATCTCGAATTGTGTCGACGTGAGCGAATGAAAATTGTGAGACAGGAGCCAGCATATGTAGCAATGGTTACGGCTCCGAACACCAAATTGCCAGCAGCATTAATATTTCCATTTTATTACTTAAAACTTTAAAAACAAAACAGAAGTTACTTGCTCTTAACCGAGAAAAATTCGATGAAACACTACCAAAAGATTTTTGCTGTCGCATTAAGTGAAAGTGGCGGGTTGCAAAATGGAATCCGCGGGTTGTTGAGAAAGAAGAATCATCCAAGGAACACGGTGACTGCGCAATATATACTGGCAGGCATGCAGATAACGAGAACATAACTGAGATTAGAGCAGCCGCGATGTCTGAAGAAGGTTGGCATCATCAGGGGTGGTCGTGGGCATCAGTGATGAACTTCAATATTAGCAATACGACAGAGCTGAAGTCAATCTTACCTCCCTGGCAGTAGAATGGAGACGAGTAAATCGCATGAAATGGTCGCCATCAACTCCGTCTGTGCACAGACCATGAAGACTTAGGGCGCGAGGATTTTGAAACAAATGTTCCTGAAAATGCATTTTTTGAAGTATAAGTGTCTGCTCTGTTTAAAAAATTTTCAAAATGCGCAAAATAAGTGATATCTACCTATATGGTCACATCGATGGCTCCGTAAATAACGTTAACCCCTTCATAGAGAATGCAAATCGCCTGTGAAGTGCACAACATTGTAAATATTAGCCCTGTAATTAGGGTCATATTATATAAATTTTAGATTTAAAAAAAACACGGAAATTTTTTATTGAGCTAAAATTTGTGAATTACCAAATTTTGTGCGCAAGCGTGGTAGCCTGAAATGCGCATAGATGATATTCAAATTTCCATAGAGTCCAAAGATGTTGAAGATAACAATTCCGGAGTTGATTACCACTTTATCAGTAGCATCCAGGGACATTTCTGAAAAAGAAATAAACACAAGGTTTGGCTTGACCATAACCGAAGAGAAAGTTAATTTCATACGGAAAGAAACATTAATACTATTTATATTTGCTCAATTTAACGAAATCAAATGAACTATTTTTTTCTGCGAAAATAGTAAATATGTGACAAAAAAAAATATGTGACAAAAAACAAAAAAAAAAAAGTCTAAAGGCTCTATAAAACAAAATAAATTGTTCATTGCTTTTCTGTCAAGATTGCAAAGAATTACAAGCAGCACAAAAAATTTGAATGGTTATTTATATGTTATATGTTTCTATTATACTCCAGTTAGTACATCTACATTCTTTTTTATCCTGCAAAAGCGATTTCGACAAATGTTGAGTTGTCTTGATTTGTACGCATACACTCTTGATTAATTAGTTCGCAATTTCCTCTCCACCAACTCGTTCATGCTTTACATGAGAACTACGAGATCGCTCCACTAAACTGCACTGATAAGTGTGGCCGTCTTCCTTTGGTCGCCCACGCTTTTGGAATGGAATGTCCTCGAAATTGGAAATATAATGTGCCTAATCTCTACCCCCCCCCCCCCCCCCCCCCCCGGAAATATTAGAAATAAGCGTCTGTCCAGTGAAACAGAAAGGGTACGCTAATATCACTTTCTCTCACTCTCTCTCTCTCCCAGTTTTTCCTTCTTTCTCTGTCTCTATCTCACTTTGACTTGCCTTCTCTCACTCTCTTCTCTCTTGTTCTTTCTCTTTCTCTTTCCCTCTCTCCTAACAATAAATGTAAAAAGGGCACAGTGAGTCTCTGATCATGACAGCTGATAAGAGATATATTGCAGCATATATGTTTAGTAATTTTTAATTTTTCTCCAACTATAACACGTGTACATATGTGCATAATGTCATTCTAGAGATATTTGTCAGAAATGCGTTTGCGCTAAGTTTAGTGTTGCCTTTTATCGTCTGACGATACAGCACTAAATAAAAAGGGGATGAACAATAGAGGAAACTGTTATTGCTGAAAACATGTTTAATATATTTACAGATTGATAACAACATTCTGTATTCTTCTATTTTAACTCCCGGGTAACGAAGAATGTATGTATGTATATGTTTTGCGACGATTGAATAGTCGGTTTCTTTTTCTGTTTTATTTAAATCCTGTTTGACCCTTCAGAAAATAATCGTCATACACACGTCTTTACTGCCTTCGTAGACAAGGCATCAACAAGGTTGTCCTAGAGAAATTAGTACGTTGTTTCTAACCAATAGTTTGTGAAGTAATCTTTCATTTGTAACCTTTAATTCAGAACACGAAGAATACCACAGTGGACGAAGTGTTGATTCGCAAGATACTTTATTACTACACAAAGGTTGGATTCAAGTGGAGGCTTATAATTTTTCTTGACTTTATTTAACTTTAAAGTTTATACAATTACAGTTAGTCGACGAATAAGACTTGCAGCATCACTGCACACTATTTGACTTAATTGGAGTATCTTTTGAATTAATATATCTTTTTTTTAATAATTGAATATATTTCAAGATGATCGTTCGTGGACGCTATATGGAGGCTCAGACTCGAAGGCGCGGACAAAGTCGGCATCAGTATCATTCAACCAGGTGGCACTAGCAACCCACTTGTCCATATACAAGATCGAAGACCCCGAAGTCATGCGGAGAGACTGTCTATGTCCGGAGTCTTTGTAATTTGGTAGGAGAAGTCACTTGGAAATCAACCAGGAGATAACTGGATTATGATGAAGAGAAGAGTCAGATGGAAATGGCAACTCTTGAAAAAGACTCTCTTCTTGAAAGAGAAGCTATTTATACGAAGGAACAGGATGACGTCTTTCACTTTGACTTCTTCATTCTACTCTTTCTATATTCATAAAAAAATCATGAATAGTATTGGTCTTCAAATACAACAATTAGTGGCTATTGCACTGCAACGCTGTTGTCTTTGTGTCAGCCGATTGGTATCAATCAAAAAGATTGACGATTTTGGAGGGAACTGAAATGGTTTGTGAATCGTGAATAATGAGAATTGCAATTGTCGGCGTGGCCGGAGCAGCAGCTGTGGCTTACCCTTCCATCGACGATCCCACTGAATACATCACTCCTCGCTATCTCCTCATATTCCAAGACAAAGTTCTAAAAGGTCTCACTTTTCCTTCATTGTCAATGAGTTATCAAGTCAACTCGCTAAAGCGGAAGTTCAGTTATGAAGTGCGAACATTGAACAATATCTCTACAGTGCCTGGATACGGTTCAAGATGATCAAAGATTTCATCTATGATTATTCGTTCATCTGCATCATAATAAATAACTAAGAGCTAATTATGACTGCATCAGAAATAATTTACCTAGGGTATCCCAGCTCGAATCTTTCAGATTCATTGTCTTAATGAGAGTATCTCGAGAGCAACAGGGAAAGAGTTAAACTAACCACAAGTATTTAGCTGGAGAGCAGAATGGCGAAGGACTCTGGAATTGTAATCTGATTTTCAGTTGCACCTCCTCTTTTTGACTAGCATAAGTTAACGAATTCGCTTATTTTCTACCGGTCCTCTTCCTCTCGAATGATTTACTCCATTGCTTACGTCACTTGTCGGTACTGTGCAGCATTCGTAGTTCTTATTCTTCTGTTATATGTCTCTCTCTTTCTCTCCCACTCTCTCGTTTTATCTGTCTGTCTTCCTACGATCTTTCTCTTACTATTACAGCTATGTACCCATTAAAAAGACATGTAAACTAATTGTATGGATACACACAATGCAATTAGTCCAATAGAGTTTATCGACAAAACGCAAATGGTTACGACAACAAGATTCAGTAGGTTTAAAGTTGTTGAGAAGAGGAGACAGCGGAAATCTCTCTTTCTCTCTTTCTCTCGAACTTAGACCCCGTTTAGCCCCACCCTTAGCCGCGGCCGTAGCATGAGAACAAGTTCATGGACTTGATCTTATGCTTCAGGAAGACGCCAGCTTTCGACAAGCGCGCGTCATCGCCCACCTGCCAGGGCTGAGTGCCAGGCTTGAGCGCCGCAGAGGCTTCAGTGATGTCGGCGATCGACCACGCCACGTAGGAGGCCTTGTTCTTGTCCAGCAGTGCGTACCATTTGTTGGCCTCAGCCGTGTAGATTTGTCCGTTTTTGCCGCCGTCAGCCTCGGAGATGCCGTACTCGGAAATGAACACGGGGATCTTGGCTGCGTTCTTCAAGTAGGTACTTCGCTCCCATTCTTGAGTTTTAGGATTAACACCCGAGTAGAAGTGCTGCACGTACATCACGTTTTTCTGGCCTAAATAACAACATATCGTCCTGAGTGTAGTGTGCGCCATTCATACCCCACAGAGGTGATTTGCTGGCTTGCTCGCCGCCCGACGGTCCCGACCAGACTGGTGTACCCAGCAGAGCCACGTTGTCAGGGTCGATCGCACGAATCGCCTTCAGCACGTTGGTGTGGTAGGGCTTGACGATGCTGTTCCAGTCCACCTAAAGTGCTTGCTACAACCCACGAAGAGACCGCCTCAAAGCAATACCTGGAGAGGCTCATTGAAGGTCTCGTAAAGCACGTGCGGATACTTGCCGTAAGCGGTGGCCATTTCCTTGAAGAAGTTAATCGCTTCCCACTGGTGCTTCTGACCCTCGTGGTCGTGCCAGTCGATGATCACGTAGATGCCCCGCTCGATGGCCGCCTCCACGACCGTTCGCACCTTCGCAATCTGGTCCTGCTTGTTGCTGAGGTAGCCGCCAAAGTCGACGCCCATCACGGCTCGCACCACGTTCACGCCCCACTGACACGCGAGTGCGTTGACGGTGTCCTTGTGGAAGAACTTTCCCATCCACTGAGACCAGTACAACGACATTCCGATGAGTTGTACGGGTTTGCCGTTGGCGCCCACCAGCTTCGTGCCTTTCACCGAGAGCTGTCCGTAGGGCGGGTTCTTCGGCTTAAGCGCGGAAGCACCCAGCCAAACGGCTGCGAGACAGAAGAGTACGTGTCGCATTCTGTGGCGGCGTTCGAACTGACGTTTCCCGACTCCAGCACCGCTTATGTAGGAGTACCCTTCCCTGATTCGCGTTTTTTTTTTGTTCCGGCCTCAATCGGGATTATTTGGGCAGCTGAGTTAATTGGAGTGGCTCCATCGTTCGATGCTAACGTGGAATGCTTTATCCGTATTGAACTGTGTCCATTGTCCTCTCCACTTTTACGACTCTCTTTATTTTTGTCTACGTAATTTCCCGTGGGAGGATATGAACGGCATAAGCATATCGTGTGCGATCAAATTTCGATGCACTAATGTTTGGCTGATTTGGTTTTTGAGCAGCACTCACAGCGCTATATTTGCACAGGATCTGTTCGGTGCTCTTTCGAGATTTGGTAAGCACAAAGTGCCCGAGAAGTTGTGGATCGGTGAGTGTTGTCTGGTAACACCGTGACCAAGAGATGACGTGAACGTGGAAGAATGGAATGAAAAGAGAGAAATAGAGCGAGGGATAGAGAGAACAGATGTAGAGAACGTCGTTAATATGGAGAGGAGATAGATCCTGTCTTCTTTCAGTCACCATCTGTCCCCGCAGATCACTAAGCTGATATCCAAGAACAGCGTAACCTAGGCGGTGGAAACGATTGAACGACTCTTCTCTCTCAGACCCCTCGTTGTCGGAAATTCGTCGTGATCTGCAAGTTCCTAGTTGTTCAATCACGCACAGAGAATTATTCAATCTACATTTACATTACATACTACATTATTGTGAAGGCCTTAGTAAGGAAGTCTCTTACATAGATTTTCATCAGCATGGGTGAGAAATAGAATTCTCCATCGTGCATTTCAGGTACGAACGCAAAGGACAGGAGAATGTTCTCTCCCAGGCCACACACGACTCCAATCGCTCCCCATCACATCAAAATGGGAAGTGGCAAGAAAAACGGAAAGAAAAGTTTTTTTTCAGAATATGTTCGATAAATTGTTGAATAACAATAGTGATCTTTGTCAACATCGTTAACGTTTATTTATTTGTAATTCTGACTAGTTCATAGTTGTGTACTGATGAAAGTTCAAATGGACTTAAGCGTGCACTTTAGTTGCGCACAAACAGTTGAGTTTCGAGATATTTCGAGTGTATTATTTCATAGGGCACGTAAACTATTCTCATTAACTCGCGTGATCCTTTCAATCTTGTTTGAGGAGTTTTCATTCGCTCATCTCTACGCTTTGGCATGCGGCAGTCAGTTTCATTCCCTTGTAAAATGATTGAATTTTTTTAAATTTAATTACTTTTCCTTAAAAGCAAGCATTTGTTCCGGAGCTAGTGAAAGGGATTCTTCCATTTCACTCTCATTTTTCCTTTCTTTTCTCATTTCCCTCTGTCTAATACTTCCTCTCCATCTCTGCGTCTCTTCCAGTTCGCTAACCTCTTCCTCGGCCACTCTCTCCGTCTGCCTGGCTGCTGCGACGGTTCTCGTCGCGTGCGCCGTCTACAGAGTCTATAAAAGTCGGATTCTGCACCACTTTTAGTGCTACAGTAATCGAACAGCGATGTGTTGACGGAATGCTTATCCAACTTAGTTTTGTTAACAGGAATACGTGGTTAATATACATAAAAACGCCAAATCGTTTCTGAAATAAAAAAAAAATAATAAAATAAAAATTTTATACTCTAAAATAATAAAAAAACAAATATAATTATTTTTATTTTATTTTATTACTAATGATGATAACAATAATAGCTCCAAAAGGTCACTACGACACGACGGACGAAGTAGCTTTTGCGAGCGAGAAGGAAAACGTCATCAAGGTGGGAATTTGGAAGAAATTTTTTTCTATCCCTCTACTAGATTTCTGATTGTATCCTGTTTCAGTTTCACATTATGGGGAAAATGAAAATGAAATGCATATTTTAAAAAAAATACTCATATTTCTCGATGGGAATTTTTACAGGAGTAATATCCTTTTCGTTTGCAGGCCGACGTCGTCACGGATTCGTATGTCTCGAGGCTTCGTCCTTGTCTTTTTTACCATAAAATAATAATAATTATTATAATTATTATTACAATTCCAATTAATAATAATAAAAACACTTATTATTATTATTATTATTATTATAAATTTATTTCAGATCCGACTACGACGATTCGTGTAGCTCCCGCTCCGTCACGCCGACCATGTTTATACCCTCTGGGCATCTCTCCATGTTTGCGTCACTTGTCAGTCTTTGAGAGCTTTTACGATGCTAAAAGGTGCCCTTGTAAAATGATTGAATTTTTTTAAATTTAATTACTTTTCCTTAAAAGCAAGCATTTGTTCCGGAGCTAGTGAAAGGGATTCTTCCATTTCACTCTCATTCTTCCTTTCTTTTCTCATTTCCCTCTGTCTAATACTTCCTCTCCATCTCTGCGTCTCTTCCAGTTCGCTAACCTCTCCCTCGGCCACTCTCTCCGTCTGCCTGGCTGCTGCGACGGTCCTCGTCGCGTGCGCCGTTTACAGATTCTATAAAAGTCGGATTCTGAACCATCCATTTTTAGTGCTACAGTAATCGGACAGCAATGTGTAGACGGAACATTCGTTCAGCTCTGTTTAGCTCACAGGAATACGAGCTTAATATACATAAAAACTGCCAAAACGTATCTGAAATTTATAAAATAACATTTTAATACTCTAAAATAAAAAAAAACATATGTAAGTATAATTTATCATTATGTTAATAATGATAATAATAATGTTTCCGACAGGTAACTACGACACGACGGACGAAGTAGCTTTAGCAAGTGGGAAGGAAAACGTCAGCAAGGTGAGAATTTGCAAAAAAATTTTTTAATATCCTGCTAGATTTCTGATTTCATCCTGATTCAGTTTCATTTTATGGAAAAATGAAAATGAAAATGAAATGCATATTTTTAAAAAGAACACTCTATTTCTCGATAAGAAGTTTTACGGGAGTAATTTCCTTTTCTCGTTTGCAGGCCGACGTCGTCACGGATTCGTATGTCTCGAGGCTTTGTCCTTGTCTTTTTTACAACAATAATAATAATTATTGTTATTATTACAGTTATAATTAATAGTAATAATAATAATACTTATTATTATTATTGTTAATTTCGTTCAGAGCTGACTACGACGATTCGTGTAGCTCCCGCTCCGTCACGCCGACCGTCTTTTTATCCTCTGAGCATTTCTCCATGTCTGCGTCACTTGTCAGTCTTTGAGAGCTTTTGCGGTGCTAGCTTTGTGATGTTGAAATTTTTTATCAAAATATATCTTACTAAATGAAAATTACTTGAAAAAAATAATAATAAAATAAATAATTTTGGAAGGAGAAATCGCCCGTCCGGCAGTGCAGCAGCAGCAGTAGCCTCGAAGAGGTCGAAGAGGGCAAAGAACATCTCAGCATAGCTGAGAGGCAGGCAACTGGATAAGACGGAAGGAAGGATGCGGGCTGCTTTCTATCACTCTCCCTCTCTCCACTCTTCCAAATCTCTCGGTCATCGTCTAAAGGCTCTACAAAACAAGATAAATTGTCCATTGCTTGGCTGAGCTCTTTCTGTCAGGGTTTGCACCGAATTGCAAACACACAAACAACATGTGAACAGATATTTATATGCATACATATATTTTGACAAAACTCAATACGACATTTACATTCTTTTTTCATTGTTTATGAAAATTGACATTTCGTTCACTTCCGACACATGTTGAGTTGTCTTGATTTGTGCTCGGACTCCATGTGATCTCATTACGTTCTTGATTAATTAGTCCGCTGTTTCCTGTGCCTGCTTTTTACAAGATAACTACGAGATCGCTCCACTAAACTGCACTGACAAGTCGCCTCACATCCCGCCTTTGAAATGGCCTGCCCTAGAAATTAGAAATGTAATGTGAACGTAATCTTCTAGGCCCCGGAAACATCAGACAATAAGAAAAACATAATGGCGATGTCATCTGCTCTCTCACTCTGCTTATTTCTCTCACTCTTTCTCTCGCTCTCTTTCTCTCTATATCTCTCTCAATATGCCTATTTCTCTCGCTCACTCTCTCTATATCCTCCTCTCTCTCTATCTCTTTCTGTTTATTCTCTTTCTGTCTATTACCTAATTTCCCATAATGTTTTTCTCTATCTATAAGAAGTGTTCTCATTTTATGAGAAGATTTCTGATCCAAGTGAGGGAAGAAATGGAAACCGAAGATGTCGTCTTTTGATATCTTTCAGCACGAAAAAGATTCGGGTCGGACAGTTTGTAATCATTCGTTTTTCAATCTTCCGCGTCAGCCCCGTTGATCAGCGAGGGGAAGAGGAAAAAGACGTTTTCAGGTGGTTGGGGAAAGACCTCCCGCCAGGCGCGCACATAAAATGGCCAGCAAATGTTTCTACCGTATGCGGAAGAGTGAACAGACATGTCCTTCACATTGGATCTCGGTTTTTTTTCTTTCGCTTCCTCTTCCCCCTCTTTCACTCCAATGACATTTCTTTCATTCGAATATGAATCTAATGGAGCGTGAGGCGTTCTTCGTTTCTTGTCTTCGGGAACGCCGTAGCCCACTTTCGCATGTTGTTGTGCGCAGTTTAAAAAGTTAGGAAAATAACGAGAGGGAGAGATAGAGAGATCATATATAAGAGAGATAGAGAGAGAGAAAGACAAAGAGTGAGAAGGAACGGATAAGAGATAACGGGGGGAGGAAGAGAAAGAGAGAAACAGATGAGAGATGCGAAGAGATGTCTTTGCTTCGTGAACGCCGTAGCCCTCTTTCGAATGTTGTGGTGCCCAGATTGAAAGTTAACAAAGTAGGGAGAGAGAGAGAGAGAGAAAGAGAGAGGGGGGGAGGGATAAGAGAGACAGAGAGACAGAGAGAGTGAACGAGTAAAAGCGATGGGAGAAGATAGAGGTAAAGAAAGAGAGAAACAGATGAGAGATGCGAAGATATGTCTTGGCTGATTTGTGTCAAAGTCAGCCACGCATGAATGGGATGATTCGGCATGACAATTCCACATCCTCTCCACCTACGCCCTCCGAGGAATCACTTTTGATGATATAAGCAGACATGCACCTTTAAAGTGATACTTCAAAGATGTGTTCATTCTGTGCTGAATTCAAGCAAAGTTTAGTAGGCGAGGCGTACTGGCCATTAGGTTGTCAATTTTAATTTAATTGGGTTTTTCGCTATTATCTTCTTCCGAATTTTTTATTATTTTATTCTTGGCTTCCGAAAAGAAGCCAAGAAACGAAGAATGAAAAAATTTTATGAGCACCTTGTGATCAGATCAGCACAATAAGTGTTTCTTTTTTATTTTTCGGTTATTGAAAGATCAACACCAAGTGCTAGACTCTGCTAGAGAATTGTAGTTACCGAATTAATTTTGAATGATCTCTTGACTTATTCGAGAAGTTGATGCTGACCTTACTTATGATTCCGTCACATAATGGACAATTTTACTGCCCAAAAAATTTTTTGAGGAAAACGCATTAAGACCAATTCACGTTCTTCTTCATTCTATTTCAAGTCGCCCTTTAGAGTGAAGTCTCTCTTGGTGAATCCTCTCTGGAGTCTTGTACTCGGTCCTTTTTCGGTTCGCAGAGAGGCAGCAATTTGTAGATTATTCTTGAGTCTTGCACTTCTTTTTTGTTATCTTTTTTGTCATGCCAGACGCTCAAAGACTTAATTCGCGAGGATTTTCCCGTGCGAACACTTTTTCAAGGCCAATTTACATTAAGCAACACGTGGCACAACATTTAAAGTGCTCTTTCAAAGAGGAGAAATATTTAAGACGAAACATGGAGGAGAACGAGAGCGAAGATCCCCCGACTAATGGAGGAACACTCTTCTTATGAGAGCTCGTGGGGCCTTAAACCTCTTTTATTTGCCTTCTAACTCCTCTAAGCACCCATCGTCAAGGAGGATTGAGAGAGGGAGGAGTGAGTGGCAATTTAAATAGACCGCTCACGGGTCCCGAGGCGACCATCTCGAATTCTACCGTAGTAGCATTTAGTCCCTTTTACTAGAGTGATTCTTTGTAATGAAAGTATATACACATTATTACTTTTGGAATTTCCCGATCGTCTTTCTTCACATGATTAAACGTGAGTAGGTAGCAGTTCTGCCACACTGGTTATAAGCTCTTCTCGCCTTGGCTCTTTATTCTCTTCTTTGTCTGTTGTTCTCTGGGTCTCTTGTCTCTCGTTCGCTGGGTCTCTCTCTCTCTTATTCTCACTCTCTCTCTCTCTCTTTCTCTATGTCTTTCTCTCTATCTCTCTCTCACTTTCTCTCTCTCTCTCTCCCTCTCACTCTTCTTGAACCGCTTCTGACTGATCGGGCCCGAGGGCAGTATACTTTCGGTTTCGCTAGAAGACACCTTCACCCCTTTCTCTCCTCAGAGATCGTTTTGGCAAAAGAAGCACAGACCGACTTGTTTGGTTTGACGAAGGAGTGCGTTCTTCTTTTTACTACTCATGAACTGTACTACTTACTCAATTACCTATATGACACTTATCAATTCTGATTAAAGCACCTTGTTTCTTGGTACATACATATATGTATGTATGTATACATATAAATTTACTCAAATATTAATTCACTTACAAAGTAATTTAGTTGCATATTAATTTACTTACAGTTATCTGTATATTATACTATCATTTTTAGTTGTATATTACGTCACTTTATACTTTTCATGACTTCTACCTATTCGTTGTTTCCTTCCTTCCTGTTTATTTTGCTTGTGTTTACAGTTGCGATTGCCGCAACTACTCTACTTCCTGGATGAGCGTAAGAAAGGGAGAAAAAGAGAGATAGATAGAGGGAGACAAAGATAGAGAGTTGCAGAGAGACAGAGAGACACAGAGGGATAGACAGAACATAAACAGACAGAGGGATAGACAGAGAGAGTCAGAAAACAGAGAGAGAGAGAGAGAGAGAGAGGGTGAGAGAGAAGTAAAAGTGAGTTGACAAGAAGGAAAGACATCATAAGATAGCTAGAGGCGTAACGAGAGGGAGGGAGAATGAGAGAGAGAGAGTGCAGAGGAGTGGAAAACAAAGCGGAAATAAGTCTGATCATCGCCGCAGCAAGTAAGCAAGTGAGTCAGCGAAAAGAAAAACAAATAGTAGTACGCATCCGGATTCAAGGTGTTTGAGGCATGAACTTGCTGAGGAAAGCGAGAGAGAGAGAGAGCGAGAGAGAGAGAGAGAGAAGAGAGAGAGGGAGAGAGGGACAGAGAAAATAGAAAAACGGAGTGACTAAGCGAAAGAGAGATAAGAGAAAACTTGAGCAAAAGAAAGATGGAGAAATACTGGGAAAGAGGTATATGAAAAATAGGGGAAAAGCGATTTGGAAACAACAATAAATTGAAGAGATACACAGAGAATGAGAGGGAGGGGGAGGGGGAAGAAAGCCATAATCGTTAAAAGAGCGAAGGGAATGAACCAATATTTTTTTCCAGGGCAAATTACCAATCTGAACAAATAGAGAGAGATAGACGGATAGAGAGAGAGAAGAGAGAGGGGGAAGAAAGAGAAAGAAAGGGAGAGAGCGAGAGAGAGTTCATGAAAGAGAGAAAGAGAGAGAAAGGAGGAGAGAGAGAGTTCTTGAAAGAAAGAATAAATCTTGGGGATAAACAGCTGGAGGCATTCCAATCTTGAGGAGAGAGATCATAGAGAATGAAGGTCGCTCTGCGAGAGATCCCGCACTCGAAAAGCTGCCTCCTTCGCAAATATATATGTATTTTCTATCACTCGCTCTTCCTCTTTATCTCTTTCTCTCTTTCTCGTTCTCTCTCTCTCTCTTGTTCTCTTTCTCTCTCCCTCTCTCTCTCTCTTTCTCTCTTCTCTCTTGTGCCCCACTCAATCTTTGACTTCCTGAAATCCTTGCAAATCTCTCAAAATTTTCTCTGTTTTGTTTGTCTCTCTATCTCTCTCTTCCCTCTTTCTCTCTCTCTCTCGTTCTCTCTTTCTCTCTTGCTTTCTTTCTCTCTCTCTCTCATTCTCTTTCATTCCCTCTCTCTCCCTCTCATTCTCTCACTGTATCCATTCCCGTACTTGTGCAGTCTCTTCATCTCGCCCCGTATTCTATTTGATCTTTTGCTTGCCCACGCACTCTGCATGCTACCATTCATATGCTAGGCAAGTCCGGCGGGGATCACTCGCCACATGACAGATTGGGACACTTCCTTTTCCCCTTTTCACACTGGCCTTTCAATCTCCGCTTCTATCTCTCTCTCTCTCTCTCTCTCTCTCTCTCTCCCATATCTCTCTCTTCTTCCTGGTTCTCTCTCTGTCCCTCTCCCTCTCTCTCCCCTCCCTCTCTCTCTCGTTCTCTCCCTCTTTCTCTCTGTCTTCTCATCTGCAAATCTTTTTTTGCACATTCTCTCCTCTTCTCTATTCAGTCTCACTCCGACTGTCACTTTCACACTTCCACTATGCGTCGATCCTTATTGTAAATGCTGAACGAATGTATGTAATTGAAAATTGGGTCTAGTAATTTTTCATCTGCGCTCGCAATCAGTGATAACCCAATATATGTACATACATATGTATCATAGCTATTTCCTATCCTGTTCTTCAAAAGAGGCTTGCAAATGAAACATTCGCCATTTATTTTATGTATGGGAATAAATTGCAGTTACTATGCTCCTAGATTCTGGCACGTTTTATTGTCATCTATCATTTCGCTCTCGTTCCAATCAGAGATACCGGTTTAACACACCTTTCGCCTCATTCATTGTCCTTCGTGTTCGCTCTACTTCGACCCCCTCCCACCTGTACATTGCCAGACGCAGACAGAGAAAGAGATGAGAGCGCATGGCACAGCGAGAGAATTAGACTGTGAGAGAATGAAGAGATTGAGATTACCGTAGTGACACCCGAATGTGTGCTCTCGACCTGGTGACGAAAGCAGCGTCGGAGCGTGTGATATTATGTACGCGGTTCTGGTGAGTTTAGCAAATTTGCTAAACTTTAAGCTTTCGTAAAACGTCTATATAGTATGAAATTGGTACGCCGCATAAACGGCCTCAATTACCTTTTGCAAATGGTGTCAAAAGGACTGCTGAAATTAATACTTACTATTACAAGTAACTAATTTTCTTACTTAACACTTTTATTAGCTCCTTTCTTGTTGACAGGTGATATAGAGCTGACGCCAATTCCCTATCAGAAATCGCTCCATCTTCTCCCATCCATCCTAATTCTAGCAAAGTTTGTTGTTTGGAGCTGATAGAAAAGTAAGAATGAGAAGGTGGACAACGAGAAAATGGATAAAAAAAGAGAGATGAAGAGAGAAAGAGAGAGAGAAAGCTACAAAATAGAAAGTGAAGACTTCTGGGCTTTGCCCGAGCCAAGAAGAGTACTATCTCTATGTAGACGCTCCCGTGATGTTGTGGAGATTGAGACAAAAACACTCAATATCACATTTTCTTCACAGCCTTCATTGATGTGACATGAAAAGTTAGCGAAAATGAAGAACAAAAAACTTATTGAAATAGATAACGAATGAGATAAAAATAGTAAATTTGTGAGTGTGGCAAAAAGTAGAAAGAGTCTAATTATGATTCAGATCAAAAGAAAGGGAAAGAGTGAAGTAGTTTGATGAACAGGATTACTTTGAGCTTTTATTTTTCTTCTTTGTCAAATATTTTGTTGATTTGTGTTTTGACTAATTCTTTGCCAAAAAGTTCATCATTTGTTTAATTTTTTTGCACTTTTGGTCACGGTCACACAGTCTGCTCTTCTTGTTCTCTAGTTCTTTCTTTCTCTCTCTCTCTTTTCTCTCTCTCATTCTCTCTCTCTCTCTCTCTTTCTCTCCCCTCTGCTCTCTTCGGTTGTTTCTCGAGCTCATCTCTTTGCTGAGACTGATTTGTTCAGCAATCAGCCACCCCCTCCTACACACACTGAAAAAACCGTTCATGTGAAGGAGCGCTGCGACAAGTGTGAAAATTGACAAGAGAGAGAGAGAAAGAAAGAGAGAGAGAGAGAGAGAGAAGAGAAGAGAGAAGAGAGAAGAGAGAAGAGAGAAGAGAGAAGAGAGAAGAGAGAAGAGAGAAGAGAGAAGAGAGAGAGAGAGAAAGAGAAAGTGAAAGAGAGAAAGAGAGATAATTGGAGACAAAAAGACAAAGACAGAGTATGAGAGAGATTGAAAAATGAAGAGAGAGAAGAAAGAGTCATAGAGAAATAAGAGAAGCTTGAGAAAGAGAGAGTATAAGATTGCCGTAGGTGGAAGGATGAGGAAACCGCGTAAAAAAAGCAAAGAACGAAAAGGAATACATGTAGAATGCGGAAGAAGAAGAAGGAGAGTGAAAGAGAAGAAAGGAAGAGAGAGAGGGATAGTGGAGATTGAAATTGAACCAAAAAATCAACCAAGATTAACCAAGACCACCAAAGTACGATAACAGTTCATTGATATCTTATCTGATATCAGTCATCAGTCACCGGAGATAATATATCGGGTGTACGGTATCTTGTTGGTTTCGGAATCAAATTGCGGAACATAATGAAGAGATTAGGAATGATATGGCTAATGGAAAACGTCATTTGCAACCTATTCTCGCCTCCGCCCTCTTTTAACCAAAACAAGATTATTGAGAGTAAGTATGAAAGAATGAGGGGAGGAAGGTAACCGATGAAAGCTTAGAGAACGATGACGTGATTAAATAGTAGCCAAAATGGTATAGTATGCGGAGGGGGGGAGGTTTAGAGGAAAGATTGACATTGACTATCTTGCAATAGAAAAACAAATGATATCAGATATGAGATTTTGATGTACTCTGCCGTGCTATTAATCTAGGAAGAAAAGTTAAACAAACTTTTGTTGAAACCTGAGTCAACAATAATCAGAACTTCAAGCATCTTTTGGGCGTTTTAGTATGGAAAATGGGAAAGATGAGTAAAGTTTCCTTCAAACTTTGTTCATGATACAAACCGTATCAATGTTGAAAGTTCGTTCACGTTTGGACATATGGAACGAGATAGTGTGCAAAAGTGAGAGGGCAAAAGTGTGTAGAAGGCTGCTTACTTTCTTTTACACTGTTTTCGTCTCTCACTTTTACACACTATTGCATGGCAGAGACAAAAGATTTTAAATGTGACACTTTTAAATGTGACACAACTATCAGCAAAGAACCAGTGGAATTTAAAGCAAGGTCGGCCTAGTAAATTTAGTTTCAAGGCAGTGGAAATTGTTTAGCCTCGACAGCTATTCGATTTTGATGATATTCATTGTGTCTCGATGTAAATTGTACACTTTTTACTTGTTATATCAGGCGAGTGTTGTGATTACAGGGCAGGATGCCTAAGCATCTTAAGGATGAAGAGAAGCAAGTGATTCTCAAAGAGATCGGAGACTTTAGCGAATACCTGATAGAGGGAAACAGCGGAAGGAAGGCGAACGCAAATGCATCCCGTGATAATGCATGGGGGGATACTGTCGTCAAGCGCGTCCGGCTGCATTTGAACAACGAAGAGATAACGGCGAAGCGCTGCCAGAGAATCCTGCGAGATTCTCTGGCAGCTGTGAAGCAGAGAGCCGGTATTATTCGTTGTTTGTTACTTAAAAATACTCGTGTGATTGTTGCATCGTTCAGTTATCGGAATGAAACGGGCGGAGGAATCGATCAGGAACTAGAAGAACTAGAAGAATCCTCCAGGCGCGTTTCAAGCACGCGGCGCGAAGGGCGCCAGGTCGGTGGCGCCGGAGTTGAGGTATTGGGGTTGAGACATTGTTTTTTTACGCATTAACATCACAATGCTTTTTTCGGTTTAACAAAAACTTTCATTTAGAATATTGAAATGACTGGAGAGAGGGATGCGAGCTGGCCGGAACTGCGGCGAGGATTCGACTTCTCCGCACACGCGCTAAGCAATCCGCGCGGGCGGCGCCAGGTGGGCGGCGGCGGAATATTTGAGGTAGTAAGGCGGAAAAGTGCTGTTCAAGTATCTAGCACATTGGCTAAACCTGAGTTAATGATAACATCCTTATTTTGTTTAGGAGTGTAACCAGGATCGGCCCCGACCAAACAACCCAGGAAACAAGGAGTTTCCTCGACCTGAGCGGCGCCCCAACTTTCTGGTATGCACCGTAATCGTAAAATAACTGTGGCCAAACATCGTAGGCACACTTCAATCATGAAGTAAAACACGAAGTGATCGGGCGCGAACAAGACGAAGACGACGCGGGCTCCTTCGTTGAAGTGATCGGGCGTGAACAAGATGAAGACGACGCGGGCTCCTTCGTTGAAGTGATCGGGCGTGAACAAGATGAAGACGACGCGGGCTCCTTCGTTGAAGTGATCGGGCGTGAACACGATGAAGACGACGCGGGCTCCTTCGTTGAAGTGATCGGGCGTGAACAAGATGAAGACGACGCGGGCTCCTTCGTTGAAGTGATCGGGCGTGAACACGATGAAGACGACGCGGGCTCCTTCGTTGAAGTGATCGGGCGTGAACAAGATGAAGACGACGCGGGCTCCTTCGTTGACGTTGTTGGAACTTCCTCTGTCTTAGAGTCGAGACGATCATCTCTCCTGTAGCTGTTAGGAATAGAGGTTTAGAAAGTTAATGCTTAGTTTACTTAAAGGATATACAAGAGTATATTTATCTTATTATAATTGCATAGCATTTCTAAATTTTTGCTCATAGCAACTTGCCCAAGCTGTTCAGTTCCATTTATGGAAATAGCTTAGAGTTTCTATTGAAGAGTATAGATAACATAGTATAGTTACCATAGCTGGCTGTGCCTTATCAATTCTACCGTACCCTAGGATGTATCGTACTCATAGTTAGTTGGCGAACCGAACTTTTGCGAGATGTACACTGCTTTATTTCTAACATGGCATAGTAACGATATTTAACAAGTCTCACAGATTATTAGTCATATAAATTCGAGGGTCCACACCAAGGGGGGGGGGGATGGGCCATCCTGGCAATGCGGGGAGCAGGGATTGGGTATCCTCCTGTTATGTTCGTGATGATATAGTTGTGTAGTATGACGCATGCCATTATGTACTTAACCGCTTCCTGTGGCTGTACCCGAAGTTGTCCGCGGAGGCAGCCAAAACGTCGCTTGAGCCTTCCTATGGCCTGTTCCACCAGAACTCGGGTATGTCGGTGCTCTCTGTTGAAGTCCTCCTCGGCTTGGTTTTGAGCGTTTCTATACGGGGTCATCACAAATTCATTACAAGCAAAACCGGAATCAACATAGCCGGGTGGAATGTACCCTTGTGCCAGAGCGTCAGCTAGCACAGACTGTCTGAAGATGTATGCGTCAGGACACGATCGAGGGAATCGTGCATTGCAGTAGATGATCGCAGACTAGAAGTACATTGATCGCTGTTCAGCAACCCGATCACATCCGTAATATTTGCATTAGCTGACATTATCATGGTTCCTGTGGTACGGTAGAACTATTCGATGGGTACTATAGTCTTGTGCCTAAAGCTTGTCTTGTTATCCATTGGTTGTTATTACTAGATTGTTAATCTAATGTTTGTTAATTGAATAAATTTCTTGTTCTTTAATGACTTACTGCCAAAACGAGACCGCCTGGCGAAAGCCGATGCTGCGCCAGCACAATACCGGTGACTAGTGAGTGGGAAGCGGACGTGTTCATCCCAAAGAGTCTGCATTCCTTCTAGTGTACGGTCGAGAATGTTGGCTACAGTGGACTGGCAGCATCCAAATAAGTCGGCTATTACAGACTGCGGTGCATTGGTGAAGAGTGTCCGCAACATGAGAAGAACCTTGTAGAGTGTTAATCTTCATCATTCTCTCTCTCTCTTTCTCTCTCTCTCTCTCTCGCTGTCCACACAATCTCTATCCTCTCTCTCTCTCTCTCTTTCTCTCTCCCACTCTCTCTCCCGCTCGTTCTCTCTCGCTCTCTCTCTCTCCCTCTGTCCAGCAGATTCGCGAATTCCCTAGAAAAATGTCTTGCTCATGCCTGGTTGGTTGGCGTGATGGCCCAGTCGCCGAGACTGTAGTGATTAAGAGCAGTGGCAAGCTCTTGTACCAATTCTCTGACTCGCGCAGGTCTCATTCGGAAGCGAAGATGCAGAAGCCTATCGTTGGGGGAGAAGAAAAGCATCGGCTGCTGACGAACATAGGAGAGATTCGGCTGTCGATGCCGAATGGGCATCAATAAGTTGTTCATGGTTCTCAAAAATGAAAAATGGCAATTCAGCATACAGTAAATACATACAAAAAACATTAAAGTAACTGTTCATAAAATTTGCTTGTTAAAAAAAAAGAAAAGTTGTGTCATCTTTACTCCGAAACTTAAAGCAACTTTTTCTGAAATGTTCATGAACTTTTTATGAAACTGGCACCACTTTTGCCTAGATTAATAGCACGGCTGATGACATAACAGGGAAGTTGTGAGCAACTAGATTAGTATATAAGAGCGGTATGAGAATTTCTAAGAGCAAAGTACTGTAGAAGATTACGGTAGTGGTTTCATTGTAATAATGTCATAGAAGTTCGTTGTCCCTTTCCAGATCGCTAACGATAAGCGAGATCATTTAGTATCTTAAAGTGCGAGCGGTCTGCAGCTTTTATCTCTTTCCCTTTCATTCTCTCTATGCTGTCTTTACTCTCTTTCTCTTTCTCTCTCTCTCTCTCTCTCTCTTCCAGCCAAATTCTCTTTTTCTTTCTCCCATAATTCATGCTTACACTCTCTATTCAGAGTAAATCCTGAACCGCCAGCTTGCCACTTTATCTCTGTCTCTCTCCCTATCATACGCTGTCTCTCTCTCTCTCTCTCTCGCTCTCTTTCTCTCTGATCCTCAGGTTTCTCTTACATCCAGGATCGCCAAATGTCTCGTTCATGTGTCATCTTCTTTCTTTCTATGTCTATCTCTCTCTCTGTATGATTCTCTCATTTGTTACTTCACGCCTTCCCACTTTCTTAATCCGTTTGTGATTGATTAATTGAGCTAATCATCCTTATCAAGAGACATTTTCGGGCGCGTCTCTCAATCCTTCTCTCAAAACTCACTCTCTCGTGAACTATTTGGAAAGAGCACCACGAATCCAATACCACAGAGTAACAGAGTTTCAAGGTTCTCGCCGGCTATCCTCTGACCAGTGTTTCTCTTTGTCTCATCCTCTCTCTTTTCTCTCTCTCTCTTTTTCTTTCTCTCTCTCTCTTTCTCTCTCTCTTTCTCTCTGCTCTCTCGCTCTCATCTTAATTTTGACCAGAGCACACACGTGCTATCCTCCTGCTGGTTCATATCAAGAAGGGAGCAAAATGAGATGGGACGCGCGAATCAGTGATGTAGCAAAAATAATGGACAGAGATGGAACCAGAAAAATAGAGATAGATAGAAAGACTAACCGTTCCCACATCCTTTGCTCTCTCTCTCTCTCTCTCTCTCTCTCTCTCTCTCTTTCTCTCTCTCTCTCTCTATTTCTCTCTATCTCTCTCTCTTTCCCTCTCTCCCACTTCACTCTCTCTCTTCTCTTTCTCTCTCTCTCTCTCTCTCTCTCTCTCTCTGCCTCCGTTCAAGTAGTATCACAATCACTGAAGCAGGGAATCTCTTGTGCTCTTTCTCTCTCTCCTTTCTGTCCTTACTCTCTCGCCTCTCTCTCTCTCCATTTCCTTTCTATTCTTTGTTCGAGTTCTCTTTCGCGAACACACGCCTCCTCTAAGCCAAAGAGCAGTGACGTCACCATTCTCACGCCGCATGCATGTATGTATGTCCTCCATGGAGAAGCACCACCAGCAAGACGGGGTACAGTGTCGGCCAGGCCAGCTCAGCCTAGCCGACCTAGCTGGCGGGTGTATGTAGACGGTGGAGTTCTGTACTTTTTGCTCTCTCTCTCTCTCTCTTTCTCTCTCTCCCGCTTTCTCTCTCTCTCTCTTTCTCTCTCTATTCTCTCTCTGTACTCTCTCTTTCTTCATTTTCCCGTTTATTGCCATATCTCAAACACTATTCTTGCCTTTACCTCTATATTTTCCGCTCTCTCCCTCTCTCTCTCTTCTCTCTCTCTCCCGCTTTCTCTCTCTCTCTCTTTTTTTCTCTCTCTCTCTCTTTCTCTCTTACTCTCTCTAGTTTCTCTCTGTACTCTCTCTCTTTCTTCTTTTTCCCGTTTATTGCCATATCTCAAACATTATTCTTGCCTTTACCTCTGTCTCTCTCTCCTCGCTTTCTCTCTCTCTTTCTCTCTCTCTCTCTCTCTCTCTCTCTCTCTATCTCTCTGTCTGGCATTCACTCCAAGTCACGGATCAAACGAGAAAAATATGCCATCAGTGGCCGAGCACGCGTGGTCAGTGATCTTCTGACGTAAGGATTATTTCATCCTCAGCTTCTCTATCTCTTCTCGCTCTTTCGTTCTCTCTCACACACTCTCTCTCTCTCTCTTATTCTCTCCTGCTCCCTCTCTCTCGTTCTCTGCCTCTCTCGCTCCGTCTCAACCTTCTTCATCGTATTCTCGCCTTCTCTTACTCTTCTTCTCCGTAACACTCTTCATCTCCGCCTCTCTCTTTTACACACTCTCTCGTAGTCTCTCCTTCCATTTCGTTTCAGCCATCACTTTTCTCGAGCATGTCCGGATCTGTTCCGCGCCACCGAGAGCGATGAATGCATCTTTTCCTGAGCTAGGAGTTGTTTCTGCATCTCTGTTCTCCTTCCCTACCTCTCTCTCTCTCTCTCTCTCTCTCTCTCTCTCTCTCTCTTAAGCATTTTTTCTCACTGTCTCTCTCTCTCCCCTCTCTTTTTTTTCTCTCGCTCTCTCGTTCTCTCCCCCTTCTCACCCGCATGCCCTTCCCTCCCATCACTCTTTCACCTCATAACCAACCGACACTCGTTATCTCCTGTGGTCGGCAGCGACCATCGAGCAAGCCTTGCGTTGTGTGTGTTTGTGTTTGACTTCTTGTCACCCTTGCTCGCTCTTCCTCATTCTTGGTCGCCAATTTGTTTTGCTCCTCGCCGAATCTCTCGGCATAGTTGATCGTGTTTTGATTGAAAAGTCTAATTTGTTCTTCCAAAACATCTCCTACCGTATCACCCGTGTGCACAATACTGCATAATGTTCGCCTAGTTATAAGTATGCATTTTTTGTGACTGTCACTTAAAAAAACTCACTCCTCAAGTGTTCTGTTTAAAAAAAATCGCGGTACTTAAAAGCTGTGTTCTCGTGATCAACTGTGTCATGAAAAATTAATTAGTTAATAAAAACAAAATTTAAAAATTTAAATTACAGATTTACTTCTCTACCGTATCCAGCCACCATGGCCGACGTCGCTTTGCCACGCGGCAACGTCGATTACACCTTCATTCAGGGTACACACTCTTTTACGATCTAAACTACAGATAGAAAATACCTGAGAAAGATGGATAATTCCATTAGAATGGGCAGAAACGACAGATATATCCGTAGCAAATCCTTTAATTATTTATTTAACTACACTAATTAGTCTCGGAAAATTTTGAAGCTGTCATCTGGGGCTTCGCGTCGGTCGCGCTCGTCTCGCTGCTCTCGCTCGCCGGCGGCGTCATTATTCCTCTCATTTCAGGTGAGTCCGTAAAATGGGCGTTGTATTTTAGTGTGTTTTCATTTTATTGTGCTGTCTGTTATTTATTAATTACATGATAGTCAATCTCATTATGCAGGGAAGTACCGCCATCGCTGGATGCACTTCTTCATCGCGATGGCCGTCGGCACGCTCAGTTCGGACGCCGTCTTGCATCTTCTGCCTGAGGTCTAGTCTATACCGTATCCCGAACAGCACACTAAATATAACTATAATATACCGTACACAGAACACACTAAATAACTGTAATATACAGTAACCGAAGCACACTAAATAACTGTACTATACAGTAACAAGCGCACTGAATTACTATAATATACTGTAACCGAAGCACACTAAATATACCTACTCAAAATGATTCTTCGACCTTTCCAGATTCTCGGCGTACACTCGTCAGACGACACCACTGCTCCTGCGGTCCTTCCGAATGACTCTGCTCCGTCGGTCAGCAGCACGCTTCTCCCGCTCGGCCACGACGACGATCATGGCCATCAGGAGAGCCACGAGCCGCCTGGCTCGCAACCGCCACCGATGCCTTCTGTCGTGGCCACTCACTTTGAAGTGCTCAGCGAGCACCTTCAGGGTTCGGCAATATTTTTTTTAATTTCAAGGTACTTTATTTATTAAAAATAGATTAATTGTCTAAAAAAACAATTTCAAAGCTATCAGTTATAATACTTTTTCAAATGTCAATTTTTTCAGAGAAACACGAACGCCGCAGACGTCACAGCGCTCCTCACGCGGTACGAGTTGTTTACTAGTAATCGAATGCCATTGTAAACAGCCAGATTTGTAAGCATGTATTCATATCTCTAAAGGTTGTTGCAAAGATTCGTTGTGCTTAGAGATGAGATAGGGAGAGAGACGAAGAGAGGGAGAAGGAGAAAGAAGGGAAGAGAGAGAGAGAAAGAGAGAGAGAGAGAGAGGGAGAGAAAGACGGAGAGAGACGAGCAGAAGAGGGAGGGAGAGAGGGAGACATGGACATAGATCTTCCTTGCTCATGCTTATGCATTTTGCAAAGAGCTGCAAGATGTGCGCCATCACATTGACAACAAGCCAAGTCACAGTTAAGTCATGGGTTCAAAAGTGAGAGAGAGAGAGAGAGGATGAGGAGAGAGAATGAGAGAGAGAGAGATAGAGAGCATGATAGATAGAGAGAGTGGAAGAAAGCGGACGAAACAGAGAGGAAAGGGAGATTAAAATGATAGAGAGAAAGAGAGTGACAAATAGATCCTTCCAGAGGATCTTTTGAATTTAATGCTTTCACGCCATTAGCTTCTGTGAGTTGTTTTCAGTCAAGGGCCACATTGAAGAATGTGAGTAAATCGAGTGCGTAGTCTGGTTGGGGGGGGGGGGGGTTGGGGAGCGCAATGCAGAAACACTCTAAAACGTCTTTGCCTCCCCCACCTTGCACTTTGCTCTGTCAAAACAAGCAGCGGCTGTCCTGTGAAACGGAAAGGGCACTCTAATCTTTCTCTCTCGCCTTCACCCTCTCTATCACTTTTCTTTCTCCCCATCTCCTTCTCTATCTGTCTCTCACTTTTTCTTCATTTTTCTCTCTTTCTGTCTCTCACTATTCCTTTCTTTCTCTCTCTCTCTTTCTCTTTTACTTTTTTTCTTTCTTGCTCTCTCTCTCTCTCCTAAATGGAAAAGGGCATAGAGAGTCAAAATGTGTCGTCTTGACTGACAAAGGAGAGCGACGAAGATCGCAGTGATCTCTAACCTTTAGTCTTTTCAGGAGAACTCTGCCGCCCACAGTGGAGAAGACGAGAATGGTTGGTTTTTTGACGAACATTTCGTAAATGAAAAAGGAGGGGGACGGGGAGGGATTGACGAGGAAATTTGTTCTTCAATTTTTCGATAAGATTAATTTAAAAAAACTAAGAACTTTAAGAAAACAGATCTAATACATAAAAAGAATCATGAAAGAGGCATATAATTGCCAATTAAGTTTTTTTTACAATAATAAATAAAAATCGCCTTTCTAAGCCTCCTCCCTGACGCCTGAGCGGCGAGTTCTGCTAAAGTTGCTTCTCGCCCTGGTCGCCGTGTACGCGCTCTATCTGCTCGAATTCATCGCCTACTACCGTGGACTCGAGCCGATCGACCCGAACACTCAGCATAAGGTTTTTTTTAACAGATATTTTACCTTTAAACAACTAAAAAAAACATAAAATTAACCACAAATATATTTATTTAAAATAAATTAATACCTAAAATGTTGACAAAGAAGTGTTACACAGAATGAGCTCGGCCAACAGACGTGCTAGACTCTCTGATTGTGAGTCTCGGGCGCACGCATTCAACTTCCACTTCTCCTAAAATGAACTCTGACCGCTTGAGGGCCAAGTCGGCTCGTCGTGCGAGAGCATGGCACGTGTCGCGTGGGACGAAGAACGTGGCCTCGCCGCGAGCGGCGCCTCCGGGGCTGATCTGTTAGTTCTCTTTGTTTAGAGTCTTCTCAAGATTCGTTGCTTATTATGCTGACCATAAAACACGTCAAAGAATCTTCATCTGATTCTTTCTACGGTATATTTCCACCCTGCCACACGAACCAGCCAGCAACATTTAACGTCATAATTATTTTCTTCAGAGTCGTAACGACTTCTCCCCTTAGCAGCGGACCTCCGGTGATGTGCGGATTGCGAGGTGAGTTAATTTGTGAAAAAACAAACATATGATACAATAAAACAGAAACTTAAGAGCATCAATCGATGCCGTTGCTAAATGACATTTGAATTTCCCGCGCATACTCCAGGTCCCGCGCTGATCATCCTGTTCGGCGACGGCGTCCACAACTTTGTCGACGGAGTCGCGATCGGCGCGTCCTTTGTCATCTCGCTCGGCGTCGGTCTCGCGACCACGATCGCCGTGCTCTGCCATGAGCTGCCGCACGAGCTAGGCATGAATCTAAATTATATTATAAAACTTAAAGATTAAAGATCAAAGATCAAATATGAGAAACAAAAATCGATACACCCTGTATATATTGAGTCGACTAAATCGATATGTATTTGAGAAAGAAAGTAGGAAAGTATTCTTCTTTGGGTCTTGTTTGTCCTTGAGAAATACGTCAATTATACGAGCAGACAAAAGCGTTATAAAAAATAGTACGTATTTTGACGTTCCTCTTCTGTAACAGGCGACATGGCCGTGCTGCTCGAGTCGGGCCTCTCGATGCCGCTCGCACTCTCGCTGAATCTCCTGTCCGCCCTCACCGCCTTCGTCGGCCTCGGCGTCGGCCTGTACGCCGTGGCCATCGACAGCGCCGTCGACTGGCTCCTCGCCGGCACCGCCGGCATGTTCCTCTACGTCGCATGGATCGACATGGTTAGAGCGGAACCGTTGGCTTCAACGGTTTATTTCTTCTTTGACACACTGATTTATTACGCTATTACGTTAATCGTAAGGTACGCATGCGTATTGAGAGGATAATGATTACAGTAAAATATAGCCATAAAATATTACCCAGACCTCTAACCTAGTTCTTTGTACATGCTTCAAAATTCTCCCCTCCAAATATTGAAAAAGCGTTTTCCCGTTCTTCTTTGCTGGTTCAGCTCAAGAACACCGTATGACTAACAAGGAAAGTAGTTATGATAATTTATTATATTTAAAATAGGTTTAGTCGCTCTTAAAATGTTTTGAAGAGAAATAATAAATAAATATTATTGTTTGTTTCTCTATTCCAGCTTGCACACCTCAAGCACGAGGCAGCCGAGCGTCGTGACCCGTGGTACGTCACGTGCTTGCTCCAGAATGCCGGCTTCGCCTTCGGCACCTCGCTCATGTTCGCGATCGCGTGGTACGAGGACGAACTCTTCCAGTGAGGACCAGCGAGCCGCGAAATTTGAACTTTATTTTTTTTTTTAAATATTCCACTTTTCTCGGTCTACACGACGATTGTTGGATTCGTGTACAATGTATTAGTTTTGTTTATAAGCTAGCGGGTAAGATGGAGCTGTCTCATGGTAGAAGGATCAATTCTTGAGAACAAGTCCATGTTTAAGATGTGCTCGACGAGCAAGAAAAACTGATGATCTAACGAGTTTACTTCTTGTATTCAAATGTGCTATTTTATTTCGCAAGTTGTCGAACACCTTGTAAATATGCGATAGAGCCAACTTTTTTTTAATGCAACGCAGTATATACGCCTTTCCTTAAAGGGATCGTTACTGCTCATATCCTTGGACATAATCGTCTCCATGTTGCATATCTCTTTAATCATTTACTAGCTTTACTTATACTGGTTTAAGTTGCAAATGCATAAATATACTTAAAATGTGCAACATACTATGTAAGCACTCGCTGAGAAAACACAATGCATAGCTGCAAGCATGTTTACTGCCTCGTAATGACATTGTGCAGCAACAAAACATAATATGAATACAGCATGAGATACGGCAATGTGGGGCGGACCAAACAGTTGAGACTACGTATGTACATGAATTGGCAGGAGATTTAAAAAGTAATTAAAACATGACCATCCTTTTTATGCAACTGCACCGTTTGTCAAGATTATTTGCACGGCTGAGGTTCATTTCCACTGATCTTTTTATGCGCGACACGGTAGCATAAATCTTGGGTGGAAAAATCGTTCAAAGCGTGAAGAAATTTTATGAACTGAAATTTTATTTTTTTTAAATCAAAAGTTAAGTCGCAAAAATTGAAGAATAATAGTGATGTGGATCTCGCTACGGAATTGTTTCCGGAAAGAAATTTGAAATTTTCGTCGATTCAATCATATGATGTGATTAGAGAGAAAATTTAGGCGGATATGGAAGCAGCCGAAATCGGTTAGCATTGAATTTGTTACATAAGTTAATTGAATTCCATTTTTTGGCACCCATTAATCTTGGATGCACTAAAATTTAGTGTCGAGTTTTATTTCGCTGCGTATATTTCTTCGAACTGTTCGTTATATCATCTGTTTTGATTTTTAGTTTTCTGTTGTTTAAAACTATCGTCGAACTTTCTTTTCAGCGGTCAACTTTCGGAGATGTCGTTCATCATTGCTAATAGTGAGATTGAAGAGATATGCGTCCTGATCCCTTCTCTCGGGAGAAGGGAGAGAGGGGCCGTTCGCTCGGAATCGGTGGTGCTTATATGTGCATCACTTGAACCATTCACTTTGCATTTGTTCAAATTCATTGTGCGTTTAAAAATGAATTTGTTTTTCCATCTGTTCATGGACACGCTTCTTATTTACTCTTAGCGAAAATAACCAAAATACAAATGTCTACATGGACTCGGAGCATAAAGATGGCGTGTGCGAGTGTGTAGGCCGCAGCATTTACTTTGCTTTCCTCTTCCTTCCTTCTCTCCACTCTCGAAATGCTTGTTTATCTCACAGAATACTAGTTCAGAACTGGAATCGCCTTCCTGAATGCAATTGTCATGTGTAATTTCATTGAAAGAATTACGAACGGTCATTGTCGCTTTTCATGCTCACCTTGGCCGGCGGTCTTCACCGTCGCTCTCGTCCCCTCGTCTCTCTTCCGCAGTCTGCCTCCAATCTCCTTCTAACGATTACTGAAGATCACGATCTTCTAGAGAAGATTTACAGGGATGCTTGTAAAGAGCTCGTCAGATTTCTATATGGTTTTGTGGACCCGGTAAAACTAGATTTCGATCTAATGCTCTTTAAAGGTACTTTTAACGATTTTAATGGGTCCGGGCGTCTGAAAAAGACATTTTGGCGTGTTGTGCGAGATTTAAAATTCGAGAGCATTCCAATCGTTTTATCATGCTAAAAAGTACCTATTAAGAGCTAATTCTGCCGAGTCCCCGCGGCCATTTTGATACTCTCGCAATTCGCGTCATATAAATATCATAATAATAATAATAATAATAATAATAATAATAATAATAATAAATTAATAATAATAATAATAATAATAATAATAATAATAATAATTATAATAATAATTATTATAATAATAATAATAATAATAATAATAATAATAATAATAATAATAGCTCATATGATCGGTTCAAATAGAAAAGAAGACAGAATAAATGGATTTTTATTTAATTTATTTCTTCAGATTGCGGTGCACAAGCGCAACAGCCAAATGCGAGCGATTCTGACAGAATTCGACGGAGCACTCGAAGCTGTTCTCAAGCAGCAACTAAAGGGAAGCGTCAAGCGCAAGTTGGCGCCCAGCAAAGTTCTTTTTTTCAGATTTTACTTTAATCTTTAATTCAGCTGTTTCGAAAGTTGTTTCGTGCACGTCGTGAACATCATCTTTTTGTATGATACTGTCGTTGATTCGATGTAAAAATGCTTGGGTAGAAACATGGCAAATGGAAGTTTTTTCTTCTTTTTTTTATCTTACCAAATTCAGGAGTGCTCGGGGAGGCTGACCAAACTGCTCGAAGAGCGAGATGATCATGGAAGATATCTCTTCTTGTCGTACTCCATCAACGGCCAGCTACCCATCGCACAGCTTGTGAGCTAATTAAAATTTTAAATGTATAATAATATAAAAAAAACAATAAAATATGAACAATAAATACAGAAAAATATATAAATAAATAATAAACTAAATAAATAACTAAATAAATAAACAAAACGATTTGCACCATAGAAGCTTAGCTAAATGTTTCATTCAATATCACAATATACCTGAAAACCCTCAAAAGACAATAGGCAGCAGTTATGGGGCTTGTAAGAATTTTAAAATGATCAAGTTAGCACTTGCACTAAACAAAAATTTGGATCAGCCATAATTTGCCGGCTTGAAACATAGGAAAGAAAATGATTCAAACTCTCGGGAACTATGAACATTTTAGACAAATGAGAATTTATCCAATTAAAAAAAACATATGTTAATTGTTCAGTGAACTGCTCCATTAAACTTTTAAATTCCAGCCTGACTTTCGAGAGGCCATTATCGCTGTTCGTCATCTGATGTCGCGCAACGACCAACTCGAGCTGCTCAGAAGCGAAGCGTCGGCAGGCAAAGTCTGGGACTTTTTTTTAAAACTTGTTATTGCTTCCTTTCCTTTAAAGGAAGATAATCCAGAAAAAGTAATGAATGCAGGTTTGAATTGTCGCGTCTGCGCTCACTCTCATTCCCGGGAGTTATTTCGGCAGGTCGCGCTAACCCGCTACGTGAAAATGAGGCGCGCGTGAATGAGAGTGCTGACGATGAGAGCGGCGCGGCAATTTGAAATCTCAAATAATGCTTTATCGAGATCGATCTCCTTTTATTTAAAAAAAAACAATTTTTGGCTATGATGCTTGTTGTCTGATCAGTAAATGCTCGCTAATGTGTGCTACCAAATTCGTCAAGTGGATTTGAAGAAGCAAGAAAGTTGCACATGAATTCGCGCTCTTTTGCTTGAAATAAGGGCGAGAGAGCATATGCGATTTAGGGACCCGCAACTACAATATAAAAAAAAGCATTCCAGATAATTGACTCATGGATTCGTATGCATTCTCTATTGTGCGACGCTACTCATGCTATAAATTTTCCAGGAACTCGTTCGAGATAACGGTTCCGAGCAGCGCGCTCTGCTGAAAGAATTGTTTAATGCCATCGACTATGCCGACAAAGCTTTGCCAAGTGGCCGTGCGATGAGGAAACTGACCGCTGTCAAGGTTACTGTAGTCTTGCTCAAAATTTATATTATTATATTGTTTATAGTTTGAAAACAAATCTCACACACTGTAATTTAATCTTTCAAGGAAGCCTGGAAGAACTACTTAAAAGGCTTAATGGCTTACGACATGGTGGAATTGTATCACTTCACGTCTCTGCATGACCAAGCGGCGGCACTGCTTGGCGATTCCGTGAGCATCGCTTACAATTTGTTCTTAAAGGAGGGCGATCACCGGAAAATTGTGAGATATTTCAAATTCCCGCGGCCCTTTGCACTCTCATTCGCGCGTGCCATTTGCAAATATTTTTCGGTGATCGCCCTCCTTCAATGGATCATATACTACGTGCAGAAGGGAAGAAAGATCACTGCATTCTCTGTTGCTCTACCTCGTGTGAAACCAAAGAAGGATCTTTTTTTTCGAATCTGCCCACCTGATTTCGTGTACTGTACCAAAGAATCAGCAAAAAGTATTAACGAAAAAAAATGGTTGTATTTATTTTGCTTCCGGAGCCTCTCTAGCTCTCATACATAATGATTGACCTTTATCCGTTTTAGTCTGTGAACGAACGAGGAGATAACGAACCGAAAGAAATGGACGAGATTATGAATGATTTTGATAAGATTTGAATTTTAAATACTGTATTTGATCGAAAATAATATTTGAGTGAGTTTCCTGCGACCCTTCCTTATGAAAGTATGTACATAGATTTCAGAATCAAACTAGTGATAATAGATTTTGCTTATAGTTCAACAGTGAATGTGTTATTCATTGCTTGTTAATTCAGCTTTTCGCTAAAGAGCACAAGGAGGAGAACGCGAAGGAAGTCCTCTCTCTAGAAGAGCACAATCACAAGGGGGCAGGAGCACTTAGCGCCCGATTTTGCTGTACTAATTTGCCAACAGTCGCTTTCTAAAATAATTATTATTCTCATTTTTTTTAAATTCAACTATCCATAACTCTTCCTACATCGCGTTCACGCTTTTAAAATAAATGTATGAGTTGTAGCAATATTGTTTCCTTTCATCTAGAGCGCGAATGAGAAGAAGGACCCACCGCCCGATCGCCATTTGATTCCGGCCAAGGACATCGTCTTTCATTTGCTCCCGTGCGAGATTGTCAGCGAGAATTGTAATGCCACATAAATAACTGTTTTTGAATTATAGTTTTTTATAAACTGTAAAATTAATTTTGTAATAGTTTTCCATAATAGTCTCACTTTGAACAGGCCGCGCAGAGCATCGAACTGCGTGCTGAGCTGGCGAATCTTTTCTTCAAGGTCATCGAAGGGCCGCCCTCTGCACACAACGCGGTCCTCAACGCTCTTCAAATGTTCACCGAGAGACTTCCTCCCGAAACTCAGGTTTTCTGTAGTTGTTGGTGTCGAATTTTTTGTGGAGTGCTATTTAAGGTATTTTGATTGAACGACGATTAGAGTTAATCTTATAATTTGACTAAAGTATGAAGATCTTTTAGAGAAAGCTCGCCCAAGGTCTCAAGAAGGCCATCGACATGAACAGGGTTATCTCAGAAAATGCAGCCGTCGAGAAGAGAATAAGTGACAAAGATGAGAAGAGCGCCTTCTGCCACGAGATTGCCGCGGGTGTTTTCGCTCCCTAAAAATCTGTTCTTTTGTTAAAATAAAGTTCACTGTTACGCTAACGTTGAACATTTGAAAAAAGATGCAATCAGACTATGAGAATGAAGCTACGGCCGAGTAGCACGGGATGAGCAGCGTATTCACTGATAATTCTTAATTAGAAACCTCAACAGTAAAGCCTTCAACCAATACAGTTGACTAGTTAATTTATTTATTTATTTATACCGATTAAAATGTGACAACACAAGTAGAGATATGACGTAAGCAGCGTTCAAAATTAATTAATAAGCACCGTGTGGGACAACTATTTATAACATGAGAAGTAATATGTATGTATAATGTTTAGAATAAAAATTGAATAAAAACATCTCAGACTCAATAGAGAATTTCTTGCCAAATATATTTTAATATCTATTATTGGGCGTCTGCGAGTTCGTCGGGTGAGCGCCAGACATCGAAGCATCGGAGAGTCTGAATCGCTGTTGTGAAGCATGATGCTCGTGCTGCGTCGGCGCGCGAAACACGAATGGAAGGCAAAAGTGCAGCATCTTATGTGCCTTTTCTATCCACGCCCGTCGGTATGGCCTAAGGTTTGGGAATATTATTATTACAGCTAAGCAAAGCTCACGAACTCTTTCCTCTAAGGATGCTCGAGGCAAACAGACAAACAAACAAACAAACAAACCTATGCACAAGAACAGTCAAAAGCGACGTCATTAAGCCGTGTAGTGAGCAAAAGCGCATAAACCAGCCTCCGAGAACTTAAAAAAAAAACAAATTGACGTGGTGCACATTTCCCGTTTCTTTCTTCCGAACATGGGATATTTATAGGAATCAATATATTTTCCCCTAAATTCTTATTTTTTCCTTTGGTCTAAAAGGCATAATTCCGAAATTCAAAGGTAGTCTGGAATTTGAGTTTCCTATACACCCCAGCAGCTGCCGACACCAATACCGTTGTCCTGCGCGCTATCGTTGAAAGCCGGTGCCAGCAAGACGTAAAATGTGGGCACGATCATGAAAAGGTACGGTACAAAGACCTGAAGTCCTTCAAATGAATTGACACATTTTTTTTTAAATAATGAACAAATGAAATAAGAAGAATTACTGATGGTAAGGATATTAAACGACCTGAATGGAGAGATGAAAAATGAATGAGCGATGCATTTGCCTTGTGGAAGCGGACATGTTGGCTCGATGTTTGTTGACCAACCTGCGAAGTCATCTCTATTCTAACTAAATGTCGCTTTCATCATTTTTACATCAATGCCTTACACATTTTGCATCATTTGTCAAGAGTGTACTGTAGTTAGAAATGAGCTTTTATGAGGAAACAAGAAGGAGCGAGACCAGAGAGTAATAGTGATGAGAGTGAGGTAGTTGAGTGAAAAGTACACAATGCCTGCCGTGAGAATGACGATGCATGGCAAGAAGAGAGGTTGACTCTTTTCGTTGTACATGATAAAAGAGGGCGTCTTCATCGCGTACGCACTCAAATTTGAACCCGCCTGACGAGACGTGTGGTCAAATTCCAAATGCAGCGATATCCACATTCAAAATCTCCAGAATTTTTGGTATTTACGGGTTTCTAACCATTCTCTGGCCTGATATGTAAAAAGGGCTAAATGTATAGGACTAAACGAACAAGACTCGCTTGCTGCAGAATCAATTCGCGATCTGGCACCATGGGCGCCCATGCACCAGCGCACGCGATGAACGTACAGGTATACAGCGCGCTTCTAGCTAACAACTGAAATGGTTTCTCGAGTCGTTTGATAAACAACGATTGCTTCTCGCAGGGTTTGGACCCTCGCGAAAATTCTCTAAATTGTTTTTCCCGTCATTCGTAATTGAAACACTGCCACTAGCCTGGTGGCGGAGGACAAAATGACCGGGATAGAATGCTTGCACGATCACGATCAATCTATGATAGAAGGCTGTTGAAACGGCGCAGAGCGCGTTGCCAAGCAGCAGAATGTAGATTGTCTAGACTTAGACATTTGACCAACAATCATTTGACCAAAAATAATGACATCTTGAGCTCGAGTACCCAAGGAGCACTTCCCCCACTTCAAAAAGAAATTCAAGTTTTGAAACGTAAATAGACAAAAGATCTATCCTGAAATGTCAAAAAATTTATAACTTTTCGAAAAGAAAACGTTGCAAATATTCATTTTGATGTTCACCTCTCTTTAGTCAAGATTTTCCAAATTCTCGAGCAACTAAAGCTCTTGAGGTTGAAGCTTCGGCCCTTATGGCCTTTTATGTTTATTTAAAGGAGGACGATCAACGATAAATTATAACACTGGATGTTGGCACTCTCATTCTCGTGTGCTATTTCGCAGGTCTCACCCATGCGCAATGTGAAAATAGCGCTCGCGAATGGGAGTGCGAGCAACCGAGACAACTTTCGGTCATCGCCCTCCTCTAATATTCCTTTTTGGTTGCCACCTACGCATCCTAAAAGGTCATGTTGACCTCCTGATACCAGTACTCATCAGAGTTGTTAAATCTTTTCTACTAATAACTATTTGCACCTGTTCATGAGCTCGCCACTGCATCACAAATGTGTGCCACGAAGTGCTTGACAACTATTAGCATCGCTATGCATTTCTTTGAGAAAAGAGAAGACGATAAATATGTAAATATCCTATTCTAAAAAAATCTCGAACTTTGACGATAAAACATGAATTCTTTGATGAATTCTAATTTTTGGCCTATTGAATTTTACCCAAATTTCAAGCGCATCCGAGCGGGTTTGTCTATGTCATTCCAGTCACACAATATTTTAAAGGAGATCAAAGGCGAATTTAATAGTGTCTTGTTTTTTCGACTTATTGGTCGGCTTGAGCGAGAACCTTTGATTACACTTGTCGCGAAGTCACAAAAATCTCTCTGCCCTGAGGAAATAAACAGCATTCTCTACTTTGAATTCGCGAATATTTTATATTCCGGCCATTTTCAAAAAATTTTGTAGAACCACACCGTGGCCGACGAGGCCATTCAAGAACTGGCGGCGAAATTTATACATATAGTTAGAGCAACCTACATTGACCGGGTTTCTCTTAACACATAGGCTCACGTGCCCCGTTGTCCATACCACAAGTTTCTAGGGAGAAAGGCGAGATGCAGTAGCTCAATTTCTGAGGATTGCTAACACCGTACTTTTAAGTGATCGGGTCGCTAATCGTGGTAGGAGTTTTTCCCTTATGATCTCCTTAAGTGAATTTTATGAGTTATTTGGCTTCTTTCTGCAAAATTCGAGAACTTGTTGAATTAAATCGGGTTCTATTGTCAAGTTATCTTACAAACGAAAAGGCCGATGCCGGAGCCTGAATATAATTTTTCATTATGCTTATTTGAGATATCTTCCTATTGTAAGAACTTACAACTGCGACGTGCATTGTTAGTGTGTCGAGCGGGAAAGGAACCATCATAAAGCCGGCGAGAAGCGGGAGGAGCATCATTGGCCGAAGGGACACGAGAAAGGCATCCGCGATAACCGTTGAAATCTGGAAGTGCCCAAACTAAAGTAGTAATACATCAAATATGTCCAAACCAACCAAAATGTTCATAAGGTAGTAGCGATAAATTTTCATCGTTGAAGGAGAATGAACGATTAGGGTGTAGAAAGCGATGACAAATAGAGAGAAGTTTAAGGCGCCTCAAGCGGTTATCATTAGCTTATCCAAAACAAGATCTAGATATTTATATTAAAAACACACACACTAAAAACCAAATATAAAACAAGAACCAGCAGCAAAATAGTAGTAGCCAAGCGATTCGTTTACGCTTTCGTACACGACGAACATGGTTAGGACAGACCCGGCAAAAAAATTGTCTGGGCAATGAATTTGAATGAGGCAAAGTGCTGTGTGATATGTTCTTGCTTCAGACTTCTTTCTCTCTGAAGTGCCAAAGACATGCAAGAAATTGTCTTTACCGAATGAATATGTAATATTTTCTATACTCTAAGACGATGTAAAAATTGGTGATCACCTGGCGGGTGGCCTTTCGAATTGTCACAATCTAATGAACTTTTATGCTACGTTCCCGCCTTCTTTCTGTGACACGTTTTACATATGCCAAATGAGCGCGAAAATCGCAAGAGTTCAAAAGCGTTTTTTATGTTAATTAAAAATGCCATCATTTTCTTCTGGTATGAAATAAACAGGAGGAATGGCAGTGCTAGTTGTCATTTCCTTTTTTTGACGGCATAAAATATCATGTTCAATTTTTCTTTTATTACGATATACAACACAATTGTGAGCAAGAAAACTGATGATCTAGCGAGTTTATTTCTTGTATTTTAATGTTCCATTTTGTTTCACAAGTAGTCGAAGACCTTGTAAGTATGCGATGGAGTCAACTTTTTAAAGCGGTAGACAAGCGATTCGTTTAAATGATCGATACTGCTCATATCCTTGTTCATAATCATCTCCATGATGCATTTCTCACTGCAAATCCCTTCTTGTATGCTTGCAACAAAATATTAGAATGATGAATGGAGCGAATGAATAACAAATGAGACTGCGTGGCGAACTCATGGAAGGAGGGATTCGGTTGATCGGTGTACCGAAGCTTCCTTCATTTATGTTGCGAGATTTTACGTGACAGCTCCGTTAGACCGAAGGGTTATGCCAGCAGGAGCGACCTGCGGATTCCGTTCTTCAACTATTAAGAAAAAAAATTATTTTGTAAAAAAAAAAAAGTGAATGGTTAGACTCGGGAAGATAAGCGCGGTCAGTGAGGCGATCATTCTTATTTAAGGTAACTGTCATGTAGGTGGAGATTCATATGTCACTTATGAAGATTATCATATCCGCCCTAGCTGCACTATTCCTTTTGTCATGACGAAAGCACAATTTCTCAACCCAATATAAGCCGACCACAATCGTAAACATTGTCATCTCGCGTCTCCTGCGTTCCAGCAAAAAAAAATGTAGCCTATAGAAGAAGACCTTCGACCGTATTGAGTTGATTAATTATTAATATCTCAGTTTGTGAATATTGATAAAAGAGTTTGTTGAATGATTATTGAAACCTCAGTCTGTTAATATTGACAAAAGAATTTGTTATCAATCTTTTAATATCTATTGACCGTCGGCGAGTTCGTTTGTTGCGCGGCGCTTGACATAGAAGCGTGTGTGAATCGCTGTTGTGCATGATCGGGTTGCGTCGTCGCTGTAAATACGAATGGAAAGCAAACGTGCAGCATCCTCCGCGCCTTCTCCATCCATGCCCGTCGGTATGGCCTAGGGTGTAGGAGGAATATTACAGCTGTGCGAGGTTCATGCGTTCTCTTTTCTCTTAGGATTGTCACGGCAAATTAACAAGCAAGCAAACAAACAAAGCATCGAACCGATGCACAAGAACAGTCATAAGCGACGTCAATAAGCCATGGAGTGAGACGAAGCGCATCGTCCAGGCTCAGAGAACTGAAAACAGATTGGCGGGGTGCGCGCTCCGCTTTTTCTGTTCTTCCGAACAGAGATGATAATTGGACACAAAACATTTTCCCTAATTTATTAATTACTCCGAAGGCATATTGGAATCAAAAAAGGGGAATTTCGAAACTAAGATTCCAATATAGTTAAAATGTCACTACCGTTGTCCTGCGAGCGAACGTTAAATATCGGCGAGAGCAGCACACAAATGTTGGGCGTGATAACGAAGAGGTACGGTACAAAGGCCTAGAGTTCTTCGAATGTAATGGCGCTTTTATTTGTTTGTTAATAACAAACAAACAAATAAGAAGAATAACTAATTGTAAGAATATTAAACGACCTGAATGGAGAGCTGAAAAATGAGTGAGCGATTCATTTGCCTTGTGGAAGCGGACATGTTGGCTCGATGTTTGTTGACCAACCTGCGAAGTCATCTCTATTCTAACTAAATGTCGCTTTCATCATTTTCACACCAACGCCTTACACATTTTGCAACATTTGTCAGGAGAGTATTGTAGCTATAAATAAGCTTTTATGAGGAAACAATAAGGAGCGAGACCAGAGAGTAATAGTGATGAGAGTGACGTAGTTGAGTGCCATGTACACAACGCCTGTCGTGAGAAGGAGGATGCATGGCCAGAAGAGAGGTTGAATATTTTCGTTGTACATAAAAAAGCACTCAAATTTGCACCAGCCTGCCAAATGACGGAAAAATAAAATGAAGCGATTCAGATCAACACTACCGACCACGAGTTAAAAAGTACTGAAAATACTGCCGAGATATCCCGAAAAAAAAAATTCAAAAGCTCTTAATGGCTTGAGATAACTCCGAGCGGCACGATTCACTAAGAGCCATGCTGTTAAAACTCAATTTCTTCAACTATTAATGACCCAGGAACTATGCAGTATATTCCGTACTTTTTGACCTCAACCGATACGAGAGGATATTGAAATCAAAAATAATTATAATATCCTACGAATAGCCTCGAACCGCCTGAGCCGTATTCTCCTCTACTCGTGGACGGTAATGTAAAAATACTATACTAACAAGTCTCGCTTGCGGCAGGATCAATTCGCGATCTGGCGCCAGTGGCAACCATGCACCAGCGCACACGATGAACGTACCGATATAGAGCAAGATATTTTAAAACAACTGAAACATGTGCTCTGGTTTTTCTGCCTAGATGATCAGCTTGAAGACTAAGATTCTTCTCGGCCAACTTGATAGCGGACGGCAAAGTGACCGGGATAGAATGCTTGCACGATCACGTTCATTCTTTGAGAGAAGGCTGCAGAAATGGCGCAGAGCGCATTGCCAAGCAGCAGAATGTAGATTTGCTTGAGTAGATCATTTTTAAACTTTTCAAAAAGAAAATTTTATAATTACTTAACATTAGTCAAAATTTTCAAAAAATTCAAGCTGCTAAATAGCAGTTTCTGTTAGAATTTGCTTCGGCCCTTAAGGCCGTTTAATGTTTTTTAAAGGAGGATTTTGCACCTGTTCGAGATCTCGCAATATCATCACCAAGTGTTTGAACAAAGAACCAGCTATTTGAAACCCTATGCATTTCTTCGAGAAAATAGAAAATTATAGATATCTAAAATTTTTACATCAAAAGATTTTCGATCTTTGACAAGCAAGCATTAATTCTTTGAAAAAAGCAAACAAATGATTCCTCCTATATTTAGTGCGCTAAACTGCATCCGAGCGGGCTTGTCTGTGGCACTCCAGTTACCCAATTTGTCTTCTCTTTTTTTGCTTCTTTCTGTGAAACTCCAGAACTAGTTGAATTAAATAGTATCTTTTATTGCCAAAAATTACAAAATATATGCCTATCCGGGACTCAGAATTTTATTGTTACATATCTGTAACGAGCGAACGGCAAGAGACTTATGTTTATTTTAGATGGCTTCTTGGAACTGACAGCTACGATGTGTACTGTGAGCGTGTCGAGTTCGAGAGGAATCATTAAAAATCCGGCGAGAAGTGGAAGGAGTACCATTGGCCGAACGGACACCAGAACGGCATCCGCGAGAGCTGTTGAAATCTGAAGGGAAGCAAGTTAAAACACAATTCTTCAAATATGTCCAAACTATATCCACCAACCAAAATGTTCATAAGGAAGTAGCGATACACTTTCATTGTTGGAGGAGAGTGAACGAGTAGAGTGTAGAGAGCGATGGCAAAAAAAAGAAAAACTTAATGCTCCTAAAGGAGTCAAAATCGGGTAATTCAAAAATAAGGGCTAGATATTTATATAAATAAGTAACACACTAAAATCGAATATAAAATAAGAACCGTTCGGAAAATAGTAGGTGCAAAGCGATTGATTAACGCTTTCATACACTATGAACATGGCTAGGGCAGAGCAGGGTGAAAATCTGGAGACCTCTAGAATCTGGACCGCACAACAGTAGTAGGGTGCTTACTATTAGCAACAGTTGAATGAGAGAAAGTGTTCTGTTGCCACAGTCGAAGTAGGAAAAGTGCTGTGTGATATGTTCTGCCTTGTTTCTGACTCCCTTCACCTGACGGACCAAAGACATTCAAGAAATTCCGTATTACCGAATGAATATGTAATATTTTATCTACTCAAAGAATATAAAAATAGGTAATCACCTGGCGGGTGCCCTTTCGAATTGTCACATTCAAATGAAGCCTCAACCTTTTATGCTACTTTCCCGCTTTATTTCTGTGACACGTTTTATATTTACCAAATGAACACGAAGATGTCAAGAGTTCAAAAGCTTTTTTATATTAATTTTTTTTGTCCCAATTCAAGTAGGAGTTTCATTCACGCGCGCCTCATTTTCACGTAGCGGGTTAGCGCGACCTGCCGAAATAACTCCCGGGAATGAGAGTGAGCGCAGACGCGACAATTCAAACCTGCATTCATTACTTTTTCTGGATTATCTACCTTTAAAGGAAAGGAAGCAATAACAAGTTTTAAAAAAAAGTCCCAGACTTTGCCTGCCGACGCTTCGCTTCTGAGCAGCTCGAGTTGGTCGTTGCGCGACATCAGATGACGAACAGCGATAATGGTCTCTCGAAAGTCAGGCTGGAATTTAAAAGTTTAATGGAGCAGTTCACTGAACAATTAACATATGTTTTTTTTAATTGGATAAATTCTCATTTGTCTAAAATGTTCATAGTTCCCGAGAGTTTGAATCATTTTCTTTCCTATGTTTCAAGCCGGCAAATTATGGCTGATCCAAATTTTTGTTTAGTGCAAGTGCTAACTTGATCATTTTAAAATTCTTACAAGCCCCATAACTGCTGCCTATTGTCTTTTGAGGGTTTTCAGGTATATTGTGATATTGAATGAAACATTTAGCTAAGCTTCTATGGTGCAAATCGTTTTGTTTATTTATTTAGTTATTTATTTAGTTTATTATTTATTTATATATTTTTCTGTATTTATTGTTCATATTTTATTGTTTTTTTTTATATTATTATACATTTAAAATTTTAATTAGCTCACAAGCTGTGCGATGGGTAGCTGGCCGTTGATGGAGTACGACAAGAAGAGATATCTTCCATGATCATCTCGCTCTTCGAGCAGTTTGGTCAGCCTCCCCGAGCACTCCTGAATTTGGTAAGATAAAAAAAAGAAGAAAAAACTTCCATTTGCCATGTTTCTACCCAAGCATTTTTACATCGAATCAACGACAGTATCATACAAAAAGATGATGTTCACGACGTGCACGAAACAACTTTCGAAACAGCTGAATTAAAGATTAAAGTAAAATCTGAAAAAAAGAACTTTGCTGGGCGCCAACTTGCGCTTGACGCTTCCCTTTAGTTGCTGCTTGAGAACAGCTTCGAGTGCTCCGTCGAATTCTGTCAGAATCGCTCGCATTTGGCTGTTGCGCTTGTGCACCGCAATCTGAAGAAATAAATTAAATAAAAATCCATTTATTCTGTCTTCTTTTCTATTTGAACCGATCATATGAGCTATTATTATTATTATTATTATTATAATTATTATAATTATTATAATTATTATAATTATAATAATAATAATTATTATTATTATTATTAATTTATTATTATTATTATTATTATTATTATTAATAATAATATTATTAATATTATTATTATTATTATGATATTTATATGACGCGAATTGCGAGAGTATCAAAATGGCCGCGGGGACTCGGCAGAATTAGCTCTTAATAGGTACTTTTTAGCCTCTCTTAAGCGACAGAAAGCGACTCTTTACTATGGCGCCAGATGTCATCGTTACTTATACATAGGTATGCATATTTGTAGTAAGGCCGTCAAAATTTGAGAAATGACAATTAGCCCTTCCTTTCATTCTGTTTATTTCATTCCAAAAGAACATGACGGCATTTAAAATTAACATAGAAAACACTTTTGAACTCCTGCGATTTTCGTGTTCATTTGGCAAATGTAAAAGTGTCTCAGAAATAAAGTGGGAACGTAGCATAAAAGGTGGAGGGCTCATTTGATTGTGACAATGCAAAGGCCACCCGCCAGGTGAAATTTTTTTATGGTCTTTGAGTATAGAAAATATTACATATTCATTCGGTAATAGAAAATTTCTTGCATGCCTTTGGTACTTCAGAGAGGAAGGAGTCTGAAGCAAGGCAGAACATATCACACAGCACCCCCCAGAAATTGTTAGCCGGGTCTGCATAACCATAAGCATGTTCGTCGTGTACGAAAGCGTAAATGAATCGCTTGGCTCCTACTATTTTGCTGCCGGTTCTTATTTCATATTTGGTTTTTAGTGTGTTTCTTATCTTAATAAATATCTAGCCCTTATTTTTGGATGCGCTGATGATGACCGCTTGAGGTGCTTTAAACTTCTCTCTATTTGCGATCGCTTTCTACACTCTAATCGTTCACTCTCCTTCAACAATGAAAATTTATCGCTACTACCTTATGAACATTTTGGTTGGTTTGGACATATTTGATGTATTACTACTTTAATTTGGGCGCTTCCAGATTTCAACGATTATCGCGGATGCTTTTCTCGTGTCCCTTCGGCCAATGATACTCCTCCCGATTCTCGCCGGCTTTCCAATGATTCCTTTCCAGCTCGATACTCTAACAATACACTTCGCAGTTGTAAGTTCTAACAATAAGAAGTCATCTCAAATAAGCATAAAGAAAAATTATATTCGGGGTCCGGCATCAGTGTATTGTTTGTACGATAACTTGAAAAAAAGTGAACCCGATTTAATTCAACAAGTTCTCGGTTTTTGCAGAAAGAAGCCTAATAAAATATTGGGTAACTGAAGTGACATAGAAAAACCAGCTCGGATTGAAATTTGGAGAAAATTCAATAGGGCAAAAATTAGGAGAGCGATCCTTCATTAGCATTCATTAAAGAATTCATTTTTCCTCGTCAAGGTTCGAGATTTTGTTTAGAATAGGATATTTACATACATATTTATCGTCTTTACTTTTTCTCGTAGAAATGTATAGCGATACTAATCGTTGGTTGGCACTTCGTTGCAAAGACTTTGTGACGCCGTGGCGAGATCATGAACAGGTGCAAATTGCAATTAGTAAAAAAGATTAAACAACTTTCATGTGTGCTGATTTCAAGGGGTCAAGCTGACCTTTTACGATGCGTAGGAGGCAACCAATAAGCGCACTATATTAAAGGAGGGCGATGACCGAAAATTTAAATGAGATTTTTAACTGCCGCGGACGTTCGCACTCTCATTCGCGAGCGCTATTTTCACATTGCGCGTGGGTGAGACCTGCGAAATACGACGCGAGCATGAGAGTGTCTACAAAAAAGTACATAGGGCCGAATCTTCAACCTCAAGCTGTTTAGTAGCTCGAGAATTTGGAAAATCTTGACTAAAGAGAAGTGAAACATCAAAATTATTATAAACAAAGTTTTTTTTCGAAAAGTCTTAATTTTTTTGACATTTCAGGATAGATCGTTTGTCTTTTTTACGTTTCAAAACTTGCCTTTCTTTTAGACGTGGGGGGAGGGAAGTTCTCCTTGTGATTTGCTGTTCTCAATCTCAAGATTGTCGTTATTTTTGGTCAAATGATTGTTAGTCAAATTTGCTAAATCAAGACAATCTACATACTGCTGCTTGGCAACGCGCTCTGCGCCGTTTCTGCAGCCTTCTATCACAGAATGGCCGTGATCGTGCAAGCATTCTATCCCGGTCATTTTGTCGTCCGCCATGAGGTTAGCGATAGTGTTTGAATTACGAATGGCGGGAAAAAAATTTCGAGAATTTTCGGGAGGGTCCAAACTCTGCGAGTAGCAATCGTAGTCTATCAAGCTGATCATCTCGAGAAACCATTTCAGTTGTTGGCGAGGATTGCGCTGTATATCGGCGCGTTCATCGTGTGCGCTGGTGCATGGTCGCCCATGGTGCCAGATCGCGAATTGATTCTGCAGCAAGCGAGTCTTGTTGGTTTTTATTGATTTTTGGTTTTAAGGTATCTGACCAGGGAATGGTTAGGAACCCTAAATACCAAAAATTCTGGGTTCTTTTTTGTCTGTGGATATCGCTTCATTTGGTATTTGATCACTCGTCTCATCAGGCTGGTTCAAATTTGAGTGCGTACGCGATGAAGACGCCCTCCTTTATCATGTACAACGAAAAGACTCAACCTCTCTTCTTGCCATGCATTCTCATTCTCACGACAGGCGTGGCGTACATTTCACTCAACTGCCTCACACTCGTCATCATCATTCTCTGGTCTCGCTCCTATGTTCTTTACATGCTCAAAGCCACAGTAATCACTTGACCAATGTTCAATATGTAAAGCATTGATGAAATATGGAGAAATCGTGAAACGGACAGGTAGAAAATAAACGGCTTATCAGGTTGGTTAACAAGCATCGAGGCAACATGTCCGCTTCCACAAGGCGAATGCATCGCTCACTCATTTTTCAGCTATCCATCCAGGTTGTCTAATATCCTTACCATCAGTAATTCGTCTTATTTCATTTGTTTACTATTAAAGAAAATGTGTCAATTCATTCGAAGAACTTCAGGCATTTGTACCGTACCTCTTCATGGTCATGCCCATAGTTTACGTTTTGTTGGCGCCGGCATTCAACGTTAGCGCGCAGGACAATGGTAGTTTGAATTCCATATCGCAAATAGACATTTTCGGCCTTCAGAAAAAATATGAGTTTACGGGAATATATTGATTCCTACAAATATCCGATGTTCGGAAGAAAGAATATGACCTACACCAGTCTGTTTTTAGTTTTCGGAGGCTGGTTTATGCGCTTTTGCTCACTCCACGGCTTAGTGACGTCGCTTTTGACTGTTCTTGTGCATCGGTTTGTTTGTTTGTTTGCGAGCAATACTAACAATAAGAGAAAATACCTAATTTCATCCTATGAGAAAAGAGTACTTGAGCCTTGCACTACTGTAATACATATTCCTAAACCTTCTTTCTAGGCCATACCGACGGGCGTGGATAGATAAGGCGCAGAGGATGCTCCAATTTTGCCTTCCATTCGCATTTCACGCGACGACGCAACACGAGCATTCTTCACAACCGCGATTCGCTCTCTCCGCTGCTTCAGTGTCTTGCGAGCAACTGTCAAACTATCAGACGCACAATCGTCGATATTAAAAGATTGACAACAAATTCTTTAGTTAATCTGAGAATCTGTTATAATTTAGTTTTTTCTAGTTTTTTTCTATATTTTTCTATATTTTTCTTCTCATACTTCTTTTTTTTAAATTTCAGCTGTTACATTGCCTCAACCGACGAGTGAATAAATTCTAAAAATATGTACTAAGCGCATAAAATGTGTTCAAGCATATGCCATATTATTATGAGTAGAAGAATGTTGTAGAGGAGTCGAAGAAGGTAAGAGAATAGGAGGGTTCACGAATCGGGGCAGATAGGCGGAGTTTAATTCCTTACCGAGCTAAAAGCCAATGCCAATCGTTGTCGGACGACTCGCAAAGTTCCCCATTCCGAAATTATGTGAAGCGTGAACAGTGAACTTTATCTTAACAAAAGCACAGATTTTTAAACGCGAGCGGCAATCTCGTGGCAGAAGGCGCTCTTCTCATCCTTTTCACTCATTCTCTTCTCCTCGTCGACGGCTGCATTTTCCGACAAGACGTTATTCCTCATGTCGATGGCCTTCTTGAGACATTGGGCGAGCTTTCTCTAAACGATCTTCATGCTTTAGTAAAATTATAAGAGAAACTCTAATCGTCGTTCATTCAAAATACCTTAGATAGCACTCCACAAAAATGCAACACCAACAACAACTGAAAACCTGAGTTTCGGGAGGAAGTCTCTCGGTGTACATTTGAAGAGCGTGGAGGACCTCGTTGTGTGCAGCGGGAGGCCCGTCGATGACTTTGAAGAGAAGATTCGCCAACTCCGAACGCAGTTCGATGCTCTGTGGGGCCTGTTCAAAGTGAGACTATTGTGGAAAATTGTTACAAAATTAATTTTACGGTTTATAAAAAAAATATGAAGCAGAAAGAATTATTTAGGTGGCACAACAACTCTCGCTGGCTGACAATCTCGCACGGGAGCAGATGAAAGACGATGTCATTGGCCGGGATCAAGTGGCGATCGGGTGGTGGGTTCTTCTTCTCATTCCTGCTGTAAAGAAAAGGAAAAAAGTTACTAAAACTTATGCATTTATTTTAAAAGCGTAAATAAGTTGTAGGAAGAGTTATATATAGTTGAATTTAAAAAAAAGAGAATAATAATAATTTTAAAAAAAAGCGACAGTTGGCAAATTAGTACAGCAAAATCGGGCGCTAAGTGCTCCTGCCCCCTTGTGATTGTGCTCTTCTAGAGAGAGGACTTCCTTCGCGTTCTCCTCCTTGTGCTCTTTGGCGAAAAGCTGAATTAACAAGCAATGAATAACACATTCACTGTTGAACTATAAGCTAAATCTATTATCACTAGTTTGATTCTGAAATCTATGTACATACTTTTCTCATAAGGAACGGTCGCACGATTAAACTCACTCAAATATTATCGACCGATGCCAGAAAGAGCTCCATTCGCACCCGTGACGACTCCGTTTACAGCTCCAGGCAGAGCTCCGACGACTCCGCTGACTCCGTTTGTGGCACAATGGAGAGTGTTCTGCAGAGAGCCAGTTCCGGCTGGAAGGATGGCGGGCACCGAAGAGACAATACCACCGGCAACTGGCAGAACACCATTTGCCACGCCACCAACGATACCTCCAGCAGCGTCGACAACACCGTTAACAGTGTTGAGAGTTGAAGGGAACACTGGGAGAAGTCCAGCGAGGACTTGAGTAAGCAGGACCTGAACTGTGGTCCGCAGGTCCGTTGACCGGTTGCTTCATCAACAACTCCTTGAACTGTGTTCACTGCAGGTGCGGCGATGCTACCAACAGCGTCGGTGGCTCCGGAGATTGCTCCTTCGACACTGCCCGAGACCGGAGCAATGGCATTTCCGATGGCTGGGATGGCTTGGCGCTTATGGCGAAGACCGAAAGAAGAAGTCGCGAGAAGGCAGAGGATGAATGTGGAGCGAACGGAGTACATTCTGAAATGATATGTTAGAAGCCGAATTCGTATTGGGTGGAAGTTAATGTCAGCAGAATGTGAGTGACTTCTAGGCCACTATTCCTCGCTTTATATATCAATTTCTGCTCTCCGCAATCTGATCAATTCAATCCGATTGGTCCTGGTATTACGAGAACGAATTGCTGATGATACGAATTTTTTACTCTGGAAACACTGGCGCTAGCCTGGCACTGACAGGACAGTTCATTTGCATAGTTTATGCAGCACTTTTCGACTTGCGTCAATCACTTTCGTTTGATGAAGAAGAAATACATCAGAGATTATTACAGACACGGCGTTACCTAATCTTTTATAATCTTTTATTATGGGAATCTTGGATTGCCGATGATGTCGGAAATATCCTCGAATATCATGAAGCAAATTGACATGCAAATTTTGTATTACTCGATGAATTTTAACTGTTTGTAAAAGAAATAACACGTCTCAAAGTCTGATATTATATATTTTTTAATTTCAAAATTTGCCATAATCTATTTTAACTTGTCATGTTGAATTCCTATTGAAAACTCTTTCAGAACAAGCAATTCCAAAACCCTTACTTCTTCAATTTCCGTTCTGTATGATACGTAACAATGTTCTTTCAATCTTGTGAGATTCGAAATGAAATCCAGTTTATTTAGTGTATTTCTGTTCACCATTACTATAGAATAACATTTCTAAACCGATATATTCGTGGTCGTAGCTGTCGACCTTTTTCATTTACTCTCCATTAGTACAATAGTATTTTTATTTTTTGATGTCAAATATTCTGCCACAGTTGTGTTGTTTATCGTTAATAAAAGATCAATTGAACATGATACTTTATCGGGCACGAAATATACAAGCATAGAGTTTCATAGTTACGAACAATATTGCAGAATATTTCTTAGTTGATGAGGCTTGTTGCCACTCCAGAGATCTGCTGTGCCGTGTTGATGGCATTTCCGGCTGCACCGGAAATGGCTCCAGTTGCTCCTCCAACGGCACCGAGGATATTCGATGCAGTTCCAGCAGCCTGGTCCACCAGAATATCAGCAGATTGGCCAATGCCAGAAAGAGCTTCATTCACTCCTGAGACGACTCCGTTAACAGCTCCAGGCAGAGCTCCGACGACTCCGGTGACTCCGTCTGTGGCACCCTGGAGAGTGTTCTGCAGAGAGCCAGTAGCGGCTGGAAGGATGGCGGGCACCGAAGGATCAGTTAGAGAAAGCGAGTGAGCGGGCAGAGAGAGAGAGAGAGAAAGAGAGACGCTTGCTTTGCTTGATGCCAAGAATTCTGCCTCAATGCAAGGCTGAGTCACGATTCTTACCATCATGATGTGCATGCTTTCTCTCTCCTTTCACTATTTCGCTTTGTCTAGCTCATGGTTATCCTCAGCTTTCTGCCTGATGCTAACCACAACATAATATCAGGCTAAACGCCACAGATTATTGACATATGTAGATGCATAAGGAGAGTGTGTGATCATGCGAAGGATGTAAAGATATTAGCCTCATGTCTTCATCCTCATAATTAGCCATAGTAAAGGCGACTCTTTACTACGGAGGCAGATGTCTATGTTACTTATAGGTATATATGTAGTTAGGCCGTCAAAAAAAGGAAATGACAACTAGCACTGCCATTCCTCCTGTTTATTTCATACCAGAAGAAAATGATGGCATTTTTAATTAACATAAAAAACGCTTTTGAACTCTTACGATTTTCGCGCTCATTTGGCATATGTAAAACGTGTCACAGAAAGAAGGCGGGAACGTAGCATAAAAGTTCATTAGATTGTGACAATTCGAAAGGCCACCCGCCAGGTGATCACCAATTTTTACATCGTCTTAGAGTATAGAAAATATTACATATTCATTCGGTAAAGACAATTTCTTGCATGTCTTTGGCACTTCAGAGAGAAAGAAGTCTGAAGCAAGAACATATCACACAGCACTTTGCCTCATTCAAATTCATTGCCCAGACAATTTTTTTGCCGGGTCTGTCCTAACCATGTTCGTCGTGTACGAAAGCGTAAACGAATCGCTTGGCTACTACTATTTTGCTGCTGGTTCTTGTTTTATATTTGGTTTTTAGTGTGTGTGTTTTTAATATAAATATCTAGATCTTGTTTTGGATAAGCTAATGATAACCGCTTGAGGCGCCTTAAACTTCTCTCTATTTGTCATCGCTTTCTACACCCTAATCGTTCATTCTCCTTCAACGATGAAAATTTATCGCTACTACCTTATGAACATTTTGGTTGGTTTGGACATATTTGATGTATTACTACTTTAGTTTGGGCACTTCCAGATTTCAACGGTTATCGCGGATGCCTTTCTCGTGTCCCTTCGGCCAATGATGCTCCTCCCGCTTCTCGCCGGCTTTATGATGGTTCCTTTCCCGCTCGACACACTAACAATGCACGTCGCAGTTGTAAGTTCTTACAATAGGAAGATATCTCAAATAAGCATAATGAAAAATTATATTCAGGCTCCGGCATCGGCCTTTTCGTTTGTAAGATAACTTGACAATAGAACCCGATTTAATTCAACAAGTTCTCGAATTTTGCAGAAAGAAGCCAAATAACTCATAAAATTCACTTAAGGAGATCATAAGGGAAAAACTCCTACCACGATTAGCGACCCGATCACTTAAAAGTACGGTGTTAGCAATCCTCAGAAATTGAGCTACTGCATCTCGCCTTTCTCCCTAGAAACTTGTGGTATGGACAACGGGGCACGTGAGCCTATGTGTTAAGAGAAACCCGGTCAATGTAGGTTGCTCTAACTATATGTATAAATTTCGCCGCCAGTTCTTGAATGGCCTCGTCGGCCACGGTGTGGTTCTACAAAATTTTTTGAAAATGGCCGGAATATAAAATATTCGCGAATTCAAAGTAGAGAATGCTGTTTATTTCCTCAGGGCAGAGAGATTTTTGTGACTTCGCGACAAGTGTAATCAAAGGTTCTCGCTCAAGCCGACCAATAAGTCGAAAAAACAAGACACTATTAAATTCGCCTTTGATCTCCTTTAAAATATTGTGTGACTGGAATGACATAGACAAACCCGCTCGGATGCGCTTGAAATTTGGGTAAAATTCAATAGGCCAAAAATTAGAATTCATCAAAGAATTCATGTTTTATCGTCAAAGTTCGAGATTTTTTTAGAATAGGATATTTACATATTTATCGTCTTCTCTTTTCTCAAAGAAATGCATAGCGATGCTAATAGTTGTCAAGCACTTCGTGGCACACATTTGTGATGCAGTGGCGAGCTCATGAACAGGTGCAAATAGTTATTAGTAGAAAAGATTTAACAACTCTGATGAGTACTGGTATCAGGAGGTCAACATGACCTTTTAGGATGCGTAGGTGGCAACCAAAAAGGAATATTAGAGGAGGGCGATGACCGAAAGTTGTCTCGGTTGCTCGCACTCCCATTCGCGAGCGCTATTTTCACATTGCGCATGGGTGAGACCTGCGAAATAGCACACGAGAATGAGAGTGCCAACATCCAGTGTTATAATTTATCGTTGATCGTCCTCCTTTAAATAAACATAAAAGGCCATAAGGGCCGAAGCTTCAACCTCAAGAGCTTTAGTTGCTCGAGAATTTGGAAAATCTTGACTAAAGAGAGGTGAACATCAAAATGAATATTTGCAACGTTTTCTTTTCGAAAAGTTATAAATTTTTTGACATTTCAGGATAGATCTTTTGTCTATTTACGTTTCAAAACTTGAATTTCTTTTTGAAGTGGGGGAAGTGCTCCTTGGGTACTCGAGCTCAAGATGTCATTATTTTTGGTCAAATGATTGTTGGTCAAATGTCTAAGTCTAGACAATCTACATTCTGCTGCTTGGCAACGCGCTCTGCGCCGTTTCAACAGCCTTCTATCATAGATTGATCGTGATCGTGCAAGCATTCTATCCCGGTCATTTTGTCCTCCGCCACCAGGCTAGTGGCAGTGTTTCAATTACGAATGACGGGAAAAACAATTTAGAGAATTTTCGCGAGGGTCCAAACCCTGCGAGAAGCAATCGTTGTTTATCAAACGACTCGAGAAACCATTTCAGTTGTTAGCTAGAAGCGCGCTGTATACCTGTACGTTCATCGCGTGCGCTGGTGCATGGGCGCCCATGGTGCCAGATCGCGAATTGATTCTGCAGCAAGCGAGTCTTGTTCGTTTAGTCCTATACATTTAGCCCTTTTTACATATCAGGCCAGAGAATGGTTAGAAACCCGTAAATACCAAAAATTCTGGAGATTTTGAATGTGGATATCGCTGCATTTGGAATTTGACCACACGTCTCGTCAGGCGGGTTCAAATTTGAGTGCGTACGCGATGAAGACGCCCTCTTTTATCATGTACAACGAAAAGAGTCAACCTCTCTTCTTGCCATGCATCGTCATTCTCACGGCAGGCATTGTGTACTTTTCACTCAACTACCTCACTCTCATCACTATTACTCTCTGGTCTCGCTCCTTCTTGTTTCCTCATAAAAGCTCATTTCTAACTACAGTACACTCTTGACAAATGATGCAAAATGTGTAAGGCATTGATGTAAAAATGATGAAAGCGACATTTAGTTAGAATAGAGATGACTTCGCAGGTTGGTCAACAAACATCGAGCCAACATGTCCGCTTCCACAAGGCAAATGCATCGCTCATTCATTTTTCATCTCTCCATTCAGGTCGTTTAATATCCTTACCATCAGTAATTCTTCTTATTTCATTTGTTCATTATTTAAAAAAAATGTGTCAATTCATTTGAAGGACTTCAGGTCTTTGTACCGTACCTTTTCATGATCGTGCCCACATTTTACGTCTTGCTGGCACCGGCTTTCAACGATAGCGCGCAGGACAACGGTATTGGTGTCGGCAGCTGCTGGGGTGTATAGGAAACTCAAATTCCAGACTACCTTTGAATTTCGGAATTATGCCTTTTAGACCAAAGGAAAAAATAAGAATTTAGGGGAAAATATATTGATTCCTATAAATATCCCATGTTCGGAAGAAAGAAACGGGAAATGTGCACCACGTCAATTTGTTTTTTTTTTAAGTTCTCGGAGGCTGGTTTATGCGCTTTTGCTCACTACACGGCTTAATGACGTCGCTTTTGACTGTTCTTGTGCATAGGTTTGTTTGTTTGTTTGTTTGTCTGTTTGCCTCGAGCATCCTTAGAGGAAAGAGTTCGTGAGCTTTGCTTAGCTGTAATAATAATATTCCCAAACCTTAGGCCATACCGACGGGCGTGGATAGAAAAGGCACATAAGATGCTGCACTTTTGCCTTCCATTCGTGTTTCGCGCGCCGACGCAGCACGAGCATCATGCTTCACAACAGCGATTCAGACTCTCCGATGCTTCGATGTCTGGCGCTCACCCGACGAACTCGCAGACGCCCAATAATAGATATTAAAATATATTTGGCAGGAAATTCTCTATTGAGTCTGAGATGTTTTTATTCAATTTTTATTCTAAACGCATTATACATACATATTACTTCTCATGTTATAAATAGTTGTCCCACACGGTGCTTATTAATTAATTTTGAACGCTGCTTACGTCATATCTCTACTTGTGTTGTCACATTTTAATCGGTATAAATAAATAAATAAATTAACTAGTCAACTGTATTGGTTGAAGGCTTTACTGTTGAGGTTTCTAATTAAGAATTATCAGTGAATACGCTGCTCATCCCGTGCTACTCGGCCGTAGCTTCATTCTCATAGTCTGATTGCATCTTTTTTCAAATGTTCAACGTTAGCGTAACAGTGAACTTTATTTTAACAAAAGAACAGATTTTTAGGGAGCGAAAACACCCGCGGCAATCTCGTGGCAGAAGGCGCTCTTCTCATCTTTGTCACTTATTCTCTTCTCGACGGCTGCATTTTCTGAGATAACCCTGTTCATGTCGATGGCCTTCTTGAGACCTTGGGCGAGCTTTCTCTAAAAGATCTTCATACTTTAGTCAAATTATAAGATTAACTCTAATCGTCGTTCAATCAAAATACCTTAAATAGCACTCCACAAAAAATTCGACACCAACAACTACAGAAAACCTGAGTTTCGGGAGGAAGTCTCTCGGTGAACATTTGAAGAGCGTTGAGGACCGCGTTGTGTGCAGAGGGCGGCCCTTCGATGACCTTGAAGAAAAGATTCGCCAGCTCAGCACGCAGTTCGATGCTCTGCGCGGCCTGTTCAAAGTGAGACTATTATGGAAAACTATTACAAAATTAATTTTACAGTTTATAAAAAACTATAATTCAAAAACAGTTATTTATGTGGCATTACAATTCTCGCTGACAATCTCGCACGGGAGCAAATGAAAGACGATGTCCTTGGCCGGAATCAAATGGCGATCGGGCGGTGGGTCCTTCTTCTCATTCGCGCTCTAGATGAAAGGAAACAATATTGCTACAACTCATACATTTATTTTAAAAGCGTGAACGCGATGTAGGAAGAGTTATGGATAGTTGAATTTAAAAAAAATGAGAATAATAATTATTTTAGAAAGCGACTGTTGGCAAATTAGTACAGCAAAATCGGGCGCTAAGTGCTCCTGCCCCCTTGTGATTGTGCTCTTCTAGAGAGAGGACTTCCTTCGCGTTCTCCTCCTTGTGCTCTTTAGCGAAAAGCTGAATTAACAAGCAATGAATAACACATTCACTGTTGAACTATAAGCAAAATCTATTATCACTAGTTTGATTCTGAAATCTATGTACATACTTTCATAAGGAAGGGTCGCAGGAAACTCACTCAAATATTATTTTCGATCAAATACAGTATTTAAAATTCAAATCTTATCAAAATCATTCATAATCTCGTCCATTTCTTTCGGTTCGTTATCTCCTCGTTCGTTCACAGACTAAAACGGATAAAGGGCAATCATTATGTATGAGAGCTAGAGAGGCTCCGGAAGCAAAATAAATACAACCATTTTTTTTCGTTAATACTTTTTGCTGATTCTTTGGTACAGTACACGAAATCAGGTGGGCAGATTCGAAAAAAAAGATCCTTCTTTGGTTTCACACGAGGTAGAGCAACAGAGAATGCAGTGATCTTTCTTCCCTTCTGCACGTAGTATATGATCCATTGAAGGAGGGCGATCACCGAAAAATATTTGCAAATGGCACGCGCGAATGAGAGTGCAAAGGGCCGCGGGAATTTGAAATATCTCACAATTTTCCGGTGATCGCCCTCCTTTAAGAACAAATTGTAAGCGATGCTCACGGAATCGCCAAGCAGTGCCGCCGCTTGGTCATGCAGAGACGCGAAGTGATACAATTCCACCATGTCGTAAGCCATTAAGCCTTTTAAGTAGTTCTTCCAGGCTTCCTTGAAAGATTAAATTACAGTGTGTGAGATTTGTTTTCAAACTATAAACAATATAATAATATAAATTTTGAGCAAGACTACAGTAACCTTGACAGCGGTCAGTTTCCTCATCGCACGGCCACTTGGCAAAGCTTTGTCGGCATAGTCGATGGCATTAAACAATTCTTTCAGCAGAGCGCGCTGCTCGGAACCGTTATCTCGAACGAGTTCCTGGAAAATTTATAGCATGAGTAGCGTCGCACAATAGAGAATGCATACGAATCCATGAGTCAATTATCTGGAATGCTTTTTTTTATATTGTAGTTGCGGGTCCCTAAATCGCATATGCTCTCTCGCCCTTATTTCAAGCAAAAGAGCGCGAATTCATGTGCAACTTTCTTGCTTCTTCAAATCCACTTGACGAATTTGGTAGCACACATTAGCGAGCATTTACTGATCAGACAACAAGCATCATAGCCAAAAATTGTTTTTTTTTAAATAAAAGGAGATCGATCTCGATAAAGCATTATTTGAGATTTCAAATTGCCGCGCCGCTCTCATCGTCAGCACTCTCATTCACGCGCGCCTCATTTTCACGTAGCGGGTTAGCGCGACCTGCCGAAATAACTCCCGGGAATGAGAGTGAGCGCAGACGCGACAATTCAAACCTGCATTCATTACTTTTTCTGGATTATCTTCCTTTAAAGGAAAGGAAGCAATAACAAGTTTTAAAAAAAAGTCCCAGACTTTGCCTGCCGACGCTTCGCTTCTGAGCAGCTCGAGTTGGTCGTTGCGCGACATCAGATGACGAACAGCGATAATGGCCTCTCGAAAGTCAGGCTGGAATTTAAAAGTTTAATGGAGCAGTTCACTGAACAATTAACATATGTTTTTTTTAATTGGATAAATTCTCATTTGTCTAAAATGTTCATAGTTCCCGAGAGTTTGAATCATTTTCTTTCCTATGTTTCAAGCCGGCAAATTATGGCTGATCCAAATTTTTGTTTAGTGCAAGTGCTAACTTGATCATTTTAAAATTCTTACAAGCCCCATAACTGCTGCCTATTGTCTTTTGAGGGTTTTCAGGTATATTGTGATATTGAATGAAACATTTAGCTAAGCTTCTATGGTGCAAATCGTTTTGTTTATTTATTTAGTTATTTATTTAGTTTATTATTTATTTATCAACACAATTGTGGCAGAATATTTAACATTACAAAATCAAAATACAAGTGTTCTAATGGAGAGTTAATGAAAAATGTCGACAATCACTACCACAAATATATTGGTTGAGAATTGTTATTCTATAGTAATGGTGAACGGAAATAATCAAAATCCTATGGATTTCATTTCGAATCTCACAAGATTAAAAGAACATTGTTACGTATTTAAATGATACAGAATGGAAATTGAAGAAGTAAGGGTTTGGAACGTCAATAATAATGCTTGTTCTAAAAGAATTTTCAATATTTAACATTACAAAATCAAAATACAAGTGTTCTAATGGAGAGTTAATGAAAAATGTCGACAATCACTACCACAAATATATTGGTTGAGAATTGTTATTCTATAGTAATGGTGAACGGAAATAATCAAAATCCTATGGATTTCATTTCGAATCTCACAAGATTAAAAGAACATTGTTACGTATTTAAATGATACAGAATGGAAATTGAAGAAGTAAGGGTTTGGAACGTCAATAATAATGCTTGTTCTAAAAGAATTTTCAATAGGAATTCAGTAGGACAAGATAAAATATATTATATCAAATTTAGAAATTAAAAAGTATAATATCAGACTACATATGAGATATGTTATCTCGTAAACAAGCAGTAAAAATTCATCGAGTAATACAATTCCCTCAAGTGCACTTGCGCATACTACTCTGCAACATCCATGACTAAAAAAATGTGCATGTCAAATTGCTTCATGATATTCGAAGATATTTCCGATATCATTAATAATCCAAGATTCCCCAAATAAAAGATTATTTAACGCCGTGTCTGTAATAATCTCTGATGTATGTCTTCTTCATCAAACGAAAGCGATTGACGCATGTCGAAAAGTGCTGCATAAACTATGCAAATGAACTGTCCTGTCAGTGCCAGGCTAGCGCCAGTGTTTCCAGAGTAAAAAATTCGTATCATCAGCAATTCGTTCTCGTAATACCAGACCAATCGGATTGAATTGATCAGATTGCAGAGAGCAGAAATTGATATATAAAGCGAGGAATAGCGGCCTAGAAGTCACTCACATTCTGCTGACATTAACTTCCACCCAGTACGAATTCGGCTTCTAATATAACATTTCAGAATGTACTCCGTAATGAATTACAGTACACTCTGCTCCGAGGCAACCACGAATGCCGCGAAATCAACATGACTTACGGCTTCCATTACGAGATCGCGCAGAAATATCCAGATGTTAGGAATCTTTCTCATGTGAGAAAAGTGTTTACTAAAGTGTGAAAATAATCAAAAAGATATTAGGGGGATGAGGCGATGAAGCTGTACGAGCTGTTCAACGTCGTCTTCGATTGCCTGCCGCTTGCTGCGCTGCTCCGCGATGGCCGCATTCTTTGCATGCACGGGGCATCTCCTAGAGCATCGGCTTCTTTAACTACTTATCGTATTCTTATCTACTATTAGTATTAAAAATATTAAAACGTGTTCTTATTTTTCAGAGCAAGATATTCAATTTCAGATCCGACGCCCGCTTCCGGAACCTCTCTCCAGCAACATTGCATGTGACCTTCTCTGGGCCGATCCTGTCTTTGGCATCAAGGGGTATTCTCGCTCCATTGCTCCTCTCTATCCCTATTTCCCTTCCCTCTAACTCTCTTTCTCCCTGTTTCTCTTTCACCACCTCTCTCCCTCCCTCGCTTTCTTTCTCTTTCTCTCTCTCTCTCTCCCTCGCTCCCTGTCTTCTCTATTCTTCCTTTATCAGCTACTAGCCCAACGCGATTTTTGGCGAGGATGTTCTGCAAGAGTTCCTCGTCAAGCATGACCTGAAAATGATCGTGCGCGGTCATCAGGTTTCATACTATAAGTATGCACAGAACATTAGCAGTCTATAGCAAACATTTACCAAATTATCAGGTAACAGAACTTCAATCATAAGGCAAGGGAGATTTTCAAGGTCGAATATGCTTCAAATGCCAGATTAGTATCTTTGCCGTCGACCTTCGTTACATCAACAACCAGACCGGAATCCTTCGAGAACAAACCAACCCAGATGCGCAGACTTACTAATTTCAATCTGCCATATTGTGACATAAAGCTGCAGAAACAATCTAATTATGGGTGTAAAGCTCTAGCTTGTTTACCCCGTGACATCAGTCTTTGCTGTGGACTTCGCACTTAACGTTTTCCTAATTCGTATGATCTTCCTCGATGCTGATTTGAAGGATATTCCCCTGCCATGGTAGTCTAACCGAAACAGGAATGCCAGAATTTAGCTGTTAGCATAAGCTGCTATGTCTGGGTAGTGCACTCACAATCAGATTCACTCTTTCGCCGTGCTGTTTCTCCGTCGTCTGCCGTCTCCTCTCTCGTCGTGCTCTCTCTCTCTCTCTCTCTCTCTGTCTCTGCACCTTTTCGTGGAGGTGGAGAGTGGGATCGAGGCAAGGATGAGTGACATCGAAAATCTCGAGGATATCTGCCCGCTGGCCGACGAACTTACCGCTCTTGAAATGGCAAGCGGGGACTAGGGAGGCTTGGAAGCAGATCTGAATCAAGAGTTGGATAAAAGCTCATCCGCCCATATGGAGGAGCCAGTTCATCTGCAATCATCCTTGAAAACACATGTGTGCAAGAAAAAAATTCTTTTTGAAAGATAAAACTTATATACCTGCCAAATGTAATTAAAGGAGAATACTTTCAATAACATTCTTTTATCATCATTTGTGGACAAAAAGGCAATACCTGGATCATTTTCCATCGCATTTTGGTTGTTTTTTTATTATTACGAGACTTCATTTGTTCAGAATCCTATAAAGAGAATTTAAGCCACATCTTTCGTCTTCCTTCGTCATTGTCTCTCTATATTTAGTTCTTTCTTTTCAAATTACAAATCTTCCCAGTTTCGTAAGCAGCAAGCCAGTGTTCGTAGTCCACAGTACCATTTCCTAATTTCCACAAATGGAGTCACCGGAGTCGTCGGAGCTCTGCCTGGAGCTGTTAACGGAGTCGTCTCGGGAGTGAATGGAGCTCTTTCTGGCATTGGCCAATCTGCTGATATTCTGGTGGACCAGGCTGCTGGAACTGCATCAAATATCCTCGGTGACGTTGGAGGAGCAACTGGAGCCATTTCCGGTGCAGCCGGAAATGCCATCAACACGGCACAGCAGATCTCTGGAGTGGCAACAAGCCTCATCAACTAAGAAATGTTTTGCAATATTGTTCGTAACTATGAAATGTATGTTTGTATATTTCGTGCCCGATAAAATATCATGTTCAATTTTTCTTTTATTAACGATATACAACACAATTGTGAGCAAGAAAACTGATGATCTAGCGAGTTTATTTCTTGTATTTTAATGTTCCATTTTGTTTCACAAGTAGTCGAAGGCCTTGTAAGTATGCGATGGAGTCAACTTTTTAAAGCGGTAGATAAGCGATTCGTTTAAATGATCGATACTGCTCATATCCTTGTTCATAATCATCTCCATGATGCATTTCTCACTGCAAATCCCTTCTTGTATGCTTGCAACAAAATATTAGAATGATGAATGGAGCGAATGAATAACAAATGAGACTCCGTGGCGAACTCATGGAAGGAGGGATTCGGTTGATCGGTGTACCGAAGCTTCCTTCATTTATGTTGCGAGATTTTACGTGACAGCTCCGTTAGACCGAAGGGTTATGCCAGCAGGAGCGACCTGCGGATTCCGTTCTTCAACTATTAAGAAAAAAAATTATTTTGTAAAAAAAAATGTGAATGGTTAGACTCGGGAAGATAAGCGCGGTCAGTGAGGCGATCATTCTTATTTAAGGTAACTGTCATGTAGGTGGAGATTCATATGTCACTTATGAAGATTATCATATCCGCCCTAGCTGCACTATTCCTTTTGTCATGACGAAAGCACAATTTCTCAACCCAATATAAGCCGACCACAATCGTAAACATTGTCATCTCGCGTCTCCTGCGTTCCAGCAAAAAAAAATGTAGCCTATAGAAGAAGACCTTCGACCGTATTGAGTTGATTAATTATTAATATCTCAGTTTGTGAATATTGATAACAGAGTTTGTTGAATGATTATTGAAACCTCAGTCTGTTAATATTGACAAAAGAATTTGTTATCAATCTTTTAATATCTATTGACCGTCGGCGAGTTCGTTTGTTGCGCGGCGCTTGACATAGAAGCGTGTGTGAATCGCTGTTGTGCATGATCGGGTTGCGTCGTCGCTGTAAATACGAATGGAAAGCAAACGTGCAGCATCCTCCGCGCCTTCTCCATCCATGCCCGTCGGTATGGCCTAGGGTGTAGGAGGAATATTACAGCTGTGCGAGGCTCATGCGTTCTCTTTTCTCTTAGGATTGTCACGGCAAATTAACAAGCAAGCAAACAAACAAAGCATCGAACCGATGCACAAGAACAGTCAGAAGCGACGTCAATAAGCCATGGAGTGAGACGAAGCGCATCGTCCAGGCTCAGAGAACTGAAAACAGATTGGCGGGGAGCGCGCTCCGCTTTTTCTGTTCTTCCGAACAGAGATGATAATTGGACACAAAACATTTTCCCTAATTTATTAATTACTCCGAAGGCATATTGGAATCAAAAAAGGGGAATTTCGAAACTAAGATTCCAATATAGTTAAAATGTCACTACCGTTGTCCTGCGAGCAAACGTTAAATATCGGCGAGAGCAGCACACAAATGTTGGGCGTGATAACGAAGAGGTACGGTACAAAGGCCTAGAGTTCTTCGAATGTAATGGCGCTTTTATTTGTTTGTTAATAACAAACAAACAAATAAGAAGAATAACTAATTGTAAGAATATTAAACGACCTGAATGGAGAGCTGAAAAATGAGTGAGCGATTCATTTGCCTTGTGGAAGCGGACATGTTGGCTCGATGTTTGTTGAACAACCTGCGAAGTCATCTCTATTCTAACTAAATGTCGCTTTCATCATTTTCACACCAACGCCTTACACATTTTGCAACATTTGTCAGGAGAGTATTGTAGCTATAAATAAGCTTTTATGAGGAAACAATAAGGAGCGAGACCAGAGAGTAATAGTGATGAGAGTGACGTAGTTGAGTGCCATGTACACAACGCCTGTCGTGAGAAGGAGGATGCATGGCCAGAAGAGAGGTTGAATATTTTCGTTGTACATAAAAAAGCACTCAAATTTGCACCAGCCTGCCAAATGACGGAAAAATAAAATGAAGCGATTCAGATCAACACTACCGACCACGAGTTAAAAAGTACTGAAAATACTGCCGAGATATCCCGAAAAAAAAAATTCAAAGGCTCTTAATGGTTTGAGACAACTCCGAGCGGCACGATTCACTAAGAGCCATGCTGTTAAAACTCAATTTCTTCAACTATTAATGACCCAGGAACTATGCAGTATATTCCGTACTTTTTGACCTCAACCGATACGAGAGGATATTGAAATTAAAAATAATTATAATATCCTACGAATAGCCTCGAACCGCCTGAGCCGTATTCTCCTCTACTCGTGGACGGTAATGTAAAAATACTATACTAACAAGTCTCGCTTGCGGCAGGATCAATTCGCGATCTGGCGCCAGTGGCAACCATGCACCAGCGCACACGATGAACGTACCGATATAGAGCAAGATATTTAAAAACAACTGAAACATGTGCTCTGGTTTTTCTGCCTAGATGATCAGCTTGAAGACTAAGATTCTTCTCGGCCAACTTGATAGCGGACGGCAAAGTGACCGGGATAGAATGCTTGCACGATCACGTTCATTCTTTGAGAGAAGGCTGCAGAAATGGCGCAGAGCGCATTGCCAAGCAGCAGAATGTAGATTTGCTTGAGTAGATCATTTTTAAACTTTTCAAAAAGAAAATTTTATAATTACTTAACATTAGTCAAAATTTTCAAAAAATTCAAGCTGCTAAATAGCAGTTTCTGTTAGAATTTGCTTCGGCCCTTAAGGCCGTTTAATGTTTTTTAAAGGAGGATTTTGCACCTGTTCGAGATCTCGCAATATCATCACCAAGTGTTTGAACAAAGAACCAGCTATTTGAAACCCTATGCATTTCTTCGAGAAAATAGAAAATTATAGATATCTAAAATTTTTACATCAAAAGATTTTCGATCTTTGACAAGCAAGCATTAATTCTTTGAAAAAAGCAAACAAATGATTCCTCCTATATTTAGTGCGCTAAACTGCATCCGAGCGGGCTTGTCTGTGGCACTCCAGTTACCCAATTTGTCTTCTCTTTTTTTGCTTCTTTCTGTGAAACTCCAGAACTAGTTGAATTAAATAGTATCTTTTATTGCCAAAAATTACAAAATATATGCCTATCCGGGACTCAGAATTTTATTGTTACATATCTGTAACGAGCGAACGGCAAGAGACTTATGTTTATTTTAGATGGCTTCTTGGAACTGACAGCTACGATGTGTACTGTGAGCGTGTCGAGTTCGAGAGGAATCATTAAAAATCCGGCGAGAAGTGGAAGGAGTACCATTGGCCGAACGGACACCAGAACGGCATCCGCGAGAGCTGTTGAAATCTGAAGGGAAGCAAGTTAAAACACAATTCTTCAAATATGTCCAAACTATATCCACCAACCAAAATGTTCATAAGGAAGTAGCGATACACTTTCATTGTTGGAGGAGAGTGAACGAGTAGAGTGTAGAGAGCGATGGCAAAAAAAGAAAAACTTAATGGTCCTAAAGGAGTCAAAATCGGGTAATTCAAAAATAAGGGCTAGATATTTATATAAATAAGTAACACACTAAAATCGAATATAAAATAAGAACCGTTCGGAAAATAGTAGGTGCAAAGCGATTGATTAACGCTTTCATACACTATGAACATGGCTAGGGCAGAGCAGGGTGAAAATCTGGAGACCTCTAGAATCTGGACCGCACAACAGTAGTAGGGTGCTTACTATTAGGAACAGTTGAATGAGAGAAAGTGTTCTGTTGCCACAGTCGAAGTAGGAAAAGTGCTGTGTGATATGTTCTGCCTTGTTTCTGACTCCCTTCACCTGACGGACCAAAGACATTCAAGAAATTGCCTATTACCGAATGAATATGTAATATTTTATCTACTCAAAGACCATAAAAATAGGTAATCACCTGGCGGGTGCCCTTTCGAATTGTCACATTCAAATGAAGCCTCAACCTTTTATGCTACTTTCCCGCTTTATTTCTGTGACACGTTTTATATTTACCAAATGAACACGAAGATATCAAGAGTTCAAAAGCTTTTTTATATTAATTTTTTTTGTCCCAATTCAAGTTCATGTCAGACATAAACGAATTCGAACTATTTGTGAAAGACGAGTCTACAACACCTCTTCTTCCAAGTACAGGCATAGAGCTTACCGACGGCCAATTCAAAGACGTCTGTCAGGAGTTGTCTGACTACAATTTCTACTTATCGCTTGGGCGCGAGCAATATGGTCCTGATTGCATATGGTTCTGAATATAAAGTGAGAATGAGAGAGAAAGATGCAAAGCTTCGGGGAGAAAAAAAACAAAAACAAAAAATCCAAGATTATCTTTCTGAAAAGTTTCATTTTTAAGCACTTTTTGGCATTTTTCCTTGTCAAAAATCAGGTTTGTGAGCATTTCGACTATGAGCACAAAATGAAACTTTTCATAAAAATAATCACATTTTAAAAATTAATCCCTGAGGCTTTGTATCTTTCTCTCTCTCTCCTTATCTTCAGAACCATATACAATCAGGACCATATTACTCGCGCAGAAGCGATAAGTAGAAATTGTAGTCAGACAACTCCTGACAGACTTCTTTGAATTGGCCGTTGGTAAGCTCTATGCCTGTACTTGGAAGAAGAGGTATTGTAGACTCGTCCTTCGCAAATAGTTCGAATTCGTTTATGTCTGTCATGAACTCGAATTGGGACAAGTCGAGTTGGTAATTGGGGGGGGGAGGAGTAAAAGTTACCCTTTAGCTTATTACTAGACGGAAAACTTTGATTGCCAACAAATAAGGCAAATAAAATGAGTGAAAATATAAAAATAATAAAAAATAATAAAAATAATAAAAATTAAATGAAACTGTTTGTAATGAAATTAATCTTTTTCCTCATCAATGAACACCATATCACATGACAAACATGCACCCTTCAATTTTTTTCAGCTTAGTCGACGCTGTAAATTTTCCTCGATTGTTCGATAAAAGGAAATATGCCTCCATGAAATCTCATGAAACGAGGATTCATTCTGTTTATTTAGCACCCCAACGAGCATGATCTCATTTTTAATTAACATAAAAACCGGAAATGGATCCAGTTGCTAATCCAACGGCACCGAGGATATTAGATGCAGATCCAGCAGCCTGGTCCAATAGAATATCAGCAGAATGGCCGATACCAGAAAGAGCTCCATTCACTCCCGAGACGACTCCGTTTACAGCTCCAGGCAGAGCTCCGACGACTCCGCTGACTCCGTTTGTGGCATCCTGGAGAGTGTTCCTGTAGCGGCTGGATGATGGCGGGCATCGAAGGATCAGTTAGAGAAAGCGAGTGAGCGGGCGGAGAGAGAGAGAAAGAGAGACGCTGCTTAGCTTGATGCCAATTCTACCTCAATGCAAGACTGAGTCCCGATTTTTACAATCATGATGGGCATGCTCTCTCTCTCTCTCTCTCCCTTCACTATTTCGCTTGGTCCAGCTCCTGGTTATCCTCGGCTTTCCGCCTGATGCTAACCACAACATAATAACAGGCTAAACCCCATAGATTATTGACATATGTACACAGATGCATAAGGAGAGTGTGTGATCATGCGAAGGAGGTAAAGATATTAGCCTCAAGTCTTCATCCTCATAATTTGCCACAGAAAAGCGACTCATTACTACGGCGGCAGACGTCTATGTTACTTATAGGTATGTATAATTGTAGTTAGGCCGTCAAAATAAGAGAAATGACAACTCGCCCTGCCAATCATTCTGTTTATTTCGTACGAAAAGAACATGACGGCATTTTTAATTTACATTAAAAAAACGCTTTCGAACTCTTGCAATTTTAGTGTTCATTTGGAAAATGTAAAAGGTGTCACAGAAGTAAAGCGAGAACGCTGCATAAAAGGTTGAGGCTTCATTTGAATGTGACAATTCGAAAGGGCACCCGCCAGGTGATTACCTATCTTTATGGTCTTTGAGTATAGACAATATTACATATTCATTCGGAAATAGAGAATTTCTTGCATGTCTTTGGTACTTCAGAGAGAAGGAAGTCTGAAGCAAGGTGGTTAAATGGTTCTCCATTGCTCCAATGTTCAGTGTATCAGTCTTTTCAGGGCAGGAAATTTTCACCCTTGTCTGCTCTAACCATGTTCATCGTCTATGAAAGCGTTAATGAATCGCTTGCCACCTACTATTTTCCGAACGGTTCTTATTTTATAGTCGATTTTAGTGTCTTACTTATTTAAATATATATATATATATATATATATATATATATCTAGCCCTTATTTATGAATGCTTTTGACTTCTTTAGGCGCATTAAGTTTCTCTTTTTTTGCCATCGCTCTCTACACTCTACTCGTTCACTCTCCTCCAACAATGAAAGTGTATCGCTACTTCCTTATGAACATTTTGGTTGGTGGACTTAGTTGGACATATTTGAAGAATTGTGTTATGATTTGCTTCATTTCAGATTTCAACAGCTCTCGCGGATGCCTTTCTGGTGTCCCTTCGGCCAATGCTACTCCTCCCACTTCTCGCCGGCTTTACAATGATTCCTCTCGAACTCGATACGCTCACAGTACACATCACAGTTGTAAGTTCTAAGAAGAAATCTAAAATAAACATTAGTTTCCTGCCGTACACTCTTTAAAGATAACATTAAAATTCCGAGCCCTGATAGGCATATATGTAGTTTATAATTTTTGACAATAATGATACTATGTAATTCAACAAGTTCTGGAGTTTGATTACCGTATTTTCTCTATTACTGCCCCCTGGGGTACTATTTTTCAATACGCCTGCGAGAGGGGGGCACAATTAGAGGGGGGGGGGATCTATTAGAGGGAGGGGTACTACTATTTTTCAATGTGATTGACTAAAAGTTTGATAAGAACATTTTATGCTCAAAAACGAAGTAGCTCTACTTCAATGGAATAATCACTAGAATATCCGTTTTACGGTAGATCACCTAGACAGAGAAACTTCAGTTGCCGTTGACTATCTATCTCTATATCGGTGTGGTCATCGTGTGCGCTGTTGCATGGTTGCCACTGGTGCCAGATCGCGAATTGATTCTGCAGCAAGCGAGACTTGTTCATATAGCATTTTTACATTACTGCCCACGAGCCGGGGGGGATACGGCTCGAACGGCTCGAGGCTATTCGTAGGATATTGTAAGTTTTTTTTATTTCAATATCTTTTCGTATCGGCTGAATTCAAAAAGTACGGAATATATCAATAATGGATCTTACAATTAGTGAATCGTGCCGCTCGTAGCAGCTCAAATCGTTAAGAGCCTCTGTTGTTTCGGGATATCTCTGCAATTATGCAGTATTTTCAACACATTTTAACTTCTATCGATAATACTGACAACATTAAGTGATTCTTTTAATCCAATTTTAAATTTAACTTGACTCGAACGGTGAGCCGCATCCCCAGGCTCGTAGCCGGTACTGTTGATCTGAATGGCTTCATTTCATTTTATCGTTACTTGTCAGGCTGGTGCAAATTTGAGTGCGTTCGCGATGAAAACGCCGTCCTTTATTATGTACAACGAAAATATTCAACCTCTCTTCTGGCCATGCATCCTCTTTCTCACGACAGGAATTGCGTACATCTCACTCAACTGCCTCACCCTCGTCACTATTATTCTCTGGTCTCGCTCCTTATTGTTTCCTCATAAAAGCTTATTTATAGCTACAATACTCTCCTGACAAATGTTGCAAAATGTGTAAGGCGTTGGTGTGAAAATGATGAAAGCGACATTTAGTTAGAATAGAGATGACTTCGCAGGTTGGTCAACAAACATCGAGGCAACATGTCCGCTTCCACAATGCGAATGCATCGCTCACTCATTTTTCAGCTCTCCATTCAGGTCGTTTAATATTCTTACAATTAGTTATTCTTCTTATTTGTTTGTTTGTTATTAACAAACAAATAAAAGCGCCATTACATTCGAAGAACTCTAGGCCTTTGTACCGTACCTCTTCGTTATCACGCCCAACATTTGTGTGCTGCTCTCGCCGATATTTAACGTTCGCGCGCAGGACAACGGTAGTGACATTTTAACTATATTGGAATCTTAGTTTCGAAATTCCCCTTTTTTTATTCCAATATCTCAAATAAGCGCCTTCGGAATAATTAATAATTTAGAGATATGATTTTGATTAGGATTCATCATCTCTGTTCGGAAGAACAGAAATCGCGAAACGTGCACCCCACTAATCTCTTTTCAGTTCTCGGAGCCTGGTCGATGCGCTTCGTCTCAATCCATGGCTTATTGACGTCGCTTCTGACTGTTCTGGTGCATCGGTTCGTTACTTTGTTTGTCTGCTTGCTTGTTTATTTGCCGCGACCGTCCTTATTGTTAGAGAAAAGAAGAGTACGTATTAGTCTCGCACAGCTGTAATGTTCCTCTTACACCCTAGGCCATACCGACGGGCATGGATGGAGAAGGCGCGGAGGATGCTGCACGTTTGCTTTCCATTCGTATTTACAGCGACGACGCAACATGAGCATGCACAACAGCGATTCACACACGCTTCTATGTCAAGCGCCGCGCAACAAACGAACTCGCCGACGGTCAATAGATATTAAAAGATTGATAACAGATTCTTTTGTTAATATTAACAGACTGAGATTTGAATAATCAATCAACAAATTCTTTTGTCAATATTAACAAACTGAGATATCAGTAGTCAATCAACTCAATACAATAGAAGGCTTTCTTCAATAGGCTACAATTATTGTGCTAGAACGCAGGATCACAAGTGGAGACGCGAGCTGACAATGTTTATTAAGCGACCGTGCTCACAATCAGCTTATATTGGGCTGAGAGATTGTGTACTTTCGTTATGACAAAAGGAATAGTGCAGCTAGGGAAGATATGATAATCTTCTTACGTGATATATGAATCTCCAGCTACATGACAGTTACCTTAAATAAGAATGGTCGCCTCCCTGAACGCGCTTATCTTCCCGCGTCTAACCATTCACATTTTTAACAAAAGTTTTTTAATAGTTGAAGAACGGAATCCGCAGGTCGTTCCTGCTGGCATAACCCTTCGGCCTAACGGAGCTGTCTCGAATAATCTCGCAACATAAGTGAAGGAAGCTTCGGTACACCGATCAGCTGAATCCCTCTTTCCATAAGTCCACCCCGTTATCTCATTTGTTATTCATTCGCTTAATTCATCAATCTAATAATTTGTTGCAAACATACAAGAAGGGATTTGTAGTGTTCTCTCAGCAAGTCATATATTGCACATTTTGAAGTAAATATATGCATTTGTAAGTTAAATAAGTAGGAATAAAGATAGTAAATATCTAAAGAGAAATGCAGCATGGAGATGATTGTGTCCAAAGATATGAGCAGTTACGATTCCTTTGAGGAATCGCGTATGTACTACATAAAACTGTTGGCTCTATCGCATATTTACAAGGTGTGCAACAACTTGCGAAACAAAATAGTACATTAAAATACAAGAAGTAAACTCGGTTGATCAACAGTTTTCTTGCTCTTCCAGCATCGTAAACATAGACGTACTCAAGAATTGATCCTGTAAGACATGTGAGAGCATGTCTTACCAACTAGCATATAAACGAACTAATACATTGTACAACAATCGTCGTGCAGACCAAGAAAAGAGTCAACGGTCTTACCGGCCTGGTTGGCAACACCGTGCCAGTCCTCACCGGAAGTGTTCTCGGTACCGCCCTTGGCGTGGTGCCACCAGTTGTCGGCACGGTCAACGAGCTGCTGACCACAGTTCAGGTTCTGCTTGCTCAAGTCCTCGCGGGACTTCTCCCAGTTATCCCTTCAACTCTCAACACCGTTAACGGTGTTGTCGACGGTGCTGGAGGTATCGTTGGTGGCGTGGCAAATGGTGTTCTGCAATTTGCCGGTGGTATTGTCTCTTCGGTGCCCGCCATCCTTCCAGCCGCTACTGGCTCTCTGCAGAACACTCTCCAGGGTGCCACAGACGGAGTCACCGGAGTCGTCGGAGCTCTGCCTGGAGCTGTTAACGGAGTCGTCTCGGGAGTGAATGGAGCTCTTTCTGGCATTGGCCAATCTGCTGATATTCTGGTGGACCAGGCAGCTGGAACTGCATCGAATATCCTCGGTGCCGTTGGAGGAGCAACTGGAGCCATTTCCGGTGCAGCCGGAAATGCCATCAACACGGCACAGCAGATCTCTGGAGTGGCAACAAGCCTCATCAACTAAGAAATGTTTTGCAATATTGTTCGTAACTATGAAACTCTATGCTTGTATATTTCGTGCCCGATAAAGTATCATGTTCAATTGATCTTTTATTAACGATACACAACTTAATTGTGGCAGAATATGTAACATCACAAAATAAAAATACAATTGTACTTATGGAGAGTAAGAGAAAAAGGTCAACAGACACTACCACGAATATATCGGTGGAGAAATGTTATTCTATATTAATGGTGAACAGAATTACTTAAAATCCTATGGACTTCATTTCGAATCTCACAAGATTCTAAGAACACTGTTACGTATTTAAATTATACAGAACGGAAATTGAAGAAGTAAGGGTATTTGGAACGTCGATTATAATGTTCTAAAAGAATACTCTGTTCCGATCCGACCATTTCACCATTTCAGGCGCTTCATTGACTTCGCTCCGCATTTTCAGTATGCCAATTGTTCGAAACATGGCATTTTCCTTCTCAATGGACATTGGCGAGAACACTCGTACTTCTACAACAAGCTCATGAACGATGCTTGGGTCGTGCTCTTCTATCAGACTTTCATTCTGTTTCTATGCACTTTATCTACCGATACAAGATTGTCTGGAAGTCAGTGAAAAAGAATTTAATTCTTTGAAAGTGAGCAGGCGTCTGCAACTCTTTCGCCGTAATCATACGTTTTTAATGCTCTTTTCCGATTTATATGTACATGACTCTCGGACGTTAAAAAATTATTTTAAAAAAAATCCAATTTTGAAAACGTTGTAAAGTATTTATTTATACATGGCAGCAGCTAATTTTTATACTTCGAGAAATCAAATTTCAAGGCCTTTCGAATGAGCTATAAATTATATTTTTTCGAGTGCAGGGTTTCTGACCATTCCCTGGTGAGCGCGACGGGAAGTCTTGGCCTCGTTTTCGCAGTATGTTCCGGTCTTTGTTCGGGTTTTATCGATCGTCATTATCTCACTTATCTTTTTCCCTCATCCCATTTCTTTTTTCTCTTTCCCACTGCCTGACCTACATATATATATCTATTTCGAAAAGATTATATATCGTAATTATTGAAATGGAGAACCGGAAATGATAGGTAGTGGAAATTGACAGTTGCCAGATGAATTCATTCTTATACAAAGAAACAACCGAACCCTGTGAAAGGAGATGCCATCCAACTGGTAAACTACCATTTTCAGGATTATAAATAGTGAAACAAGGGAAGAATTTTTTAAGATGATGAAATCATTTCTCTCCAGGTGTGATCCCAAGTATTTTTATTCGCCTTTTGCAACGGTAGAGAGGCTTACAAAGCGATTGTTAGATGATTGACTGAGAGAGAGAAACATAAGGAAAGTAACTTTCACAGTGGAAAACACGGGCTCGAGAGTCAGAATTCAAACAACAAAGACGAGACAAATATACATTTATATGACGACATGAAGTGATATTACCGCAGTGGAAAAAGTTCGGCTCGCCTTGGCATTCATTAGTGCTCATAGAAGCACTTTTACATGGAAATAATTGTGGAAGACTTGGAAATGAAAACGAGAAGACATGACGCGGCGGTGGTTTCAAGATTAAATTGCCTAAGTAATCCATGCTAATCCGCGAAGAGAATGTCCATAATTCTTTTCGTTGCCTCCGCGACGTTGACCGATGGGCCGGGAATGCCAAAGCCGAACCTCGCATGGACAGCCGCGAAGGCCTCCGGCTTCAGAAGACTCAGGACCTGATGAAGCGTATTTTATATAAATATTCGCTAGATGTGGCGAAAATTTGAATTCAGAAAAGAAAAAAGGGGAATCAAACCTTCTCGAAGGACACCCACGCCAGGTAGGGCACCGCCACACGGAATATGCCCATTTGAAATCGATGGACGGTCGCACTTTAAAACTTTATTTATAATATTATTGATAATCGATATGCTTATAAGAAAAGTAATTAACATATAATAAGACGAGAAGACGACCCGACAATCTGCAATAACCAGCGGAACGCACCGTGGACTTATGCATTAATAAGCTAAGTAAGGCTAAAAAATTCAATTACTTGTAAAGCGTTCTCATTTCAATTTAATGCCAATTTAAATTAGTCTAAGTCTTGAGCGACCATGCCTATACATATTTGAGAGCAAATAACGGCGTACGGTAGCTGAAAGAGGCGCTGCCATCTGGATGCTGCAAGGTCGAGCCGCCAGACGGATCTCCTATCGCCTCCTTTGTCACGCATGGATCCGCCAATCACGAACATCCACTTCTCGGCGGCAATCACTGCAGCAGCCTCTTCGCGCCCCGCGGGAAAGCCGTGGATCTAAAGGAGGCATTTTTATTCCATGCTCCCCTCCACAGAAATCGGCCAGGCACGTCCACAACCTGCGCCGTGCCTCGGCGCGCCCAGTTTTTGGCCCTATGTTCCAAGTTAGAAATTCCGGCCAATGTCTGTCCATTGTTTTGTAAAGAGTGATCAAAAAATAATAATTTGTAGATATATACAAATATCGCCTTCATCAAGAGATTGTTTTTTTTTCAAATAATTAATTTGGAAAAATTATCTGAATATAGGAAAAATAAGGAATTTGGTGACCGGGTCCGGAAGTGTCGGCCAACGTTCGAATGTCTCACGGTTGATGTCGAAAATGAGCAGATTATCGAAGGGCATGACAGGTACGTTGCGGCGGTACTCAAAAAAGATATTAAATACTTCATTAAATTAATATATAATAATATTCTACAAAACTAATCGTACAATAAATAAATAAAAATATAACAAGACATCACAAAAGACATGAAAAAAAAGTTTAAAAATCTTTTTTTTTACCATGTTATCCTCTTGACCTTTCAGAATCACACTGCCACCGCAGAAGACGATAACGTCACGGATGTCAGCTGGCTTCTTCTGAAGATAACAAGCAAGAAAACTTGCCCATTCATGCAACTATTATAAATAAAGCGCTAAAAATAAGCGTCGGTATATAATAGATTTCTTTTGCCCTATCTCCAAATAAATTCATAAAAGGTAAATAATTACCGTGCTCGGTATTTTGACTGTCGTCAGTGCAGGGTGGCAGATCGCAGACAATTCAGGCGGCAGACGAAATTCAATGGCTCTTAGATTGGAAACGGCAAAAATTACTCACCTTTCCAACACACAAAGAAGGTAGAAAAATACAAAAACCATTATACAATACTATTAAAAATATAAAATGTCCGAATGAAAAGTCTTTTTTGTTTGCTAAACTATACCCTCCACGTAGGTTGGTCTTGATTTTACGGAGCGTCTGTGAGCCTAATTCTAAGCCGTCGAGGAAGTAGTAGAATTCATCGTAATGCGCACCTTGGACGCTGCCTAGATTCTGTAAAGTAACAACGGGATTTGCCATATCAACACTACCTTATAAAGCTTTCTTTTCGACGAACCATCAGCAAATCTTTGATCTTTACAGAAAAAAAACCACTTTTTTTGTTATACTGCATACTTAATAGTCAGCAATAATAAACCAAATGTGTTGTTGTGAAGGACTTGCGGCAAGCATAGACATCCTCAATAGGAATAGGAGCATCTGGCGTGCGAGCGTTGCCTTCAAATGAAGAAATACATTCAATCAACCAAAATAAAACGAGAAAATTAGATTTCTAAAGAGAAAGATCGTAACAAAATAAAAGCGAAAGAGAGAGAGAGAGAGAGAAACTGAGTTTAAAAAGATTACCACAAGAAAAGTAGATAAAATGCAGTTAAAAATCAGCCAAATTATAATAATCAATTTTAATTTAAATAATTTAAAATAAGGTACGACCATAAAGAGCACGCTCGAGTAAATAGTGGTTGATCAGAGGCTCCGCCCTCCACATCAAGCATTCAATGTTGAACTTCATCATCCTGGAAAATAGGTTTTATTTAAAAAAAAAATCAAAAGAATCACTCCTTTATTTTTTAGTGATCAAACAATATGTATGCAGTATAGTGTATAACTAATTTAAAAATATATATACCTAATACACACAAAAAAATTGTTTGAAACAATGTTGTTTCGGCGTAAAACTGAAACAATATTGTTCGACATATCAAATAAGTTTTTTCATTGTTTGATATATCAAACAATATTGTTTCAGTTTTACGCCGAAACAATGATTGTTTCAAACAATTTTTTTTTTGTGTAATACAGACAAACCGAGCAGAGACGAGGTCGACAAAATACTTGGTGCAAGGGTATTCGCTGATAATGGCGATGTTTCTGTGGACGAGAAGAAAGCAAGGTGAGTTCGAGCCTAATAAATGAAATTTCTCTTCATAATTACCTAAACTTGAGAGAGAGAGAGTGATAGAGAGAGATGGAGAGATAAAAGTGAGAAAGAGAGAGACAGAAAGCGAGCGAGCGAGAGAGAGAGAGAGAGAGAGAGAGAGAGAGAGAGAGAGAGGATGAGGAGAAGAAATAGCGCGCACACCAAATTCTGGCTATGGGCCCAACAATCAAGAGAACCCTCTACGATGAAATAGAACGAAAGAGAAATAGAACGACAAACCAGAAAGGATGCGCGTGAAGGTCTGAGCAACGGGGTCCTGATGACGAGTTGGCTCTGCCATCGGGAAACCTTAACTAATTTTTTCAAGAGACAGAGAGAGAGAGGGAAGAGGGAGATATAGTCAGAGAGTGAGAGATAGATGAAGGGAG
>CALZFC010000328.1:325000-375000 GCA_945643635.1 Allodiplogaster sudhausi | reverse complement strand
GAGCTGTCTTTTTGTACAGTAGGAGTTATAATTCGTGTAGCACTTACATTTTTTTTCTCAGGCATACCATCTCCATCTACCTTTCTCGATCAAAGATCCATATCTAATTTTGTTTTATTTTGTAAGTACAATTATGAGATTCTTGAGTAATAGTAGTTTCCGACCTTTTGACAATACGCTCTGTCTTAACACAATTGTTCTTTTTTCTACAACAATTAATCGTCATCCCTACGTGTCCAGCTTTTCTCGCTACTTTTACAAAGACTTTTTTCTATAGAAAAAAGTTAATTCAATAAATTCGATAAATACAAAACCTTGTTGCCAACAAAATCATATCTTGATGAGTAAATCAGCTGCCTCGAATGTTGAATTGACATAAAAAGAATCTTGGCAGAACAGTGCAAAATTGCATCCATAGAGCAGGCAAGGGAATTACAGAGAGGGAATAAGTAATAAGAGAAAGAAAGAACACACAGAGAGATAATGAACAAGGGGAAGAGTGAGAGAAAGATAGAGAGAAGTCGAACGATTAGGAGAGGGAGAAACATAGAGAGAAAGCGTAAGAGAGAGAGAGAGAGAGAGAGAGAGAGAGAGAGAGAGAGCAAGATGTCGCGAGAGCGTGAATGATGCATATGAAATTTAAATACAGTGTCATAAAACACTGTTATTATGCAATATGTAGCCTAGTGAACAACAGCAAGGAAAGAATAAAGCTTGATATAATGTCCAGATAAGCAAATGTTTTCAGATTCTTTCCAAAATCGTGCTTTACTTCAAGCGGCCTTATTGCTGGGTGTTCTCCGAAAATTCTTCCACCCACAGTCTCCAGCTTCTGTGATAATTTCAGACTTGCATGACAAGAAGATGATAAAGTAATCAGAGTGAAAGATTTCTATCACTCGTAACGGATATGAAACACGGATTATCCGTAAGATATAAAGTAAGGAATATTAGTAGACCGACAACGTAAGGTGATTGTCCAGGGACGGCGAAATGTGTTCATACGAAATTACATATATAATTCTAAACAAAACAGAAGACGGACTAGCGATATGGTAAATTGTAAGCTCGATGGATAGAAAGCAGCAGTAATATTATTGTTAGGCAAACTTCTAATGAGGAGCCGCGTTCTCCGGCGTTGCAAGGCCTTTCCGGCGACCTCGACTGCTATATAGGCAAATCGAGCGATCAAACCTGCAAAGTCATCGTCTTTTCCATACTTTTACCATACTGTAATAAATAGCTGTAAATGTTAATGTACATAAGTCAACTCCTTAAGAAGGTCAGAGCTCTTATTGCGGGTCAACTCTGTTTTATAATGCGACATTTTGACGACTCAACACCGGAAGCTCGCGGATGCCTCCCTGTCCCGGATGGCTCTCTACTCTTGTCGAACGCCAGAATTGAGGTTAATTTCTTTCTTCAAAAGTAGTAGAATTATATTAAAATATCAATATCATCATTCATTGTGAATTGTGAAAGAGTCACTCTTTCATTTCATGTCGGCTTCTTCAGCATGGGTAGCCTAAATGGCTACATTTGCAAAACCTCGCTTTGCAACCGCGGCGCATCGACGGCATGCGATGCGTTCGGCAAGGTCGACTGACAATGAGCATTTCCCCTATGTGTCGGCAATCAGGTTACGCGCTACTATCCACCAGAGCCTCCAGCGTGTGATTGCATAGAATCGCATAGAATCTCCACACAGATAACTTTTATGATCATCCTTTGCCTCGCGTTGATCGCAGCGGGAATGCTCTTAAAGTGACGAAACAACTTATATTCTACAATCTGCTTTCCGTGGTCGAAAGTTTTTTTCATAGTTAGTTCCAAAAGAGTTTGTTTTCTTCTCAACGCTCTTTTGTTTCTGCTCAATAAATTCGTGATAAATAAAGAATCTTAGAATGCCGTCTTATCAAGGAACTTTGCCACAAATTGATATATCGTCGTTAGAAAGTTCAACCAATCTGCATACATAGGTATGAGTTCACATGCTTACCATTTGAAGTGGGCAGGTGATTGTGAGGCAATTTCCTCGAAAAGACGTGTTCGAAAGCGTTAAGGATATGCCAGGTGCATTGTTGGAAGATGTCAACAACTGTTCAAGTGCAAAAGTTTTGGAAGTAACTTTTGATGGCACTGGAAAGTTCGGTTTGTTCGTTCACCCTTTTGACCTTGTTCTTCTTCTTCTTCGAAACGTCAACTGCAGCTCCGAACATCAGTTGTCGAGATACCATAAACTCTACAGGGTCTGTGGAACGTCCTCTATTCTGTCATTTGGTCTGTATATCCTAAGTTATGTTACGAACGATCTACCCTGAGTTCAGCTTTATTTATGATAAACAAATATGTATACTCGAAAAAGAGCGAATACCTAGTGAATGTCTCGGCGACGCGTGCTACGTCAAATTCTACAATAGACGGGCCACGGAAGCGGTAAACTTCGGAATTGATTTCGAAATGAACTCTGTTAAATTATTTGAGGCTATTGTTTAAATTTTTTATTACTAATTCATTAATTCATTTAAAATTTCTAGCAAAAATAAAACTGGTATACATGCCTAATTTAGGTTTTACATATTATTTCTGATCCTTTGGGATAATCATTATAAAGTGGAAATGCATAAATATGTACTAAATAAGCAAAATTACGTTAAAAAAATTCGCACGAATTTCGTTCGGTTCTATTTTGCAGCTTGCCTGCCAGACCTGTCTCGGCTTCGTTCTCAACGGCACCTTTGATGCACAATGCTATCTCATTCCGGAGATTGGCGATCTCTCAGGGTTGACACGATCATCCTAAAAGGAACCTTTCACCGAATATGCATGAGAATTTGAAGAAAGCATACTGTATTATCTTTATGATGAAATGCGCGTTCGGTTTAGAGTTCCTTTAACGATAAGTGTAGGAGATCTGGTCACAAAGTTTAAAAGTGAAAAAAACCTGTTTTGATTCGCCTGTGTATGACACGTAAAGGATTGTAGTATCAGGAGGATTAAGATTACAAGAAAATAAAATAAATTAAATTATCGATACTTTGCTGTAGCTTCTTCCGTAATTCGTGCTTTACTTCAACCGGTCTCTTCGATCGAGCGCTACCTAAGAATGTTTCTCCAGCAGTCGCGTGCATATGCGACAATGTCAGGATATATGGTAAATTTCGAGAATCTATTGCCAAAGTGAGCATTATTTGTCATATTGCAATATGATGGAAGAGAAAATTATAGAATGATATCTGAAAAGTTCGCTTTGACGATACTTTCAAAAATCTTGGGTATTTTCCTATTTATTTTGTGACAAAGAATGTTTTCCACAATGACCAGGCGGACTCGTGCAATGAGAAGGCGCTCAAGGCGGCCTACGGAAACATTACCGGCGACCTCGAATGCTTTGCCGGTTCTTCCGGCAATCAAACATGCAAAGTATGATTTATCAAACGGTTTTATTGATATCTTTGACACACATTTGTCTTGTAAAAAGAGGCACCATCAGGGGGGCAATTCTACAGTAGTTAAACTAGTAGTTGATTGGGCTGATGAAGTTAGGTGTTTTTGGCGGAGAGAACGCGCAAAAGGAGCGCCAGCTCACGATCCATTTAAGGATAATTAAGGACGAGGGTATTTGATTTGCTAAACAAACGAGCATACGTAAATTGTTTCGCGAATTCAACGGTTAAGGGACAGTTCTGCCATTTGATTTCTACATCAGGCCTGAAGGACCAGCGTGGCATACGAGCGGTCGACGAACATTAGAATTCCATACGAGCGGTCGACGAACATTAGAATTGAAGTAATACACTGAAAATGATGTTGTAGAAAATGGCGTCATAGCGAAATATGTATTTCTAAATCTCTTATTGAACTTTTGTTTTCCACACAAATCGTAACAGTTCCACAGACAAACTCTAACTAAAAAGTTCAAATTTGCAATACTTTCGCAAACTTTATTTTCTTGGCGAGTCTTACTCAACGGCAATTATACAATTTATACCTTTCTTCAAACAGTATATCAAGAAACATTGCTTAACTGTGTCAGGTCGGCTACTTCAGCATGGGCATCCACAAGGGATACATTTGCGACACTCCACTCTGCAACCGCAACGCGTCGACGGCATGCGAAGCGGTCGGTCAGTGCAGCTCTCATCAGGTTAAAGGAGAGGTAAACTCATAGTTTTCGATGTTTCGTTGATGTAAGTTATGAATGTGGTCTGCCTAAACGAAAACAAGTATGGACGTAAAATTTTTTCTAATGTGTGTGAAATTATCATTTGAATAAATCGCATTTGAAACTCCTGACAAAGGTAATTTACTGATCTAGTTAAAGTAGCCTATTTGTTCCACTTAACTCCACTAAATTCCGGATTCTAGAGATACAATTATTTCTCTAAAACGCATCGAACGTTTCAGGGAATCGTGGTAGGAGTCTTCGTGGTTTTTCTCGAAAGTTTAGCCTTTATATATGAGTACGGATCAAATACCTACATATTTTATTACCTTTTTTTCAAGGATAACAACAGTCGGTACGCTCAGCGAATGTTACTCGTCAGTCTCCTTCTTCAGGTGTGGCTCGGAACAGTATTATAACCTGATGCAAGTGCGAGAGAGCATGTGATTTAGAGAGACGCCGGATACAATTGTTGACATCTGCATATGCCATTTGCATATTTCGCGATCAAAAGCACATATCAACTCTAGTTTTCTTTTGTAAGTACAATTATGTTCAAGGAGAGATTCTTGAGTAACAGTAGTTTCCGACCTTTTGACTATGTGCTCTATCTTGTCGCAATTGTTCTTTTTTTTCTACAACAATTAATCGCCCTCCCTACTTGTCCAGGTTTTCTCGCTACTATTATAAAGACTTTTTTCTATAGAAAAAAGGTTATTTCAATAAATTCGACAAATAAAAATATCTCATTGTCGCTTGATGCATAGTAGTATTCTGCTGTCTCGAGTGTTCAGTTACGCAGAATCTTTCGAAAACAGTGCACGGTTGCACCCAGAGAGCAGGCAAGGGAATGAAAGAGAGAATGAGCGGGGGGAAGAGCGAGAGAAAGATAGAGAGGGATCGAACGATAGCGAGAGAGACATAGAGAGAAAGCGTGAGAGAGATAGAGAGAGAGTGACATAGATAGAAAGCGTGAGAGAGAGAGACAGAGAGCTAGAGGTCGCGAGAGCTGCCCCTCCCAGCTGTCGTCATTTTCACATCGATTCTCTTTGTACGTGCGGAGTGGACATGCTGCTCGTCTCTTTTTCCAGATTATTTTTTATACTCTACTATTAGCGTTATTTCGCCAATTACTGTTATTAATGGTCTTTTTCTTTGCTAAATTTTTATTTCCAGTTCCCCCATACACAGCGACTTCTTCACGCCCACTGGCAGCATACATCTGCCCACTCAATTCGAGCATCCAATGTGCTATTTTTATCATCAGAATCAGGTCAAAAATTCTTGTTCTTTTTTATTTTATTTTATTTTTATGTATTTTAACGCAAAGATTATATTTTAGAAATGCAACTATTACTATTTCAGGCATGACGTTTGGCTTATGCATCGAATTTGTGGACAAGAAAAGACTTCATGGAAAGGACTACTTTATATGTTGTCATGTCCACAGAACCAGGCCATGCCTAGCCTGAGGCGCTAGATATAGTATTTATGTATAAATAAATCACCTTATATGTACATATGTATGTCCCTTCTAAAATCTAACCCAGGGGCATGGCACTTATCACCCTACTTAGTCCATGCAGATTCTGTCACTAGATTTCTCACTTCTTCTATGAATTATTATAATGATATTTTCTGTACATGAATATGTAATTTCGTTCTCAATTTTCTCTGGTGCGTCGTTCGTTTCCTTCACTGCTGCGCATACCGGAATGCACGGTACTCTAGTTTTCACTGTTTTCTTTTGTTCATCACGCATATTTTTTTTCTCTTTTTCAAGATTCTTTTCATCGTCACGCGCCTACAGTAGTTCTTGGCCGAAGAATGTTCAGTCAAATAACAACTCCGAATCTTTGCTCGCTGATCTGCTTAGAATACCGTATTCCTCACATTCCTTCTTATTATTGTAAAAGACGGATATCACAAGGGTTTCGTGCGTCATCATAGAGGCCGCATAGGCGATAGCCTTTGGTCAAGTAAGAGGAAGAATCGCTTCCGCCCCACACTCCTGCGGATTAAAAACAGGGAATTGGAAAAGGCAAACAGCATAAGGGATCGGATAATAAAGACTAGAGGCACTCGGTCCAAGACAATTCAGTTAGACCTCATACAGTCGCGCACATAAAAACTCGGAATTTAGGTTTTTTGACCATAACTTTTTTAAAGATGGGAATATTTCAATGAAACTTTCAGGGTTGCTTAATTATACTGTCATCCATTAAGCAGGATATTATTGATTTCATTGATCAAATATTGATCGAGAAAAAATCAATAACTTAGAATCTCCCGGATTGCACATTTAGGCGTGCTGGACAAAATAATTTATTTCTTCGATTTTCGGCTAGTTTTTATTGGATAGATTATTTAGCTGTATTTCAGAACCTCTCGGCGATAACTTTTTGATCTAACTGATATTTAATCGCCTACGGTTACATGCTGCCTGCCTCCAGTTCGTGATTCATGCGGTCGGGCTTTGATGCAGAAGGTTCAGCAGTACAAAGTCGATCATTTACTACCATGGCTATAGCAATTATGATCTTAATATGTTTGAAGAGAATCATTGAACATATTCAGATGGCTAGTTAAGCTGTGAAAATTACATGCTAATTATTTCAACACTCTAGGAACACAGCGGTCAACTTTTGTCCTCAGCCCAGATGTATTCAAAGTGATGCTGTGCAGCGGTCCGAATTTCAGAAATGGTTTTGTCTATGTTGAATGATAGTTAATAGGTTTTTACATGTTCGGCACTCTTATTTCATCACGGGCCTCACCAGACCTCAAGCAATCAATGGACAGTTGAAGACACCTAAGAAGCGACAAAATGGCATATTTGACAGCAGGCATTTATAGATAAACCACAACATTAACTTATATATTTGAGATATAGACGATTGCTTAACCTTCTGCTTTGTCGAATAAATTGATTTTTGGCTCGATATAAACTTTTTCGGGTCTAATTTCTTGCTTTCTGGAATACCGTCATATTCTGCACCAGGGGTTCATTCAAACGTTCCTCTGTTCCTTGTGGCTTCAAGGAGCCGGGTGTGAAAAAGGGGTGCCGAACATGTAAAACCTATTAACTATCATTCAACATAGACAAAACCATTTCTGAAATTCGGACCGCTGCACAGCATCACTTTGAATACATCTGGGCTGAGGACCAAAGTTGACCGCTGTGTTCTTAGAGTGTTGAAATAATTAGCATGTAATTTTCACAGCTTAACTAGCCATTAGAATATGTTCAATGATTCTCTTCAAACATATTAAGATCATAATTCCTATAGCCATGGTAGTAAATGATCGACTTTGTACTGCTGAACCTTCTGCATCAAAGCCCGACCGCATGAATCACGAACTGGAGGCAGGCAGCATGTAACCGTAGGCGATTAAATATCAGTTAGATCAAAAAGTTATCGCCGAGAGGTTCTGAAATACAGCTAAACCATCTATCCAATAAAAACTAGCCGAAGATCGAATAAATAAATTATTTTGTCCAGCACGCCTAAATGTGCAATCCGGGAGATTCTAAGTTATTGATTTTTTCACGATCAATATTGTATCAATGAAACCAATAATCTCCTGCTTAATGGATGACAGTATAATTAAGCAACCCTGAAAGTTTCATTGAAATATTCATATCTTTAAAAAAGTTATGGTCAAAAAACCTGAATTCCGAGTTTTTATGAGCGCGACTGTATATTGTCGTGATATTGTATAACAGATTTCCTTTCCGTGCGTTCCGGAAAGGAAGACATCCGTGTATTTCTTTGATGAAAGTTATGAATGTGGTCTGCGTAAACGAAAACAATGCCGAAGCATGGACCCAAAAACTTTTCTGAAGTGCGAGAAAATAACATTTGAATAAATGGCATTTGAAATTCCTGACACAGGGGATTTACTGATCTAGTTGGACTAGCGTATATTTTCCACTTGACTTCACTAAATTCCGGATATTTTTTTTTATCAAAAGCATTCCATGATGAGTAGATGTATTCTGCTGTCGCGAGTGTTCAGTTGCGCAGAATCTTTTGAAAACAGTGCACGATTGCAGCCAGAGGGCAGGCAAGGTAATCACAGAGAGCGAATAAGCAGGCAGAGAAAGAAAGAACACGCAAAGAAAGAATGAGTGAGGAGTAGAGTGAGAGAAAGATAGAGAGAGATCGAATGATACGAAGAGAGAGAGACAGACATGGGGAAAGAAAGAGAGAGAGAGAGACATAGAGAGAAAGCGTCAGAGAGAGAAAGCGTCAGAGAGAGAGAGAGCGAGAGAGAGAAAGAGAGAGAGAGAGAGAGAGAGAGAGCCAGAGGTCGCGAGTGCTACCCCTCCCAGCTGTGGTCCTTTACACATCGATTCTCTTTGCACGAGCGGAGTGGACATGCTGCTCTTCTCTTTTTCCAGATAATTTTTTTATATTCTATTATTAGCGTTATTTCGCCAATTACTGTTATTAGATGGTCTTTTATTTCTCTGCTATATTTTTATTTCCAGTTCGCTCATACACAGCGACTTCTTCACGTCTACTGGCAGCTTACATCTGCCAACTCAATTCGAGCATCCAATGTGCTCTTTTGGACATAGACTATCATCAGAATCAGGTCTGAAATTCCTGTTCTTTTTTGTGGATTTATTTTTTAATACATTTTAACGCAAAGATTATACTTTATAAATGTCAATATTACTAATTTCAGGCATGACGTTTGGCTTATCACTGTCATTGGATAAGCAGCGGCATAACTTGTTTGCGAGGAACCCACACGCTCACCCCCCCCCCCCCTCCAGCAGGTCCGTTGTTACTCGATGTTAGTCTTTTTCCCTCATGAGCGCTTCGTTTGCTCGCCAGGTTTGAACGAGCAATCTGGCAATTTCCTCGGGCACTTGCTCGCTTTCTGGGACTGTGGTGCGGTCTCCGGGCGTGGGGGTCGGAACACGGCCACAGCAGAGATGTGTACAAAAGAGTCATCTGCTTCCATGTCTTTCTGCAGAGGGTAAATGTCAGTCCGGTCCATATTCAGATATTATATATACACATTCATATATACACGTATATATATATATATCACTTATCCCTGTTTGTCCTCTAGTATCTGATAAATGTTGACTAACCATAAGATGCTTTTTGGTAAGTACCGTCAAGTGGGAGATCCGGGGTCCGCACAATATGTACATACTACTCAGGGCCGGCTACACGGACATCGAGAGAGCCTGGCCTGACATGGAGGTCCCGGGTTGGACGACCACGCCGTTGACGTCGGGCATCAGTTGTTCGTGAATTTTCACGCTGGTGTCCGTTTAATCCTTGACATAAAATAGGCCGGAAAAATAGTTTGCCGCAAATTGAGTAAGTCTCTCTCTTTTGTCAACTGTTAAAATCCCGAGCATCCGGCAGGGAGAACGTTTTATTTTTTTTCTAGTTACTCCGTTTCCATTCTCTTTTTTAAAATGTATTATTACTGTCATTGGATAAGCAGCGGCATAACTTGGCTACGAGGAACCCGCGCGCTGAATTTTGTTCATCTTTCCAAGGCGAGCCTGATTTTTCCACTTGCTCTAGCGCGAAGTTGAGGATTAATTTTAGTATTGCAATCTTTAAAATGAAGTCCGGGCATCTCTTTTCATCATTCTAGTTAATGCCTCCTTCCCAAAGAGCTTGCTGGTAAAATCAAAACATGCCGCATTCACTCATCTCTCTAGTACGTAGAGTTCCTCCACTCAGCCTTTAAATAACCTCATTTGCCATTTCGCAACACTAGGAGACTAGTTAGGCAATTTATCTTCACAATCTCTGTCAAATTATATATCACGAATATTCAGAAACCAAATGCGCGAATTCTCTTCCTCAACATTTCTTTCTCATTTATTTTTATTATTTTTTTCTCTTTTTTCTCTCTTGTTCTATGCGCCTCCGCGCAGTTTATCTCTCAATTCAGAAATAAAGAACGATCGGGAAAACAACTCACGAGAGGATGACCCACGGCGCCGCCTGGCGAACCAAGCGGAAAAAAGGAGGGCAGCACCTTTGGCGCCATTTCGCGCGGAGAGACGAGTTCGTAAAGCTGTGGCTCAAGGTCGAGGAAAATTGTTTTTTTAAATGAAAGTCTAAAGAATTGTTTTCTTTTCGAATAAAGATATGTTATCTCAATTGTTTATTGCTGCTCAAAAGCTCGGAATGGAGGATCGACATTGCTGAATGATAGTATTTTCTTTAAAAAAAAATAAAAGAGAATGTTATGATGTGAGATGAAAGTGAGAAGGAAGAGGTGATTAGAGGGCGGAGGAAGAGAGAGAGAGAGAGAGAGTAGAGAAAAAAGTTGAAAAGAGAAAGCGAGAGAGAGAGAGAGAAAGAGAGGGAGACAGAACAACAGATGGAGAGATACTAGATGAAGAGAGGCGGAGAGAGAAAGCGAAAGAGAGAAGGATAGAGAGATAAATATTAATTAGTATTATTTGCATCGAGTCATCGACGCAATTCTAAACGAATTAGTCCCCTGACAAGAATGTATGTTGATGGAAATCTCTATAACTTATTCGTCCAGAGTCTTCTAATGAGAGCATTGTGCGATACTTGGTTGTAATTCGACGTTCTCTACACATCTATCATCCAAATAGGTTGTACGAAAAGAGGCAGTGAGCGGTATTAGTGAATGGGGAGGGCAGGTAGAAGGAAGATATTACAAAAGATGTTATCAAAGCTTGTGAGACAGAGAGACAGAGAGAGAGAGAGCGAGAGAGAAAGAGATATATAGGGCGAGAGAGAAAGAGCGAGAGAGCGAGAGAGAGAGAGAGAAAGTGTGAGATAGAGAGAGAGAGAAAGTGATAGAGAGAGAGAGAGAGGCTAGGTTGGAGAGACATTACTAATCGATGTCCGCCTTGCTCGTAACCAGTCAATACTCTATTCACACGCAGCAGCAGCGTCCTCTATTCGCTCTCAAGACAGCGAGTTCTATACTCTTCCTGGCAGCATACATCTGCCTCTCGTGCTATTGAGGACCTGGCGATCTTCAGCAATGAATTACCTATCTAGTAAGTTCCTTTTTAGATGCATTAATATATATACATATTTGTATTGCCGGCATAGCGAACGCGGCGGGTGACGCTATTTGGGTTTATTTAGGGACTTTGTACTTAGTTTCCCGGGTTTTAAATAAAGTCTTGACCCTGGATGCCCTAACGTTTTGCTTCGCAGTTCCTAATTTGAGTTCTATGTATCAAGTTCACCGCGAGTCGAGCTGATTTTGAGTTGAACGGGAGCCCAACTTTTGGATAATTAAGGGTATCTTTTGACCCTCAACAATTAGTAAAACAGTGACTTAATTTGCATAAAGTTGAGTATTACATATTTCCATAATAGACTTTTCCAAATTATAATAAAAAGATGGAAACCCTTGCTTTCCGGCCGGGAGAACAGAAGGGATGCATTATCCGCGCTCTCCGCGCGTAGAAAAATGTCGTCCGTTTGGCTTCCGACCCGGGTATAACTACCATCTGCTAGAAGAGGAACTGGAATAAAAGTATGGAAAGCACCAATAGTGATAAGAATTCTCGACGATAAATGACAAAAATAGAGAATTTTATTGGTGATTTCCCTACTTATATTCGTGTTCTTCTTCTGGCAGATGGTAGTATGTCTTGTCTTATACTACATACTACCAGCGTTGGAAGCCAAATAGACACATTTTTATTCGCACTGAGAGCGCGTAGAAAGATTCCATTCTGATCCCCCAGAAAGTTATGTAGTTCTTGGATTTCATTCTTTAAAGCTGTCAGGAAAAAAGATATTACAATATTTCTCTTATTATAGTGCACTTTGCAATTCTTCTTAACTAGGAAACTACACCTATTGGCCTCATTTTAAACTTTTGTTCTTTCTTCATTCTTAATGAGATAGTACTTTACTACTAACTGAATTTAGACTACACATATGAAGCTACATATGTGTGCTCAATTATTAGTTTGGCTATATATGCACAAGGCAATCCTGCATCTATTCAGGAGGTGGACACGTCCGAAAGTGGGCGTTCTAAGTTGACACAGCGCCGGCCGGTGAAAGCTGCAAACGTTGACATAGGAAGGATGGCGAAGGGCGACCCAGGAATCTGAACAATGATGCAGCGAACTGCTCAGAGAGGTCGAATACGCCGACACGATACGGCAGGAACACCAACGGTATGAGTGCGCCTATAAAAGGACCCGCCGCCCAAGGAAGCAACCTCACCAGCAACCGCAAGGACCCTCCCTATCAGCCATCTCCACCAGCATCAGCTCGCGCTGCATCCATGGTTCTCCGCTCTGACTCACCCGTCCCTCAAGACCCGGCAGGAGATTGATTTTACTCCGAACTCGGGCAAGAACGGAGGCGCGCACAACACCTCGAACACGAACTAGAACGACAGAAGAGGATAACTGAAAATCGCGCCGACACGATTGTCCGCCTCGAGGACAATCTACGCGACCAAGAAGCCGTGTATCAAGAAGCCAACTCGATGATACACATGCTCTACCGAGAAGTTGTGAGACTAACACGGGCCCTCGACAGGTCCTAAAGGAAGCTGGTGCGCCTAATGGAAGTAATAAGGCGAGCTTGCCCGACCGCCCTCGACGAAGGAAGAAATTAGGAGAATAAGGATAAAGAATGTAGAATCAAATTATGGACGTGCTATAAATTTGTTATGTTCCGATCGTTGCCATACACAAATATACATATGCCACACACTAACACGGGCAGGAAGTATGTTAAAGGTGATTTACGTTTTAGAGCGAGGGACCGCTCTTTGTAAATGTAGGAATGTCATAGCCCCCGGGCGAGCAGTGTGCAACCGGTCGGCACTGGTCACCCCGCCCCTGAGGGGACGGAGCGGCTAGCGCCGACCTGCACTTTAGTGTTGGAGAGAACGACACGGCTAAGCGGCTGCCCGGGCTATGCCCTCCCTTTCCCCACATGTAGAGAGTTACAGTATGTTATATCCCATGTAAGATAAAGCTATCCTCTCGACAACGTCTCTCTCTCTCTCTCTCTCTCTCTCTCTCTCTCCCATTCACACCACGGTTCTACAGAAGGTGAAAGAAGAGGGCTGCTCATGATGACCACGATGAAATCTCGCGTTGCAAAATTTCCCTAACTTATAAATTTGTAACGAGTGAACAAAAATTACTCAAAATTTGGAGGTCGAAGCTTTCGCCCAAAGCGAATTCATACATGAAGAGAAAAAAAAACTTGAGTGCGATAATTCCGATGTCATTAGCTGACAATCCAAAAAAGGTTGCAACCTGTAGGAATCTAACCTGCGACATTCGATTTTACCAGAGCGACGCTCTTCTATTAATTGTAAGCTAATTGTAAGGTGGCGACGGGAAAATGATTTTGCATAATCATTGTCCATCTGTAGAAACGAAAAAGTTTGCCACCTGCAGGAATCGAACCTGCGACCTTCGCTTTACGAGAGCGACGCTCTGCCTCTGAGCCAAGGAGGCACTTAAAACAATTTTTTCGAAATTTCCTATGTCATAAGCAGAGATTCAAATATGGAAAGACTGACACCTATCCGTATTAAACAACCCAATTCGCCTTGAAACATGGAATATTTTCAAAAAAAAACCACAGTTATATAGGCTGCAAAAAATTCCAATGGCTTGTTCACTTCATTGACCGTAATTATAGCATAACATAGCAAATACAACGATTTTGCAGTCCGGAAAAAACAGCAATTCTTATGATTCTATCCATGTATGGGTGACCATTGTATGGGTGGCTATTATGACAGCAAATAAAGGGTGTTCCTTCTAATGTTGAATTTTGTCAAAGCGCGTTACCTTGAAATAATTCTTCTCACAATGGAGTTAGAAAATGATTGCACTAATAATTGGCGTCAGTGCAGGAACAGTGAGTTTCATAGTTCAACTAATATGTCATACCCAAGGTAACATAACTTTTTGCTCCGTGAATTCTTATGCGGTTAAAGTACAATAAAAGATGCGGTCGTTTATTCTATTGAATGCTTGAGGTGTTCTTGCAGAGAAAGGGCGAAGTAATCTGGGTGGGCCAATCAGGGGTTGTACTCGATGGGGAGGTTCTTGCGGCGGACCATGCCGTCGCCCTGGAACCACTCGCGGCGGAACTGCTTGGCGGCGCCGTCCGAGGTGTTGGTCCACTCGATGGTGATACGATCGTTGTTCGTGTCCTCCTGGATTCATTATGGTAAGAAAAGTGAAATAATCATTTTTTTAAATACTATTCCATTCATATTTAATTTCATAAAAACGTATTTAAGAAACTTGACCGATGTAAATTATTTTTTCTAACAAATATATCTATTACCTGGCCATAGGCGAAGGCGTCGCAGGAGACAGCGACCAGGACGGGCTCCTTGGGGTCGAGGAAACCGCTCGCGGGGTCGACTCCCAGACGCTTCATGTTGGTGGTCTTGAAGGCCCAGCCGATGCGGCGGGCAGAGCTATTGATCACCTGTAATTGAATGTTGTAAACTCAGCTATAGTCGGTGGGAATAATATAAGGCGGAAAGAGAAGAGAAATACTTTGAATCGACAGTATAATTTTTTTATGGACATCGATCAGAAACCAGCCTTGATGTGGTAGGTGTGCTTATCATAGGGCGCATTGAAGACGACCTTGGAGTTGGGCTGAGTGGCGATGTCGCCGGGGGAACGGACTGGGCCATTTCAGCAGGAGAGAAGGCAGAGGAAACAAAGCGGGAAACTGATGGAGATCTCTTCAATTCAGCTCTTTTATACGACTGTTTGACCCGAAAAATTACAATTTTCCACACAAGAATTACAAGTTTAACATAACCAGATTCAGAAAGGTCATCACATTTCAATTTCTCTCCATTTGCCATAGTATTTCCTTACGTGTGGATTGTAAAATGCATAATTCAAGAACATGATATTAAAATATTGATAGCAAAGGTCAAGATATTTCGCAATTAATGATTGATGAAATAGTAACTGTTTATCTCCCAAAGGTCATGTTTCCCATTCCACCCATCCGAATCGTCGTTGCATGGTTGGTTATGCGTCGATTCTCGTTTAATTTCATTCTTCAGCCTTCGCGCCCGATGTTTTGTAATTTTGTCGCAAATATTACATGGATGTTATCCGAAAACGCTTTTTTAAAATGTAGTTCTCCATAATTGCATGATACAAAAATGATAAATACTAATTCTGCAAAATTTCAGAAGTTCAAGTCACAAAAGTAGTAAAAAAAAACAATTCTTTGTTGGAGGCGATGCTTTATCGTGCTCCAGCGCCTTCTTCCCTTTGCAAAAAATGTATAAAGCCTGAACCACATGGGAGACCCCTTGAGTCATAATAGATTGTCGTGTAAAAATCGGCGATTTCTAAACAGTTTGATGTCCGAAGAATTCGTCCGCATTAATCGCATGTATGTACAAGACGCTTTTTAAAATATAATATGCCAATTAATTGAACTGTCTTCCTTCTCATGGCTGATAAAAAGGATTATGTAAAAGCTAATATGATTATAGCTAAAGTAAGCGATTCTCCATCTCCATAAACTACATATACATATGTATGTATGTATATAAATGGAAGAAAACATCATATCAAGCCGAGCATTCTCGTATTTTCGAGATTTAACTAACAAGACCACCAGTCCCGTCATTTATTATTTGCCAAATAAAAAAAAGTATTAAAATAATTGAAATTAGGTGAACAGAGAAGAAAGAATAAATTAGATTATAGGAAACACGCAAATTTCGCTCATGTCCCAGTGCTTTCGCAATTATATTTTGTTCTTTCTCACGTTTATGCTTATAATTTCTGCAAATTTTCCACACATTTTTATTAAATTTGAGAAAAAAGACATGTGTACCTAGTATATAGTTTTGACCTCCGCTTTTTTAAGTTCTCACAATGGACTTTAAAAATTCTTTCAAAGTACATGAGCAGAGTGCGGTGAAGCGAATTGTATAAAAGTGCTCAGTCTTTCACGATCTCATCATTAGTTCTACGCGTCTTGTTGTCTCTTCTCTGGCACGCCAGCATTTTCTCGGTGGCAGTTGAAGGCAGACATCGTCCAACTAATCAGTGATGTCCGGATCGGAAGTCGACCTCCTTCGAAATCTCGTTAGACTTTTTTTGTTAAATAAAAAACGACATTTTTAAAATAACTTTAATGATTGTTATGATTCATTAAAAAAAATTAGTGGCGTTTTTAAATAAATTAAAATAAAATATTTCTTTAAAAGTTTCTCGCCGGGGCGGCGGCGCTCTTCGTAATGGTTGGCTGCAAGAAGAAGAAGAAGGAAGTGAAGGGAGCAGCGGCGAATCCGGTGCCCGCCGTGCCCGGCAGCAAGATTGCGCCGGTGGGAGAAGAATTGGCAAAGTGCCAACTTTAGCAAAGATTGCGCCGGTGGGGGAGAACTAGGCAAAGTGCCAACTTTATTAGCTAAAAGTCGAAGACGCACACAATCTCCGATTCATCGATCGCGACTATCATCCAAATGTGTGCAGATCGCCCCCGTGGCGCCGGCAGCCAAGGCAGAGAGCGGCGGTGCGGCGGAGAAAGGCAAGAGCACGAAGAGCAATACATGCGCGACTGCGAGCGAAGAAGCCAAGGTTGGCAATTTGCCAAGGCGTGAAAGGACCTTGAAATGGCCAATTCTTATGTGATTGTTGGAAAGGTGTAAAAAAAAATTTCCCCTATTTTCTTAAATTACAACTCTCCGCTCTTTCAGGGTAGTGGAGAGGCAAAGTCGAAGAAGGACAACGATGTCAGTTACATTTTACATTTTAGGAAATAAAATTAATTTATGATTTAATTTACATTTCTCATGTGTTTAGGATGCGCCTTCGAAGAAGAAAGTCGCCTATCCCGAGGTCAAGGGACTCACAGAGTCGCAGAAGAAGAAGCGCCAGGAAAGGCTGGAGAAGGAGAAGCAAGAGAAGATCAAGGCCGGCCAGTACCAGGTTGGGCCGTGGATTACTCTCGATATTTAACCATGTATTAATCTCACTCTTTAAAGATCAATTATTGATTTTCGAGCTGAAATAGCATGATTAAATAAAAAGGAATATTTTGCAGTCTCGTTCGGAAGGACGACACGCTGGAGAAGGTGGCGAGTTTAAAAGAGGAGAAGACTGAGAAGTCGATGAAGAAGTGAGACGATGGCCCCCTCATACGCTCCGCCCCATCTTCCGCTCCTCTCCCTCTCTCTCTGCTCCCTCTCGCTCTTCCTCACTCTCTCCCTGCTCTTGTCGTCATCTTGTATAAAACGCCGCGTGGAAGTTTTGAGCAATTTGAAAATCTAAAAAAAAAGAAAACTCAAAATTACCTATCGAAGAATTAGAACATTTTTTGAAAACCAATGTTCACAATAAGTCATTGTTCACAGTAAACAATTACTATTCGTAATGCATCGTTATAAATATCAATAGTAAAATAATCATTAATCATGCAAAAGAGGGAAAATCGCAAGATTATGCACAACATCCATTGTAAATGAAAACAATATGAGGAGCAACAATCATTATAAATGTTTAGTAGTACAAGGTCACTCATTTCACTTGACTCTGACGCTTCTTTTTGGAAACATGTTTTTGGCAAAGAATGAAATTCAACCATGTCTTCTGTCTTCTATTATTAACGAAAAAAGCTGTTGCCTATTTCCAGGCAAAAAAATCCCTGGAAAACAAACTGATTACTCTTGTGGAGAGTTGTTAAAAAATATTTTTAAAAAAAATAAAAGTTTTGCTCCTGCATTGTCAAGCAATGAAGCCGTGAATAGAATCAAGGAGATGACGATCCCTTATAAAATGATGTCATCGCGAACAAAGCTTTCTGGCAAATTCATGTTGATTCATTCATAGGGTATACCAAGAGAGGGACAAAGAAAGGAGACACGTGGAGAAATCTGTCATCATTTAGCTCGTCGCCCACGGTGAGCTTGGCGTGCCCCAACTACTGCCTCCTTTCTTTCTCATTCGCCTCATAAACCAGTTTCCATGATCTCTAAACTCTCGATTGCCCACATTTTTCAAACTGGCGTCATAATATGAGTGGATATATCTGGATATATGTTGGGCCAGTTGAGCTCACACGGGAAAAAGGTAAACCAGACTATAAAGGAGAAGGACGAATGTCTCATTGAAGAGTCTCCCTAGACAATCATTCAACCCATACGAGATCTCGTCATTTTCCCTTTTTCGTTGGGCTCGTCATTCGCCTACTAATTTCAGCCAGGATTCCCAACTTGAAAAAAGAACCACTTTAAGAAGCCAGGACCCGAAACTCGATAAAACTTCCTAATCTCTTCTTTAGCTCTTTTAGTCTCTAAAAGTCCCTAAGGTAGCGGTAATGCCGTTAGTAGCGTAACTTAGTAGACTACATAGTTGATTCCGTAGTAAATGCTTTCCACTTGTGCCCGCTTATCCTCGGTCGTCGTCGAGATGCAAATGTCTCGCAGCGTCCTCTTTGCCTACGTCGCCGTCGCCCTCTCCGCCTCGCTGACGGAAGCGCAGTGCGTCAACACGAACCCCAAGTACATATATCCCCTTCCACTTATCCCCCGATTTCACGGGTTTGCCAGCGAGGTTCTATTTTTATATAATTTAATGATAATGTTGTCACATCATTTAACTGATGTATGAATAAATAAATAAATAAATAAATAAATAAATAAATAAATAAATATATCATTTAAACAAGATTATCCGCACGCCTTGAGACGTAGATAAACTAGTGTAGATTCATCAAGTTCTAGTGTCGAATGTAATTAAGAATACTAATAAAACGTGCAGAAAAAGTTTGAATTTTTTTCCGCATAAAACTTCATATTGCACTTTGTTATGTATAATACAGCAAATTAAGCTGCGCATCGTGGGTGCGAAACGGTTTCTGCACGAATCCGTCATACACACAAGCGCAGAGGGTTAGACTACAACAATTCATATTGCTATAGTGTATTTCCTTCTCTTTTTATTCTAGATTGAAGCTAGATTGAGAGTATATGCATGGATTTCAAAAATTTATCTATTTCCTATTAGATATTTGTCGTCGAAATCTCTCGCATCTTGGAGGTTCGCTCGACCATGCACTAATGCCTTGCACCAGGCGGATAAAGGCATTTTAAAATATCCTATTTATTCTTTCAGACACAATTCTGCTGCGCCAGCTGCGCTGCCGTCACATCGCCGGCCACCATTGCGCCCGGCATCTGCGCCGACACCACCACGCGGCACGAGATAAATGATTTCAATTTTATCATCAGCTTAATTAATTGCCTTCTCTTTCTCCCTACTATGCATTTTCTCTTCTTTTATATCTTGCGAGGACAATCAATTGATAGCCAGTGTTTTCCTCCAAAATTTTGCGTTATATTATATCTTTTTCCAGCCCCTAAAACTGGATTATGGTGAAAGTGGCGGGGGGGGGGGGGGAGGGGGATTTATGGCCATGATGCTATTCATTGTTGATGACGACACGGAATCTCTCTCTCTCGCATTCAGCTGCTCGGCGTACGTGGCGAACGGCTTCTGCACGTCGGCCTTCTACACGCTGCAGCAGAAGATGCAGTTCTGCGGTGCGACGTGCAATCTGTGCACCTCGAGCACCGCGACCACCCTCCTGCCAGGACCCGGCAGATAAGTAACCATTTCATCACTCCATCTAAAGCTCATCGATCACTGTTGAATACATGTACATATATATCTTATTTTATATCTTGCGAGGATAATCAATTGATAGCCAGTTTTTTCCTCCAAAATTTTGCGTTATATTATATCTTTTTCCAGCCCCTAAAATAGAGAATGCCGTTATCGTCATATAAGCCACGAAATCGTAATGTAAATTTCATTTCCTTCTTCAATAGCGAAATAGGTTTTTTTTAAATGACAACAATGTGTTATTACTAAAAGAAAATGTTGAAGCTAAAAAGTTTCAGCGGATTTATTGAAGAAAGGAGACTATCGGCAAATCTTCTTTGTCAGAACCTCACGCCTAGTGAGAATCTCTCGAAACGTGAGAGGACACCAGAGCGAGGATAGTATTCTGGACAAAAGCTGGAGTGTCGGAGAATTGTCTCCTCTGACCGCAACAGGTATCGCAGACACTTTCCCATGTAAAAAATCGAAGGCTAAGACTCGCAACCAAATCATACACCGTTACATGTAATATCGTGTATGAATAAGATTTTCGAAGGGAGAAGTAGGATAACATCGGAAGCTTCTGAAAAATTCCACGCACCATTCTGAAAAGTTCCAGGAGGAACGGAATATTACTGGTAGACGTTGCTCCTTTCCAAATGTTGCTCTAAGATCCTTCCGCATGATTTAGATATTTCCACATCCCAGAGCAGACTCCGCTTCTTTCATAACCTTCTGGAATGTTCCAATGACCGGGGGCAGGCGTTGACCGCTTCTGGAATCTTCTGGAGAACTTGGTCCGTTCAGGAACCTTCTGGGATGTTCCCTGCATCGGGGACAGACGTTGGCCCCTTCCTGACTGTTCTGGAAATTTCACGTCCCGGGGCCAGAAAAATTAGGTTGGATTACGGTTCATTATATGAGCTGTCAGGTGATGCAGAAGGGGAGTCTTTCATTTGTTTTCTTTAGGTTTAAAGGAGGCATCCGTCGAAGAAATGTCTTCTTCTTTTATCTTACCACATGTTTAAAGGAGGTATCCGGGGAATAATTAACCTATGTTTTGTTCTATGTTGTTAAAGGAAGTATCCGGCGAATGATTATACAGTAGCGCTAGAGAGCCAGTTTGAATGCGCGCGCTCCTAAAGTTGCCTGTCGCTCGGTCGAGAGAGCGTGTGAAATAGGAGGGCGGCTATGACCTACCGTAACCAATTCTCTACCCGCCAGTTTTCACGTTACTATTGCTCAAAAAGTAATGAAAGAAAATCGCTCAGATTTTCTGGATATATTTTTTACGCCAATATGAACTTATCCACATTGAACAAAACATAGGTTAATTATTCCCCGGATACCTCCTTTAAGTTCATATTGGAGTTAAACATCTATCCAGAAAGATTCTTTCATTACATTCCGAGCAAAAGTAACGTGAAATCTGACGGGTAGAGAGTTAGCTACGGTAGGTCAGAGCCGCCTTAATATTTCACATGATCTCTCGACCGAGCGACAGGCAACTTTTTGAGCGCGCGCATTCAAAGTGGTTCACTAGCGCTACTGTATAATTATTCACCGGATACTTCCTTTAAGGTTGACCTATAATATCGATTGAAGGTGGTCCCGCTATATGAAAATCAGTATTTTGCCAGATTTTTGCATTTCTTTTTCCAGTACTCTATAAAACCTCCGATGCACCCGGTGCGTCCTCGAAACCAAGCCAAAGTGTGCAAAGAAGAGGCAGTCTCTGCCTCTCCTGCCCAATTAGCACCCCCATTCACAAAGAGATGAGAGATACAGACGTCAGAGAAAAGCGAGACAACGAAAGAACTTGAGCGAGCTTAGATAAACATGTGTTTCAAATTGTATATTCCGCAGCTGGCCCTATGTCTGTAAATCAAAGCTGATCCAGTTAGTTTTTCCTTTCGTCGGATACTTGTTTTAATTAGATTGCGCCAGCCAGCGACCACTCATATCAATGTATTCAGCGTTGTTGCAGGTGCAAGTAGTCGAATAAAGTTGGCGAACATTTTTTTACTTATACTTTAATTACCAGTGCTTTTTGTTGGATGCGTCGGAGCTGTCAGGTGATGAAGAAGGGGCTCTCATTGGTTTTTTTCAATGTTAATTCCGAAAGCCCAAATGTCAAGGTATTCAACTTTGCTACAGATGCAATTAAACGAGTGATGGGACTAGAAAGAAACATAAAATAGTCTAATCCCCCCTCGTTTTCGTCATAATTTCAATTCAACACCACCTGCTTGGACCATCTATCCTTTATCTAATAGCTGTCTACTCTTTCAGCAGACTCTAGCACACCACCTAGATGCATTTTAATTTTAATTCTCTGACTTGTTCGTTCACTCGAAACAGACAGCTGTTTCGAGTGAACGAACAAGCTTTTTTTATGTTCATGGTTAGATAATTGCTCCTATATCTGCTTACCTTTCCCGCGTCAGAGACTCTCATTCTCACTGACTGTAAAGTGTGACTTGTGTATACATGCATACATATGTACATATAATTTTGTCGCTGCTTTTTGTGTTAAAGGAACCGAAATCTTAAAATTTTCGCTATTTGAATGATTCTGTGAATGTGTCCGGATTGAGTTTGCGAATACATCAGAAAAGAGTCAATTTTCTAAACTGAAAGTTAAAGGACTATTTTCCATCCGAAAAGCGTTGCCTGAACTTAAGGGAATATTTGTGTGTTACACAGAACTATAAATTTTGTCATGTCCGGGGCCAGAGCCAACAGCCGACCAAGGCGGCGGAGGACACGCCTCCCAAGAACAGCCTCCTGAGCCCAGTGTTCGCCGGGAGCCGCAAGGAGACGGCTGCCACCATGGCCCGCCCCCCCCCCCTCTCTTGTCTCTCTCTCTCTCTGACTACTCACAGCGCTTTGCTTGGTATAGTCCAACGGTCCAACTTTCAAGATATTCATCCATTCATCCTCCCAAATTCACCAATTCATCCTTCACCGCTGTTCACTATTCACCCACTCTAGAGAAGGCAGAATTTTGGCATTTTGCCAAAATTCTGAGAGCACAAAATTGGCAACTTGCCAAGGACGGTCTAGCTTAGGTAAAGTGGTCGGTGTCGTTCCCCGCATTCATCCCTGATGACCACAACTCTCGGACGAATTTCAGGATGATCCAGCTATCTAGCCGTACACTTTACAATGCATCTTCAATTGAAAACCAATCTTTATACAGTTATTTAAAAAAAAACCATTAAATACATCCAACAGCGAGTTTTGGATCTATCTCTCCCAACTCGCATGTTGGGAAACTTTTTAAAAGTCTTTATGCCATTAAAAATGTACATGTGCACCCTTTCGCTCCATTCGGAGTTACTCTGGCGGCTTTCAAAACAGGGGAGGGGCGGAATGGCGGGGACGGCGAGATGGTCATCGAGTGCGATGCAGACTGACTCGGGCTCGTTGGCGATTCTTCTTTCGTTCACCTCACGCGTGCCATCCAGCGAAACCAAGGTTCTAGAAGTAACTATATTAAAGATAATCTATTAGTAACGATTAAAAACGATTAAAAGGAATACATCATGAATACTCAACCATAGAGAGAGAGAGAGAAAGATAGAACGAACCTGCGTGAAGTAGGTAGAGAGCAGCGACGAAGGAGAGAAGGCCACATTGCGTGGCCATCTCGCTAAACACTATAAAGGAGAGATTTGGTTAGACTAACCAAACCTGTGAGTCCTCGAGTGGAGTCGGTTGAATGGCGTACTTGGATCCCGCGTCGCGGAATTCTACAATATAGGGCTCTTAGTAAAAATAAATAAGATTAATCCAATAAGAACAAGTCTCAAAGAAAAAATCGGGCATGACCCGTCTGCAAGGCCAAACATCAAAGTGCTGAATTCTAGGCAACGAATTAACCAATTTCATAACTTGTATTAACATGGAAGGACTACTTTTATAAATCCAATTAGAATTTTTTTTCCAACAAGTACTTTCTTTTAATGACAAAAAGGCATTTCGATTACCTAGAAGAAATTGCGATAACGAACAAACTTAGAATGAATGTACGTCGCAATGATATTTCAAAACTGGAAGCCCGGTTGAAATAAAGAAACAAAACTAATAAATAGCAGGATTACAAAATGTACATCAAGTAATAGGGTTGCAAAACCATACCACAAGCAGTCAGGCGTTCTACAAGGTGCCTCCGATCCTCACAACACTCGCCTATCCTCGTAAAGTCGAGTAATCCTGGAAAGTAACATTACAAACAATATCACAACAATGTAAAACAAACTCTCCGACATCGCTAAAAAATGTCATCACTGTCATGTTAATCAATACGAACATTTCAACTTTGAATGTCCCGCAAATAGGACCCAAACGGATTCCTGAGCAGCGGTACTTTCAGTTTTTCATGACACTGTGTTCACCCCGTCGGGGCCCCCTTCTGGCTTAGGCGCGAAAAACGCCTTTTTTGAAACCGACTGTCCAAATTCAAGCCAAGCAAAGCGCTGTGACTACTAATATATGAGTAAGGCTAAGGTAATAAAGGCTTGTAAAGTAACAATGTGTAAGAGTCCCAAACTGCAACACGGCGGCTAGGCGACAACCCGACCGTAACAATTTAACAGTTGTCGCCAACTAAATTATGGCTTAAAAGGATTGTCGGAGCATAGGTAGACATGGTTCCATAGGCCGTGAAATATATGCCAACACATGCATGATTCACCACCGGACGCAAACCGCCAATGTAAAATTGTCCAGGCAATTTCTTACTTTAGTTTCGAAGCAAGGATCTTGTCAAATTTCCAGCATCATGTTGCTTAAACCTATCGTACTACCTGATCGGAAATTTCGTGTTAGAAGTTAACGGCTTTAAAACTCCTTTAAATTTCATGAAACAAATAAATTTCAAAATGTGAACAACTTGATTAGTAATTTTTTTCTAATTTTTTTTTGACATTCTCGTGCATGCATTTATCATTCATTCTGAGCTTCCCGGAGTGCTAGTTCGATTCAGTGAAAGCGAATTTATGTTTAGAATTATTTATATGTATATTTACATTCGGCTTATTTATATTTATATTATGTGTGCTTAGAACTGATTCCGTATGAGCAAAGAGTCGGATTGCGACTTAGCCTACGCCAAGGACTTCTCCTTCATCTTCTCCCTCTTCCGTCTAATCTTTGGAAGCCTCTCGACTGCTACCGAATTCACTATCATTGCAACGATAATCCATAAAAAATGGAAGCCACCTTATCATTCGTTCTTCTTCAAGCTATTCATCACTGGAGCTGTTTGCGTGAGTTCTGTTAAATTCCTAATGTATTCTTTAACTATCCATTGGAATTTCATCATTTATTCTTATATATACCAGCTATTTTACATATTACAGCTATTTTACTTCGTACAGTAATTCATGAAATTATAAAGGAATCTCCCTTGCGCTGCTGTCAGATCAAATGAGAAATGAGGCGTGAATTTCAGAATCCACTCTTATTTCTGCTGAACGTGATTCCACTGACCCTCGCGAACTCTCCACTCTGCCCGTCCATTTTACCCCTTCTCTCTACTCCTTCTCACTTATTCATGCCATTCTTTACGGCGTCCTTCTGGCAGAATCATCTTCACTTCGTCATTACGTTTCTGTACTCGCTGCAGAGACTAACTGTTGTCTTACGCCCTATGACAACGCCTGTGGTTTAGTTTTTTTTAAGTTCTTTCAGTCACCGAAAATTATGTGAGATATAAAATTTCTCCGGCTTTTCGCCCTCTGTTCTGCTAATTTGTGCTATTTTTGTTCTGCATGAGAATAGCTCACGAGAATGAAAGTATAAACTTCCAGGAAGAAAGCGGCAATTCAGACATGCGTTGAATAGAATTTTTTCGGTGATCAGCCTCCTTTTGAGAGTAAGACGGAAACAAAGTAAAAAATGTGGTTAAAAATAAAAAAAAATATGATGAAATATTTTATTTAAAGGGAAAAAAGCACTAATTGTATAAATTTGTGGTTGGCAGATGTGGGATCGAAACGCCGTTGTACTCATTTCATTAGTCCTTCTCTTTCCAACCATCGTGTGCTTCCCTCTTCTGCCGATCAAGGCACTCGCCAGTTCTTCTATTGGAATTGTTGTCGTCAAGTTCATCGATTGGCAGTCATGGGTTAGCGACTAAAATAAGTTTCACACGAAAAAAATGGTTTGAAAAACAACATTATTTCGGCGCAAAACTGAAACATTATTGTCTGATATATATCAAACAATATTGTTTGAGTAAGTCGCCGAAACAATGTTTTTTCAAAGAATTTTTGTGGGTGTGTTGACCAAAAAAACTCCCTACCAAGATGAACATGACCCCGACATGAGCGATGAATCTAAATTGCACCTTGTGCTTTCTAACAAAATAATTGGCCCGGCCTCGGGAATCTGGAATCTAGTGAATTTGGATATTGTCCAATTGGAGCATTAATTCCCTTGCGTCAGAATTTTAAATGTCATCTCATTCAATGGAAAGTCCTTGCTATTTTTCAAAACGTTCACGCCTCGTTACTGTTTTAGTTTAAGCAGACCACATTCATTAGCTTGCATAACCTAAACACAACTCCTTTAAGTACTCCTCGACGTATGTTCTGGCCGGCGTGTCCGTCATCTTAAGCACGCTCTCTTGTGCATTTACGATTGCTACTGTATGCTTGTTGCTCTTCTGGAAGGTCATTTATCCTTTAACACAATAAAGTAACCAGAAATTTAAAAAATAATTTTTCAAAGAAGCGATTGGAATTGGTTTTAGTCTACTAACCAGAGTACGACCAAAGGAGAGCGTATTCTTCTCACAGTTTGCGCAATTCAAACGACAGTTGCTCTCCTCACTGCGTTATTATGGGTTATTGTTACATTTACTTTTAGAGATTATAAAAATCCATTTGTGGTTATTTATTTAATGTTCATTTTCGATAAGAGTTAGTAAGGTGTGATTAGAATTAAATATATGTATGCTTAGTGAGTGGAAAAGAAACTATGCATTGATCATCACACTTCTTTTATCACCATTTTCTTAATCATCATGACTATTATTACAGTACAATTGAAATAAGAACTGTGTTGAAAAATTCTGGTCTGATTTGCAAAAAGACACATACATTTTCAGGTCTACTTTAAAGTGGCGGTCTTCATCCTAGAAGACTTGACTTACATGTTTCTTGTCTACTTGGGCACTGAGCTCTGCTCGGATATCCTTTCCTACACTTGTGCCTGGGCTCTTTTGGCGACTTCACCTTCTCTCAGAGCAGATATAGCGTATGTGAGAAAATTTCAAACAATGAAACTGATAGGTACTAACTATTTATGAGAATATTTATTATCGGAGCTTTATTTTTAACCTCTTGCATAAGAAATTAAGATCGCTTCTTGGTATGAAGAGAACTGATATCGCGAGCTCCATCGCAATATCCAGGTGTGCTTACATACCTTTGCGCATGACTTTCATCTTCCGCCACTTTTAAGAAGAAGAATAGAACCCTCAATTTTTACTTTTTTTTAAATTTAAACACCCTTGATTGAGGACTGCTGAATACTAAAGAAGAGAATTTGGCAGAATTCCATGCTTTCAGCGCTGCCGTGGTCCACTCCGGAAATGAAGGGCCTGTCGCCCGCGGAACTTTAGTATATTGAACGTTGCAACTTCGTTTGCTCATCGTGCCCTATACTTATATCAATAAAAAAGGGTTTTTTAACAAGTGCTTTAAATGAGCATCGTGTTTGGAGGATTTTTTTCATAAGTGATCTTTCTGGGTTGAAAGTGCACGGACTATGTGCACATGTATGTATATCGTAGGCGATAGGAAGACTGTTATTTGAGTTTATTCTGGTGACTTTCCTTCCGTGAAGTATACAAAACAAAAGGTTCATGCATAAATATATATGTATACATATAGTATGCAGTAAGTATGCAGCATCGCAAGCGATAAAAAAGTGTGGGGAGTGCAAATCAAGGACTGAGCGTGCGAGGGAGTGATCGAAGAAGTGGCGACCATGTCCGTTGCGGATGAGATTTCCAGCTCAGATTCTCACGTTTTCCTTTCATTTGAACCTGTGAAAACCCGAGTATTATTTTTAGGAAAAAAAGCTTCCGTCCGTGTTACTCTTGGACGGTGTCGACTTCTCGAAAGTTTATGCGACTACTAAAAGCAAAAAAAATTTCATCTCCAATAACATGTACTACATACTCAATATTTCGCAAAGATCGCATTTTCTAACGTTGTATGATGCCTACGAAATTCTCCTTTTCCGTAATTTATTCCGCTAATAAAATACATAGCATTCGCTTATCTTTTTAGAAGAATATTTGTTTGAGATCGAGAAAAAGAAACTGATTGTGAGCAATGGCTTTTGCTATCATGAATATGTACATACCTCCAATCCAAAGACTCATAATTGTTTATGCAGTTCAGACATCCATTGCGCCATTTAATTCCTTTATAGGAGTCTGGGCCACTTTCTTGGTAGCCATTATCATAGCACCATTTATTACATTCTGACATTATTCAAAATGAAAATGAAATTGTTCTCAATAAAAAATGCATATATGCATTAGGAACATACATGGCATAATACAACTTTCCGTCCGTATTAAAAACTGATTTCTTTGTATTTTCTAACTTTTCTCTCTGGTAAGTTTGTTCAACTGTGCTAACATTAAGGTTCATACCTTGTCTGATGAAGAAAAATAATAATTATTTGCTCCTCCTCGTCCGTGAACAAGCTCATTCTAATGGTCAGGCTATATGAAAGCGAAAAAAAAAACTTTCAAGTTCGCGAGCAGTGCATGGTAAAGGGTGATTGTGAGTAAGAAATCTAATTCCAGATTGGCTCGCCAAGAAAAACAGCGGGAACGAATTGCGCGCAATTAGGAACCATTTCACTTTGGTCGTGTAGTGTCTGCTAAGTATCTCTTGGGTTCACATGGACTACAATGCTTGAAAAAGTTGCTGGGAAACGGGTGCGGAGTTTACGGAAGGAGAGTGCGGGTTCCTTGCGATGCCTCACTCTCCTCGCGCTGTTTCCACGACTCTTTCGCATGCCTTTCTTCTTGCTCTACTGACGATGTAACTCTTACAGTTCCTGCTTGAGGTTATACATATGTAAATTTTTTTGGTTCCTGTTTGAGTTCCTATTTTAGGTTATATACATATAAGTTTTTTGGTTCCTGTATGAGTTCCTATCTGAGGTTATACATAAGTTTTTGGTTCCTGTTTGAATTCCTGTATGAGGTTATACTAAATTTTTTTGGTTCCTGTTTGAAGTTATTTATAAGTTTTTTTTGTTCCTGTTTAAGTTCCTGTTTGAGGTTATACATAAGTTTTGTTGGTTCCTGTTTGGGTTCATGTTTGAGTTCATACAATAAGATTTTGGTTCGTGTTTGAGTTCCTGTTTGAGGTTATACATAAGTTCTCTTTGGTTATTCATTCTTTGACAATCAGAGGTATAATTGGCGCTCATAAATTAAGCACATTTCAATTCAATTGTTAATAAAATAAACGTAGTGTCACGTGAGCTTTGTTTAATTAATTACTAACATAAGAGAGTTGAAGGCATTTCTTTATTTTCTGCTTCTCCTACGACTGCTTTAGGAGTGCTCTATGGATAACATGTCGGATTGCGCGCTCGCCTACGCGAAGGACTTCTCGTTCGCTGTTCAACTCTTCCGTCTCCTCTTTGCTGCCTTCTCTACAACTGTCGAATTCACACTTTTTGCAACATTCATCCACAAGAAGTGGAGGCCTCCTTACAACTCCTTCTTCTTCAAGCTTTTCGTCGCTGGCGTTATCTGCGTATGTTATGAGTTTTTTTAATGTTATTCGTTACTGAATGTCGCCGTAAGCGATAATGTGATTGTAAATACGCAACGTAAACTGCTTAACGTAGAATATAAATGAATTCTAACGTTGGTGATATTATCTATTTATTATACTTTTTTCTCCCAGAATCCTATGCTGTTCCTGCTGAATGTGATTCCACTTGCTCTCGCAAACTCGCCTCTTTGTCTGGATGTTCTTCCCTATCTCGCTACGCCCTCCATCGCCAACATGTTCTTTTACACTGCCTCATTCTGGCAGAGCAACTTGCATTTCTTCATCACGCTACTTTGCTCACTGCAACGGCTTTCCATCGCTTTCCGGCCGACAACAATGCCAGAGGTCATTTCAAAGGAATGTGTGTGAAAAAAAAGAAGTTACAACTGCCGTGCAATTCATCTTGGAAGAAAAGTGCTTTGAAAATGGCATATAGAAGTCAAAAGTCTCCTCAAACTAGCGAAAAAAGGAAGCCAAAAGTCTATTAATACTTGCGAAAAATTTCACTGAATTCATACTGATCTCAAAATGAAACCTTTATTAACATTTCGCCAAACTGCTTTGTTAAAAATTAAGCAGCCGAAATTTATGGTTGATTCATTAAACAAAGTATTTGATTTTAATTTTTTTTTCTTTACCCATTTCGTAATGTAAACTATAAATGGAAATGTGTACTTGCTTTACAGTTTTGGGATCGAGGAGCCCGATTCATTATACCGGTCGCGCTTTTCTTCCCAATCGTCGTCTATTTCCCTCTCATTCCAACGAAGCCATACTACGCGTTTCTATATGGAATCATGTACATGAAGTACACGAGATGGATAAAGTGGGTCTGTTAGTTTTCAGCTATTAGATATTTAGTGTGCTAACCGATCGTACCTACAGTATTCCTCCACACTTACTCTCTCTGTATCCTCCGCGGTTATGGGCGCTCTCGCTTGTACTTGTACTACAATGACTGCGCTACTGTTGATATTCGGGAAAGTAAGCATGTTATGGGCAACGATTCACATTGGCAAGACATCTGGAAATTATTGATTTTTCCCTTGTTTGTTTAGTCCGGCCAGCGGAAAGTATCAAAGACCGAGAAGAGTCTACTCATTGTATGTGTTCTTCAGACGACCGTTGCCGTACTCAGTACATTTCTATGGGTTCGTGATGAGCGTTTTAACGGTAAAAAACGTTACTTGAGTGACGTCATTCCATTTCAGCTCTACATCAACTTGTTCTACTACACATTCCACGATTCGACACATCTTGCTGTCGTTCAGCTTTCAGCATTTGTCTGCACGGACATCCTCTCGTACACCTCTGCCTGGGCCCTCGTGGCCACATCGCCAAAATTGAGATTTGACATAAAGTGAGTTATCCTTGACTTAAGAGTCATCTTTGCTGCTAATTGTAAACTATATTTTACAGGTGCTTATTAAAGCTTTCCAAGAAGACGACTAGCTTCGGAAGGCTCTCCCAAGCAACTGGAATTGCCCGCACTGCTACTACAACTACACCAATTTGAGACGAATTTAAAGGACCAAGTTTTTGTTATTAATTCATTCTTCACTTCGCTCAACGCTGATTAATTTTGTCTAATAAATCTGTTTTAATCGCAAATTTAAATCACTGCGATTTAATAAAAAAAAATTTTGCACTTTTCTATGAAACAGTTTTTTTCAAGGTTATTTCCGCGACTGAGATTCATTTATTGCAATCTTTTTAGCCATAAAACTAGCGCAAATGTTACGTTACAAAGTCGAAAGAATGCAGGCATCCAAAATTTATCAGAAAACCAGTTAATTCTGCAAACATACTGTAAAAATTCAAGGGCAATAAAGAGGTGGAACTCGCTGTGTATTTCGTTCCAGAATGAACTATTCAGAAATATTAATATAAAAAAGTGAACAGTTTCTCCATTTTCAATGTTTAAAATGCTTGTTTGCTATCACGACGTCGCCTGGCGCGCGGTCTGCGAAACGAACGAGAATGTGGCCGTGCGATTGGAGACAGCTCCACTCGGCCGAATCGTCATGCCGGCAGGAACAACCTGACAAGGGTTCCGTTCGTCTACTATTTAAAGGAGGGCGATCAATCGAAAGGTCTTTCACGACATATGAAATATCTTACAATTAGGCATCTACGAATTATTCTGGGCATTTTTATAAAGAATATGCATATGAAAGACCACAAAAAAGTTGGACTTTCAAGTATAAATATGTACATGAAAAGTGCAACTTTTGAATCAATCAAATTCTAAGTGACAAGTGGGGTATACTGTAACTAAGGAAACATTTGCCAGGTTAACAGCCAAGTGCATCTACCATCGCGGGAATATAAAACTTACAAAGATTTACGAATTTTGCATTTCATAATAATGTTTTTTTCTTTAGCGTTTTTTTTTGTAAAACTTCTAGCAAGAAAAAAAAACAACATCAACATATGCAGTCAACCAGAATTGATATCCCGCTTTGGAAAAAACCGTGAATTTCAAAACAAGAGTCCGCTCTTACCGTGCCTTTTAGATTGCTCCGATGGACTTCAATTCGAGATATTGGCACGGTTGAATGCATATTACTATTTTTTCGGTGATTGCCCTCCTTTAAGAAAAACGAAATGTGTCATTTCTGTATATTTTAAGGTATTGAGATATGGAATGTTAAAATTAGGAAAATGAAATTCAATACAGACAAAAAAGGGTTTATGTTTATAGCATTATACTTTAAAAGTGCCTTTAAAAAAATTAACGTGCCTGTAGCCCGAACACCTTGGCGATCGCGCCAGCGATTCGATGCTGCACAGCTTGGCGATACTTGCGAATGAAGAGGAGTGGCATGAACGGATCGACGGCCGGGTAGCACGGGAAGAGTAGCGTTGTCAGCGAGCCGATCAGACTCGCCACTGCAGGCAGGCCGATCACCGGGAAAACGTAGGTCAGCACCTGAATGGTAGACGTCAGCAGTACCACTCTGAAAAAATAAATACTGCAAGTTCGAATTGCCCGCGTTCACTATGGGAGTAGGAAATCTCCTTCTCACATGCTACAGCTTGAAAAATAGCGACGGGCTTGAAATCTCACAATTTGTTTTTCGTTTGTCGCCCTCCTTTAATGAAACATACCTGTGGTAGATAGCAGAAGGCGGATGGGAAGATTGCCTGAAAGTATTTTGAATTTTTGATCCTCTCGCTAATAATCAATTTTGTAACTCATCAAAGTTATTGTATCAAAACGACATAATAGCTCAACAATTAACGATTATAAAAGTAGTTTGAAAGTAATATTAAACGAGCCTGAATCGCTATCGCGCGTAGCACGTCGAAATGGCGAGTTCGATTCGCATTCTGAAGAGGCAGCCGCCGAATCGACTCGTACACGTTGTAGTAGCAGAAGAACATGAAGCCGAGCGAGAAGAACATTGTGGACACCAGACAGACCTTGGCGACAGAGAAAGAATGAGAGAGAAGGAGAGAGCGAAAGAGGGAGAGAGAGAAAGAGAGAGAGAGAGAGAGAAGGAGAACGAAAGAGGGAGAGAGAGAGAGGAAAAGAGAGAGAGAGGTTAGAGAGAGAGAAAGAAAGACAGTGAGAGAGCGAGAGGGGCCGAATCTTTTTTTAAATGTTATATATGAGGAATATTTTTGTTTCTTATAAGCAAGAAAAAAAGATATCTATTAATAATTGAGTTATCTTTCGTCATCTTTCTTCTCTGCTCATCTCTTCTGCCCTCTTCCTCTCTCATTAATCTTTGATCTACCTCCCAAAGACCGCTCCGATCGTAACGGCGAGCGCGAGGACATCGACGACGACGAGCACAACAACGCCACGGACGCTCTCCATCCACTTCAAGATGTGCGGCCTGCGAATTTGTCTTGCCTACTTCTTGAATTAATTTACAGCAACTTTCCGAATCGAATTTAGTACTATTTAAAATGACTTGATAAAGAAGTCAAGTAACAGGTTTTCTCCGTAGATCAAAATAGCAATGAATTCACGCTCACTTGCAACTCTGCAAGTATCTGTGAAGGAAGTGGAAGGCGAGGACGACGAGTTGCTGCATGAAGCAGCAGTAGTAGACGGAGATGAGCGTCGTGGAGAGGAGGCGATGCTTGCTGCGCCAGATTTCCGAGTAGATCACGGCGTGGAATTTGAGAAGGAATATGACCTATACATTCAATAATTAATAATAGAAATAATAATAGTAATAATAATTATATATATATATATATACATTTATATGTCACGGTCCTCCAAAAGCGATCCTCTAAGGATGTCACTATTTCGATACTCAGTTTGATGAAGCGCGTTCAAATTATATTTGAATTTGTCTTTTGTGTTAAAAGCGCGGGACGACAAAATTGGGCGATTGCCAATTTTTTGGCTAAAGTACGGTAGGATTGGGTACTTTGCTTAAGTTGAATAGCTTGGAACGTGACCGCAATGCGAGCAAGCACGCTTTGCGGTCTCAGTTTTTTGTATCCCGCTCAGCAATTTTAAATTGCGTACACGCACGGAAACGCGTTGCGTTCTCTAAGGTAGCGTCGCGGCCTAATCATTTTAGCACTGGCGTTGAGGATCGCTTTTTGCACTGCGTAAATGACCGTGATGTAGATTGAGAACAATAGTGTAAAAGTATTGCAAGTGAGAGCCAGAGCCGCCCACCGGAACGACGAGCATGTGAATGCACGAGTAGACAATGTTCTGAATCGCCATGCAAACGATGCAGTAGCGGTAGGAGCCGAGCGCTGAGACAGGCTCGACGCGGACCTTTCGAAAAAGTAGGTTAATATTTTATATTTTCGCGCCCTTTTATAATTGAATATTATTGGATACGTGTCACGAATAATATTGGATATTAATTTAGCGTAACGCGACAACATATTCATTAAAATTCAATCAAGTCTTGGCTCAGTTTAAAGGAGCACGAATCTCATGAATACTGACTGTACTCTGTCATCCAAAAAGTCGTGTTTTAAAGAATGATTTTTTGGCTCTTTTAACATTGACTACATTGCCTACGTAATTACCGATCTACCCACCAGCCAAATCAGGAAGCTGTTCGCGATGAGAGAGACGGCGCCGTTTGAGTAGGCGAGACCGAAGAGAAGCGAAGCATGGTCCAGACCAGTCCAATCCTTTCCAGTCCAGTGCAATCCTGCTTTGCTTTCCTTTCTCTACTCATAACTAAATAGCATAGGAATATGAACAATTGCATTTCGTAAGGAAAAACTCGCGTAATATGGATTTTTCCACTACACATTTTCCCAATATGGCATACGAAGAGCATCTTCAGGACAGAACATAAGGAACAAGGCAGAACCGTGAAATAAAGTAAGATAAAGTTTTCTGATTTGTTCACAGAGTTCATGGCATTGAGGAAGTGCCGCAAATCTCCCGCCCCTGCATGTTCGGCAATGCAATTGTAAAGGCGATCATTGGAATTGCCACAAAACAATGAGTGCATTAGGTCTAGAACATTTGCTAACAATTACTACTGTTCTTATCTTTTATATCAGTGAAGCTGCTGCAGGATTTACTTATCAATGTTTTTAGGGTCTTTTTGAAGTGTTTGCTTTCTGAGATTTTCTATGAAAAGATGAAAGCAAGGCTAATGGCCGCAACAAAGGCGGGAAAACGGGGAAACAACGGGAAACAGCTCCCTCTTATAGACGAGGATCATACTTTTAAGCAGAAAACAATGCTGTGTTTATTGTGTGAGCATTATAAAGAGGAAAGGCATGAACTATGAAGCCAGATGGAAAGGAATTGAATATCAGAGAATATTCAGTTGAAACGAACGCTTTAAGCCCAATAGGTCATTCAGCCATTCACAGAACGAGTAAAAGTAGAGATCAACGAGCTTGGGTGAGTTTTAAAAAGAGGATATTTGAAGAAACAACATGTATTTACGAGGGCAGAACAATGCACAATAATCTGCACATTTCTTTTAATTTGTTCTCTGAATTCACTGGGATGTTACAAAAAAGGAGCATCACATAAAGGTTATCCGAAATAGAAATAAGCTCTAAGAAAATTGCATGCCGAGAATGCTTTCCTTTATATCGAGACATCATTTTCACACGCGCAGAGCAGTAACGCGAATAAATGATAAAAGAAACTAGCTGATAATTTGATCTCACGGTGCTCAGACATCGAATATTTGTAGTTTGTCATGATCTAATTGCCCACTGCTTGCAATTTTTTTTACGATAGGAAAATTGATCAAATCTGCGTTTTGACACACCAAATCCTACATTTCCTTATTGAATTTATAAAAAAAATATAAATAAAATTAAGAACCACATTTTTAGATAACATACTTTGTCTCATAGCGACGAAGATTAGATATGTATGTTCGGGCATTTATATATACGCATGCATGTATGTGCATGCGTATATGTAAATACATAAGCACTCATCCAATCTTCTTTCTATTCACACTCACTTTTTTTTCGATCTCTCCGTTCTGCATCGTCAGTTTTATTATTTGCTTCATGTGACTGAACATTGTCGACAACGTAATTATTTATAACATGAACCGTTCGTTTGACTGCTTGACGATTCTATTATTTGTCACTTGCAACAGGCAGAACCTCAAGTCGAATGCGGCGATTAATCAGAGCCTTGGTGACAACCGATAACATGACTATGTTAAAAAGCTAAAACGCACGCAATGTTCTCTAGAGAATGTCCTAGAAGATCGCATAAATCATTTCTGTATGGGTAGCGACTATTGATCCAGTGGTGCAGCTAATCTAGGAGTAACCGAAGCTGAACTCGACTTTTTCGTACGGAACTTTTTCGGGTTGAACTCAACTCTCGAAACAATAATGCCAATTTTTTTAGATATGAAAGAGAGAGGATCTGCTGCTATATTTTTTTTAGAACACATAGCTTTTAATCTTGCACCCTAACAATTGAATGGTATATGTAAGGGTAGCAGATTTACACACAAAAATTGTATGCATACTGCAGGAATAAGATTCGCATGTCCTGGATCATCATTGAGTACCATTCCAAGTGCTAGGCAAATAAAGCTTCCACAGGAGCAATTAGTTTGCAATTTTACGCTGTTCAAATTTCCAGCCAAAGGTTTGCAAAAGTTTTCCCGCTTGGCGATTCGAACCATATACATACATACATACATATGTACATACTACACATGCAAACTACTAAGATGCTGATGGTGTTAACATGAGTGGAAAGTGTAACTATTTTGTTCTATTGGGATTATTTTGTTAATCACTTTTGGCTGAGTATGCTTTTAAGAGATGAGATCATTTTTGGAGCAAGTTGGGCACATCTTTCTTCGTTTCCATACTAATCAGCTCATTTCAATGGTTAACCTCAACTTTTTTTGTTGTTAAAAAATTGAGTTAACCTTTTTTCTTCTGCACCGCTGTTGAGTGAATTGTAAGGAATTTTGCAAGGCTATGTTTTCTACTCATCTTCTTGCATAATGAAATCGCACTAAATGCTCAGATGGAAAATGGACCAAAAACGTTGCCAAAGATTTTGAAGATTGTCACAATGTAATATTCACAAAGACAAGAGAGACACTGAAATCGTTTCTTAAGAATAAGTTTTTATAATGAAAAAAGATATCCCCTTTATTCCGTTTTTGAGTAGATATATCTACGTGCACAAAACCATTTCATTTAAAACTGATACATATAAAGATTTCTTAGAAATTGTCAATGCTTCTTCTCAATAGAACGAACGAAAAAAGATTATGATATAGCCTGGGCGAAGTTGAAAAACTGTCATTAGGATAAACATCGTCTGCCCAGTTAAAGATATAAATGTAGAGCAGTGATATTTTTCATGCAATTTATCAACAAACAGAAATGAAATAGTTGTTCAACAGATATTCCGCAGTGGTAACGGATTTGCATACGGATTGAGAGAGTTGTATTAGGCCCCGCCCACCAAATTAAGGGATTCTTTTTCTCTGTGTGATAAGAAATGAGCTGATAAGTATAAAGTATGTAAGTGAGCTATGGGTCAATTGTAGAACCGGTGTGGACAAGTATTTTTTTAGGGCTGGTGATATGTGAACACTAATGTTCCTACTAAACACTAATATACTTACATATTCTGCTAGACGACTATTTACATACACTAGAATATTACAGTCTTTAGCGTACGGAATATCTAAACAACCAAGTAATAAGACGAAAAAAGTTGGAGGTGTCTGGCAGGTTGGCCTCTCTAATGGCGAATATGCATATGTATAAAAATGTGATTACGGGCTAATTGATAGCGTTCAGGGGAATCGGACTATGGAAAAAGTGTAACCCTTCGTTTCCTCGTTCGCATTCTGTGCTCTAGTCACAAGCTATCCTAGCTATAATGAAGAATAACCACACGAGTTGAACGCAATTCAGAGATGTAACAGAATCAGGCAATTAAGAGAAGTGTAACATATTAATCAATAATTCTCGTCGGACTCTGTGCTCTAGTCTGGAGTTGTCATTCTAGAAAGGGTGAAGAATCTTCTCTAGGCCAACCACGGGTTGCGCATCATCGAGAGCGTCTGACGGAATCGGATGATCAGAATGATCAACAGATGAATCCGTTGTCGCCGTTCCCGCCGTCTGCTCTCGGCCTCTAATCAGAAGTGGTCAATGTTGTGCATGCGCGGCGGGCAGCAGCACTTGGACCACGGCGGACTCATCGGCTCGACCATACAGCGAGCGTCGCAGTGCTCCGCCGCGAAGCAGCCCGAGCAGAAGCGGCGGCAGTTGTCAGGGAAGCGGCCAGCGGAAACTTCCTAAATTGCACGTAGTCATCAGCTACCGTAATCGTGACTTTGAATTTGAATTTGAACTTTTCTCCAAAATTTCGCTCGTAAACATTTTAGAAGCGTTTTGCTTTGGCAACGCATGATAGCCACCTTTAGCTTTTAAGCAAAAAAAAAAACCATCTTTTTCTGCCATCCTCATTCTTAAACAAGTTTTCCTTAGTGGTTTTTGAAAACTGTGATATCCCAAAAGACAAGATGATGTCATATTTCTCTTCGACTTGCCTGAAAGAACGCCGCTGTAATAATGACCATAAGAAGAAGGCCCGTCAGCATGGCTTGGTTTCGCAGCAAAGATGTATGAATAGAGTCGTGCGAAAGCTGAAAGGACATGGTCAGCCGTTTACGAGACATTTAAGAATATATAGTATGTACACAAATAAATAAGTACATAAATCACATTTGTATATTCATAAGTAAGTACGTTTGTATTCGTTTAAATGATTTTTCAACTAAATTGTGGATTAAAGTTATTATTTCTGCAAAAAAATAACAATGAATAAAGAGAGGATTAATGTGCGCTTCGAAAGGCTGAATCTGATATTACCAGAGGGTCAGACCACTTGTGACTCTGACACAGCGAAACAAAAGCGAATCATGAGCAAGCGGGAAACAGCTGGCGCCGGGGAGGGGGAGGAAGAAGGGTTCGCCATGGGGAGCGGTAAACTTTTGCAGCGAGAAAGAGATAAAGAGAGAGAGAAAGAGAGAGAAAGGGAGAGAAAAAGAGAAAAGAGAGAGGGGGAGAGAGAAAGAGAGAGATAGCGAGTAAAATGGAGAAGAGGAGTAAGAAAGAGAGAGAAAGAGAGAGAGAGAGAGAGAGAGAGAGAGAGATGTTCTCGTCTTCTCTAGCTCTCCTCTTCTTGTCACCCTTATTCCTCTCTTCTGTGCTATTTATCGCCACTTATACACCTCCCACAACATGTGATACTCCCGCCGTGCACCGGATGAACGTCGGCAACTAGCAAAAAAACATCACAAGTCGACCAGGATAGATTCTCTTTCAGCCCCTCGAGGCACGTTTGCAGCTTTCCCCCTCTAAATCCGTGTCCTTGCGAAATTCGTCCCTAATGTAATATGTACTATTTCCAGTTATTTCTTCTTTACACCATTATTACCAACCAATTAGTAGAACTATTGAAAATTTCACCTAAATTAAATATACATGTATATTTAATTTAGGTGAATTTTTTTTTCAAATAAGTAAAGTTTCTTTCATGCTGCCAATTCTCGAAGGCGCCTGCCGCCGTAGTAAAGTGTCCCTTTTTTGAGGCTAAACATCAGGGTACTGACATGAGGCTAAGCAGGTTAACCCTAGGTTTAGCCTCATGTTTACACTGATATCAACATCCCTGCCTCCTTGTTATTGGTTTCTTTGCTATTGACATAGAGAGAGAGAGATTGAGACATAGAGAGATGCAGTGAGAGAGAGAAAGAGAGAGAGAGAGAGAGAGAGAGAAATAGAGAACGATGGGAAGAGAATGGAAGGAAAGAAAGAGAGATAGAGAGAGAGAGAGAAGAGGGAGAGGTAGAGATAAGAGAGAAAGAGGAGCGAGAGAGATGCGGATCATGTACCCTTCCCATTGATGGAAGTGAATATCCCAAGGTGGAAGCTAATTGTAAGGACCAATCAACAGGGTGAGGGGGCTAAATCACCCCTTCCGGTCGGACCCGGAGAAACAGTCAGCAAATTATCACCTAATTAAATCAATTTCCAACCACCTAGCGTGAGATATGCCCGATGTCCCACCAACCAATTCCTTACAAGCCAGTCGTATTGACAATTTCTTATTGTTAGATGCAACAACGTTCGCAAATACGGCTTTATAAAGAGGGCATAACAAAAAAGTATGTTCAGCCGCATCAGCAGCTGAACGAAACCACGGGATGTTAGAACACGGCGCGCAGGTGTGGTCCCCTTTTCAAAATGCGAAACGTCGGATGGAAGGCGCACTATAAAAATCAACCATCTTGCGTCTGACCGCTTTTCATGCGTGTTCATGCGTGTTTTTTCTTGCGTGTTTTGACACTTCTAACACATCTCGCCCTGGCAAGTTGCCAGTTTGAGCGCGACTTAAATCCAACTCTCTACGTCTCTGCCACTTGGTCAGAGTGCAGACAGTGGGAGTAAGCTGTCAACCGGTGCCATCTTTGTATAGCAAGTGCGTCCGGAAAAATGCATGGGCTGAACACCCGTGGAAACGGGCAACTGCTACGCCAAATGCACAGCATGCCACAGAATTTAGTAAGCCACAGCAGTTCACTGAAGGGGCGGCCAAATCAGACGATCCCCCATGCGCAACCGACATTAGACGGATTATTCGAACAAAGCATTTCTATTGTCCATCGGAGCACGGGCAGGAATTGAGAGGCAGAAGGGATACTGGATGTTTTACTAGCGGTGGATGCGGAAAATTCTTTGTAATGTGCAAAGCTTCAACCTCTCCCTTGTGATATGTAATATAGTTCAAAAAAACCGCCTTTCTTTGTAGAAGAACATCATATAGAGAGAGAGCGAACTTTCGGTCTCTCTCTATGTGTTTCTCTTAATTTTCTCTCAAAATGGACGCAAAACAGCACCGGTTGGCTTGGTGTCAAACATGTTTTATTGAGATTTTACTATTTTAATGTATACATATTAAAAAAAATTAACACAGAGTAAGAGGAGAGTGGGTGAGAACTGATAGAACTGTCTCTCTCTCTTTTTATGAGTTGTAAATGTTTATATTTAATTTCTTTCATTTGTTCTTGGAATGTTGGCTATGATTTTTCAGTCAGTAACTTGAGGCGAAGAACTGGCAGTGAGAGAGCATGTATATTGAAGAGATTCTGCTCAACATGACGCATAGAATCTTGACTCAATGCGGACCGGGTCAAGATTCTGTGCCTCATGTTGAGCAGAGTCTCCTCAAAATGCATGCTCTCTCACTTTGTCTCTCCTTCGCCTCATGTTGCTGCCTGATGCTAGCCAGAAAATCATATCAGGCTAACTCTAAGGGAACAGGCATAGACAAGAAGAGTTGCTGTAGATGAGAGAGGTACAGAGATATTAGCCTGATGTCAGTAACTTCATCTTTGGCCTCAAAAAAGAGACACTTTACTACGGCGGCTGATGTCCAGTACCTCGCGGTTGCTTCTTTGTCTATTTTGTAAACGAGTACAAATCGTATGCTTAGCGTGACAGCTCGTTTGATTTGTAAATTTGAAGAAAAAAATCCACTTCTCGCGGAACGGTTTATCTATTCGAGACGATTAAGACCGAAGGTAGACATTGGAAGAAAAGTCATTGTCTCTTCTTCTTCTGCTCCGCTACCACGTCGTCTCCTTGAACTGAATGCACACGTGTTAAAAGGTCAATAAGCGTTATTCTTGTGTAAATCGATTTTTTTAAGATAGAAAAGGAGCCTACTATGTATTTCATTTTCTAAAGGTCCATGCTTTTTATTAATACAATTTTAATTTATTTTTTTTAAATATATATATATTAATTCAAATCACCACCACCACTTTTCTTGAAGTGACTACCAAGTCCTTCTTACCTAACGGCCAGTGTGGCGGTATTCCGGAGCCTTTTCCTCCATGGTCCTCGCTGCCTTCTTCTTCTGCTTCTTCAGCGACGCTTTCCGGTCCGCGGTCACGGTGCGTGTCAGCGTGGACTCTGGAATAATCAATTAAAGAAATAGATAGATAAATTAAATGATTATTTGATGTCTTAAAAAATTTTTCCAATCCATAACCAGCGCTGCTCTCTTTGTCGTGTGAAGGACGGAAAGGAAATAGTTAGAACAGCTATTTTTTATTACAAATTTTTTTCTTTACTTACAATGTTCAGTTTATGTTCTCTCTACGTTCATTTCATTTTATTTTTTTATAGTATTTAGGTTCAGTTGACACATTGTTGATCAATGAAAGACCACTGACGAGTGGGCGTTTTCGGCTTTTGCGGCGCCGACATCTTCTTGATCATCGCGATGGCCTTCGTATTCTTCATCTTGTTGTTTGAGAACCTTGAAAAAGACTTAATAAAAAAATGATTTAAAATAGTAATAAGAATATTGTTGTGAAATATATATTATGCAAACTGCTGACGTATGCTGATTCGTGGTTCCTTTCGTGGTTCCTCCGCCAGTCTCATTACCGTGCAGTCTCTCGTCGCTGAGCAAATCGCGTGGAGTCTAAAATAATTTAATATATTTTTATTCATCATATTTTACATGCACATTGTCTTGAACAGCTGAACTGTGCAAAATTCCTCCCCTTTCATCAATAATTACTTTGGATAATGTATTCATAATAAAATTAACTTTAATAAAGTCAAATTATACTTATTTCTTAAAAACCGACATCATGATCCCGGGGGTTGGAAATGGAGGCACTCTCCCATTCAAATGGAGTCGACAGGTCGTACTGAAGGAGGGAAAAATTTTTTCCTTTAAACATGTTACAAAAAGTAACAAATGTCATGCGAAAAGTAGCAAATGGCAAGACCATTTTTTTTAAAGTTCTTGCTCGTCGCACTTTGACAATTTCCATAAGTTCAAGCATGTCGCACTTTGGCTGCGGCCTTTCCGAGCCGCCACAGAATGTAGTCGTAGCCGGGGACGTCTTCGTAGCTGAGCTCGTTGATGTAGTCGACGATGCACACGAGGCCCTTTAGCACTCCTCGCGACGGGGGCTCTGGACAATATTGACCGGCGGTCATTTATTCTTCTATTTTAAATCTATATGTAAAATATTACCGAGAAAAAAAAGATGGAAAAAGAGGGAAGATGTCTTGAAAGACCTTGGAAGAAGGCCTCTTTGAGGTTGAGAATGTCTTCCTTGTCCTTCACGTGCCGCCATCCCAGGTGGGCGTCATTGAACAACTGAATGGAAATTATGCTGACAAGGAAAAAAAACTTTCCTAGTACTTTTGTTCTATTCATTTTTTAAATATTTTTTATTCACCCAAGGGTTCTTCGGACGGGGAACACGAATATCATATTCATTCATTCCTTGTCATGTCCTCAATTTCTCGGTAAGCTATGGTAAGAATATGTGAATGGATGCTTTGCACCGCCTACATCTCTCTCAACCATTGGTTGAGTATATACATTCTGTTATAACTACTGTCAATTTGTATTGAATGGAATCTCAGAATATATAAAGAGAAGAGTGAAGAGTGCCTCGTAGATCATGTAACACCACGTCTCGAGGTCATCCTGGCGGCCCTGCTCGCGGTGCTTGTGGCACGCACGAGACGCGTAGCGCACCGTGCCGAAGAAGCGCACGTTCGGGCGCGGCGTCCTTCACGAGAAAGGCTATTTATTATTATTATTATTATTATTATTATTATTATTATTATTATTATTATTATTATGACAAATTTTTTTTTATTACACTAAAACAATGTAACATGGAAAAAAACAGATGCTGCTATGTTTCGAAGGAGCGACTCTGAATTTGGCCAGAAGTGCCTCTCTTCGGGCTGGCACTCAACAAAACGACTTCGATGCCGCGTACCGGAGTTGTCCGTCGTCGTCGAAGATGCGGTAGGCGATGCCAAAGTCGAGCATGTAGACCGTCGCGTGGTAGGGCGGTAGGCCGACGGCGAAGTTGTGCGGCTTGATGTCGCTGCAAGCAAAGAGAAAAACTGCCCAGATTGGAAGCAAATGGGGTTACGGTTCTTCATGGCAAACTGCCAAGAATGGATAAGAATGGGATTACAGTAATTGAGGTAATACGCTACTCATTGTCAATTCGTTGAGAGTGTTAATCCGAGAAAGAGATATCTGTAGCTGCAGTACATCGAAAGCGGCCAGGAAGGACTTCGAAAGGGAATGTGAAGCGAAAATGATTACGGTAAACTTCTTGTCAAGATGCGGAAAGAAATATTTTGCGGGAAATGTTTCTTTCCAAGAACGCTTGCTCGTCTAAGCAGACCGATGGATGTAGCCGAGTTCGTGCAGATCGCGCGTTGCTTCCAGCGTTTGGACAGCAATCTTGAAGATGGTGGATGGCCTGAAGTGAACATGGAACTCGGGCTCGCTTCAAGGTTAAGATTAATCTTGAAAGAAAAAAACTACTAAATGTATTTTCTGAATACAAACGAATGAGCAAGGACACACATGAATTTTCCGTCGTACTCCTTGCGCAGGTCGTGGAGGCTGAGGCCGACCTTGGTCATGACCATGAAGTTGTAGCAGTCGAAACGACCTTAATAGTGGGAAATATATGGTGAAGATTCCGATTGTTGTCTAGTTGAGGGTAGATCAAAAGGGAAGACTACTGATGACGTCATCAAGGAAGAAACCCCTGTCGATCAGCTGAACAAAGTGTGCCTTCTTCGCAGCCTCGATCTCGTCGCAGAGCGCGAGGATTTTCACCTCCGTCTCAAGGAAAAAAGGACTATTATCGGAAAACAATATAAAGATCAGAATAAAACGGTACAGGGCTGGGTGCCATATAATAAATACATAGGTATCGATCCAGCCTGGTTACTTGGAAGCAAATTGTGAAATCACAAATTTTACTTCTGTTTTTTTAGTACACTCTTCGTTTCCATTCTCGAATCTTTTCGATGTCTGGCACTGTGGCCTTATCTGATTCATATACCACATCATTTCCTTACAGTACTGGCCAAAAGGTTATCATATTTTGGTTTTTCCTGCATATAAAGATCGAGTCAAAAATAACTTTAGTCGGAGCAGAAGAGCGCTCAGCAATCGCCTAAACTTCAAAAAAAAATTTAATGTTGTTGATCTAGAACAGACAGCTTTCACATACACCGTTGCACTCTGATAGGGTTACATAAAAAAGATCTACACTTCCTTGTGGTCTCATGAAGCCAGGAATGAAATAAGGCTACTGAATATGGAAAAGCCTATCAGCTATCAATAGATAGAGGCAAAAGCGTGTTTGGAAGGCGGAACACCACATTGAGCACTTCTGCGCAGCGGTCGAAAGTTGCCCGCGCTGTTCAAAATGCAATCAAATAAATTGCATCTAATTTCCACAGCTCAACAAACCTTCTGACTTCGTTCAATAATAACCAGCGAATATAGAAAAGTCATTATTACTAAACGCACAGTGGTAAATGGTCGATTTTTTTCACTTGCACCTTCTGAATCTCCGGCCTAGTGCATTAACCGCGTACTGGAGGCAGCTAGCATGTAAAAGCATTTGAATAATTCGATATCAGACCAAATAGTTATGGCCGGGATGTTCGACAACGCAACTAACATAAAGTTCCAATAAAAACTGCCCGATTTTCAAAGAAATAAATTAATTCGTCCATTACGCCTAAATGCACAATCAGGTGATTTGAGTTATTGATTTTTGTTCTCAATCAATAGTGTATCAATTAAAGCAATATTATGCCAATTAAAGTCTGTCATTATAAGGAAGAAACGCTGAAAGTTTCATAAACTTTCCTCTACTTTGAAAAAAGATGTGCAGGAAAAACCAAAATATGATAACCTTTTGGCCAGTACTGTATATCCAGTATCTTTATCTCTCCCCCCGCCTTCCTTCTGCCTCCCCCTCTCCCTCTCCTTCTACCTCTCAATCCCCCCCTCTCCTTCTGCCTCTTCTTCTCCACTCCTTCTGCCTCTGCCTCTGCATGCCCTAACGATTTCCGGGCCCTAGAATTTTGGGCAAGGGCCGACCGGCCCAACTTCACTTATGGTTAGCATCATTCTTCTTCTCTCTACCCATCCTTCCTTCCTCACCCGCAGTCTTGACATGGGTCCACCCTCGCCGCCCTGTATCTCCGTCTTCATCGCGTGCGTGGTCGGGTCATCGTCGCGTTTCACATGAATTTATTTTGCTAATTATTTATTTATTTACAATATATGTATATATTTATTTCATTACGAATTTTATTTATTTATTTTTGTTCTTCAAAATGATTCAAATAAGTTGTGTGATAGCGGAAGATTTTCTCACTGAGTAAACGTCGCCAAATCCTCCCGAGCCAAGAAGTTTGACAATCTCATAGCTGCAAGATAATTTTGAAGAAAAATACCATATTCGTAATTTGATAATCTTTCGTAAGCCTTTTAGCCAGCTTACGAAAGAATATTGAATTTCTGAATTGGAATGCTGAAAGTGTTCTATCCGAAAAAAAAGTGAGAACTAATTGGTCTACACTTTTAAACCAACAATATTTTTATGAATACAGTTTGATTATGTCATATGAATATATCCGGAAAGTGTACTACTGTTGTCAGTACAGACCTTATGTATAATAAAAGGCTTAATGCTAATAGTATCTCGGAAGTTTTCAAGTTTTCAGCGAAATTTTCCGTGCAAGTGTTTGCTCTTTCTAATTTCTTCTAATTTTTCTTCGACTTTGCCATCAACTCACTTATGCTTGTTCCACTGAAAGACCTTTCCGCGTGTCAGCTTTGGTCTTTCCTGAAAGTCAAGAAATTCTTGAAAATATTCTTTCACTATATTTGTCTTCCAGCTGCAGAATCTTAACTGGATGCAACAGATTTGTTTTACAATTTAAATTGGTTTTAAATAAAAATGTAATTTTAATTTTATTAATATTGTTGTCCTTCGTGCCTTTGGAGTTCGCTGCTTTCCAGTGGACACCTTTGTGTTTCGCGTGGGCATCCCTTAGCAAAAAAAGTTTTTTTTTTCTTAAAAAAAAGTGTAATGCAATATATAGAGAAACGAATGAAATAAAAATAAAAATTAACCAGATCGAATCGGAGCCAACGGACTGCGAAGGGTGCAAACAGTGTGAATGACGGGAAAAGATGAATGGAACTGATCTAAGCGTATAAATGGCCTTATTACGAAATTATGTTAAAGTAGTTTTCGTAACTATCTCCAAGTTGTTGAAAAGTATTTTAATGTTTTCTTGTCCTTGCAGTGAACGAACTGTTCAGCATAATGATTTCAAGTTAAAACGTTGGTGTTCTCAATATTGAATGGATTGATGATGTTCTCAATTTTGAATTTCCTTCGACGTGGCTTTTCACAGCATATGGTTAGAAGTCTTTTTTTTTGGGTTTTTTTTGGAACCATCAAATTCCACAATTTGGCTCCGGTGGGTGAAGGCAACCCCTGTGCTCAAGCACATACGCACAAAAAAATACGCTGAAGAAGAAACAAGAAATTCGACTATTATTAAATTTGATAATTCCACATTTATATTAACCGCATATTATGCTTTCATAGGTATTTTTTCTAATGTATTCCAACAATGATCTTATTTTGTAGATCTCCAAAAGGTTTGTTGAGAAGATGTTGTGTTAATGTGGGGTTGAAGGTGCTCTATTAATTTTTTTATTAGAAAGGCCATTTGAATTATTTCTCGTCATTGATCTTTGATCTTTGGCTAGAAAATTATGAGAAGATGTAGATTGAGTGCTAAAGGAGGTGCTGAATGAGTGCAATATTTCTCACTATCATGACCTTCGAGATCCCACACTGCGGAGGGCAGCGGACAGCTAATTGAGTGACCCTCAGAAGATATATATGCATATGCCTCCAAAAGAGAGAGAGAGAGAGAGAGAGAGAGAGAGAGAGAGAAAGAGGCAGTTAGAGAGATAGAGAATGAGTGAGAGAAAGAGAAAAGTGAGAAAGTGAAGAGAAAGAGAAGAGTGAGAAAGTGAGATAGTGAAGACAGAAAGGGCAAGTAAGAAGAGCGCGTAAGAAAGAGATTAAGTGCTAACCATAGCTAATTCAGTTGTAAGTTCTGCATTCGGCAAGCATGCCAAGCCCACATTAAGTCATTTCTTTTCTTCTTCTCTTTATGAACGCTTCTCCTCAGAAACTTGGTGTTTTTTTGAAAGTTATATCATTTTGTGTTTTAACATTTCTATTGACATCGCTGTTTTCGCTGCAGAGTTCGTCTCCTCGGCTCCTTTCGTTCTCTTTGCCCCGAAGAAATGTCCTGGCGTCCGAGTTTCGGCGTGTTCACGGTCAGCAACGCTGAAGATGTTCTTTCTCCCAAATACCTGTCCGGGCATCAATGTTCGACGTCGTTGTCCTCATCGCGACGGCGATGCTCAAGAATGACGTCAAGCTGAGGAGCGACATTCGCGTCCGCGACTTTTGCGCAGTCCTCTTGGCTGCCTAAAAGATCAACGACGTCTGTCCATTCGTGCTGAATCCCAAGGACATGAAGGAGCGGCCTCGGACTTGCTCGCGATCCTGAACCAATCACACTTCCTGACTACTTGACGCGTCATATTCGTTGTGTCGCTTATATGAACAATGCCAGGGGCCTCAAAGAGGCTCTCAGCAAGATTGTGACCGGAGTGACGGACACGATTGCTGAGCAGCTTCTCCGCGGCGGTATTCGCTCATGTCGCTGCTTCGGCTGCTGGCCAAGCAGCCAGAACTCTCTTCCTCCGTCTACCGGTCTCCTGGCCGCGAACGCTCAACATGCTCTGCTACGGCTTCAAAAAGCTTAATTCCGCCATCCTCTGGCCGACCGTCTACCACTTCCTCTACACTCCGGACGTCTATGGCTGCACGCTCAGTTTGCAGACGACTTTGAGTTCTTTGGACAGCTGCATCTGAACATGATCGAGGAAATCAAGCAGATTATTCCTTTCGAAAACGTCGATCCTCTCCTGGAGGGTGTTTACGATGAGATTCTCGCCTACTATCACGCCTACAAGCGCGGCGCTTTCCCGAAGAAGGACGAAGAAGGCTGTGAGATGATCCGAATGTATCTGCCCGAACTTGCTGAAGACACTCTTGCCTCGAGCATCGGTCGCTTCTCTCGTCTCTTCTCACTCTCCTTCGATGCCGAGCTCACTCCGGCAGGCCACCCAACCGCTTCGCTCGAACTCCAGGGAGTCCTCGACGGTCTCAACAAGGTCAATCCGACGCAGCCACACAAACCTGCTTATGCTCAGGGGTATGAGGCGGCAACGAAGGCCAAAGAACTTGATGAATAGTCCTGAATAAACCTGGACTATGACCATTGATTCACTTGTTATATAACTATTGTAGTATTTCAATGTCCATTTATTCCATTGGATTTCATTTTCTTCGAACACTTCGCTCTAATTTTTCTACTCTTTGTGAGTTGCTTCTTTTTCGAATTTTTATTGAATTCGTGCATTTGATAAATCTAATTATAAAAGTCAGAAATTTTGTGGAACAAGTAAAGAGTGTGATAAGTGCGATACAATATAGGCAGAGGAATAGAGAGACAGAGACAGAGTGAGGGAAGCATATCGAGTGTGGTAGCTGGAAAAGAGGCAGGGGAAACTGCTTACTAATGGTGTGTTCTGAAAAAATGTCGATATGTATGCATACATTTTGCCATTTTCTGTGCACTCTACTCGTACAGGTCGGCAGAAGTGTGCCAACATGACTTAGAAAGAGAGTTTCGAGAGAGAGAGAGAGAGAGAGAGAGAGAGAGAGAGAGAAAGAGAAACAGAAAGAAAGAGAGAGAGGAGTAACATAGAGAGAGAGAGAGAGATGGTGTGTGAGTAGTGAGAAAGAGAGAAGGAAGAAAAACCAATGAGAAAATGCTTGAGTCATAAAAATCGGGACAGAGTGCGCCACTTAATTAGGTATCGAGGTACCTAAAATGGATATGCTAACTAGTCTCACTAAGCCACAAAATTCCCTTTTTGATTATGTGAAGATAA
>CALZFC010000328.1:185000-320000 GCA_945643635.1 Allodiplogaster sudhausi | reverse complement strand
AAGCATATTTGTTAGAGCTTATTGTTGCAAAATCGAAGGAAAGGAGCTTAGCTTCATCCTTCTTCATATAAATAAAAACAATTTCGACTAATTTGTATCTGAAACATTAATTGACCATTAAAAATATTTAATTTCAAAGCGCCAGAATAATTTGAAGGCGATCATTGAAGCGAATGGGCGGGGCCAAGGAGAACTGGCGTCTTTCTGCACTTTTGCCCGCAAGCTCCGTGACCTTTATTCTATGCAATCTTCCTCGTTCTCTCTACTCTCTGCCCATCATTCCGAAGCCGGACGAGCAGACTGCAATCATTGCCGTTCAGAATGTTGCGCAGGATCTTTCGTCAGCAGATTTCTTATTCATTTTATGCAACATTTATTCAAGAGCAAATTAAAAGTTCACGATCATAGACTCAATCCACGTTCAGTCCACGTGCTGAACTTCCACCTGTACTCGCTGTGCTCGAGTGTATCTCGAACTGAGGTGAGGCGACTCTTCTCACGTCTTCTTCCACCCTCCTTCTCTTCCACTGAGAACCCACTCTGATCGATTCGCTGTTGTACATGTACTTGCATACATATCTTCATACATATTTATGTACCAACATATGTATGCACCTATATAGATGTACTTAATTCTTCGAGCTGTGCTAGCACAACGATTATTATAATTTGACGATTTGACACCTCGTTTCTGCCTTTTGTTTTCTTTCTTTCCATGATATTTCTATGATCGCATAAACTCTCTGAGCACATAAGCCCTTTGATCAATTAGAGGGAGGTCGGTTCCCTATTATTTGCATACTTGCGCTCCCATTTCTTCCCTCCCCCCTTGATTTCGAGCAGCGCCCTCCTCTTTTGCCTCATGAAATATGCCTTGCCGCTTGAAGAAAGTTGTAAAAATATGTAAACCGAGGATCATCGATTGGAATTCCAAAGACTTGGCTGTATAGGATGCGACACATTCGATTCGGTTCGAATAAGCGTTCTCTTGCGGAGCTAGAAGCTTATGGCATATCGGGTTGTCCCTTTCGCTTTTTAGATCTTTTTTTTAAAATCTTTTTGTATCCCATCGTGTCAACATTGAAAATTCTAAGTCCAAATTCTATCCAATACTCTCTGGCGAATCCAGAGGTTCTGTCATTATATGTAGCTATCCTATTTCTGCTTTATATCAATGATCTACATGAATTTCTCGCTCATTGCGCAGCTCAGTTTATGCCCATTCGTGCTCGTTATGCACCATGTTTCACTTACAAACAGCAAAATGCAGTAAAGCATTTATTCGGAGGGCAAAGATCGGAGCTGAGGGCCACGATACATCGAACGTTGATCGCAGCAGAGTGGGACAGATCGGAGCAGAGCGGGAGGAGATCGGAGCAGCGGGGACAGACCGGAGCAGAGTAAGACACCCTACTGCAAGAGCATCGAGACCTCGGTGCCCTCCTTCATGAGCTCGAGGAGCGCGATTCGGTTGATCTCGCGAGAGAGCTCGACCGGGAGGAGGCGGCGGAGCACGGCATCCATGACTTCGAAGGTGCTCGTGGAGGAGGAGCGGAGACGGGCGTCCAGCTGAGAGAGAGAGAGAGGGAGGGAGGAGAGAGAGAAAGAGAGGAGTGAGACAGAGAGAGAGAGAGGGTGGTCATGGGAGAAAGAGAAATGCAAGAGAGAATAAGGAAAGAGACAGCGAGAGTGGTGGGGGGAGGTTAATGGCCCACCTTGCGGAAGGCGTGGAATCGAATGAGAAGCAGCAGCCCCACGACGGCGACGTTCAGCGTAATGACGACGAAGCCGAAGCCGAAGACGAACGCACCGAGTTCCTGAAGATTTATTTACACTCTACTTAAAAATTAGTTATCAAATTTTGATTCATTTTCCAGTGTTTATTAATAAATAAATACTTAATTAATTAAATAAATAATCAAATAAAAAAATAACATTTGCCGACTTCGCACGAAGCGGGCGGAATCGTGGTCGAGAAGGAGGAGTTGGACATCTATGATGGGGGGGGGGAAGGAAGTCAAGTTGGACAGAATCAGTGCGAGAGCCGAGAGAGAAGCGGCCGCTCGCGAAGGTAAAAGTGAGAGGAACTGAGATGGACAATGAGCGAGATCAACTTTGAGAAGACCACTGACAAAAGTGCACCTTTATAAGGCCAATTAGTATTTTTTTTCATTAAAAGAGTACATTTATATTGCTGAACTTTTAACCAAAAATAGAAAGTTGAAAGTCTCACTCGCATATCGTGATTGCCCTGAGTTGCTCTTGTTCTCTCATTCTTTCATTCTCTTGTTCTCTCATTTCTTTCATTCTCTTCGTCTCGCAATCAGTTTCGTTCCCTCTCTCATAACTTCGAGTTCACTTCACATGACCAGTCGTCTCATCATGATCTACTTCGTGCTCACACGCCACTTGTCATGTACATAAAATCACTGAAGTAAACTCGGAATATTAATTCTCGTCTAGACACTGTCTCTAGTCTTGTTTGGACACGTCGATATGCATGGAAATACAGTTCCAGATTCCAACATTGTATGCTTACATAGTGTATAAAGATATCGACTGAAAGGCATACAGTGATATACAACGAATTTATAGCTTTCATTTTGAGCATGTTTAAAACAAAAATAAAAGAGGTTATTCCATCTTTTTCCCGGCGTTATCGTAAGCTTTCTTTCCGAATCGACGGACGGCGTTGCAGAAGGCGTACGAGTAGTCGTTGCAGAGATGGGTGCCGGCGGCGGCGGCCTTCAGACAGGCGCAGCTGGCGCGGCCGCCCTGGCCGTCGTAGCACGCGTCGTGCAAGCTGCCAGGGAGAATTTACATCCTTCACCATGAGCCCATGTTGAAGTAGTCTCATCGAATATTTTATATGAATAAAACGCAATAATATAATAATTTATGAGAGCAAAAATAAGAACGCAACCACGTATAAATTGCTTAATAAAATAGAAAAAAATAAATAACATTTAACCGGCAGCAATTGTCAAACTGCGAAAGGCGCGATTTGCAGTGGACTGTGATGACGATATTTGTCATAAAGTTCTGGAAACGATTCGCGCCGCACATGAAAGCGGTGGATGGCGTGACGAGAAGGCTCGCGGCGAATAGGAAGCAGAGAAGAAGAGTGGATCTCATTTCTCTTTCTCTGCCTCCCTTTATCTCTCTGTACTATTCCCACTCGGCTTTCTTGCCGCTTTTATAAAGGGCCTTCCTCTGCTGTCTGTTATTGCCATGCACTGAGGTTTTTTTTGTTGTTGTTGCATATCCAGCTGCTAACCTTCTCTTGGTCCCGGTTTCCACGTTCAATCATTTACTTTTCCCTTCTCCGTCTACATATGTTTGATACCTCTCTACTGCCTTTCTCTTCCCTCTTTCCATGATAGCTCTATGATCACACAAACTCTATGATCACATAAGCTCTCTGATCAGTCAGAGGGCTTCTTCATATGCATCTCTATTTTGTTCTCGATCTATGCAAAGCCTTCGATTCCGTTCCAAAGGCGTTCTCTTATGCATGCTAGTTTTTATGGCATACATATCCCTCAACACGGTCGCAAACAATGTTATATGCACGTTATGCACGATGTTACACATACGAACGGCAATGAAGCAAAACATTTATTCCAAGGGCAAAGATCGGAGCAGAGGGCCAAGATACAGCCACCGTTGATCGGAGCAGAGTGGGACAGATCGGAGCAGAGTGGGACGAGATCGGAACAGCGGGGACAGATCGGAGCAGAGTGGGACAGATTGGAGCAGAGCGGGACGAGATCGGAGCAGAGTGGGACAGCCTACAGCATGAGCGAGACCTCGGTGCCCTCCTTCATGAGCTCGAGGAGCGCGATTCGGTTGATCTCGCGAGAGAGCTCGACCGGGAGGAGGCGGCGGAGCACGGCATCCATGACTTCGAAGGTGCTCGTGGAGGAGGAGCGGAGACGGGCGTCCAGCTGAGAGAGAGAGGGAGAGAGAAGGAGAGAGGTGAGGGAGAGGAGAGAGAGAGAGAGAGAGAGGCAAGGGGGGAGAGGTGAAAGGAGAGAGAGAGAGAAGTGAGGGGAGAGTAAGAGAAATGTGAGAGAGAATAGAGAAAGAGACCCTGAAGGGAGGGGGGTTAATGGCCCACCTTGCGAAAGGCGTGGAATCGAATGAGGAGCAGCAGCCCCACGACGGCGACGTTCAGCGTAATGACGACGAAGGCGAAGCCGTAGACGACCGCCCCGAGTCCCTTAAGAGTTATTTACCTATTTTAAAATAAATTTACATTTAACTTCTTGTAATTTAAAATAATTTTCCTGTGATAATTTTTTATTTATGGAGAATTTCGAACAAAAGTTAATAAGTTAGTTTACTTTGAAATATTATCGAATATAAATAAATAAATCAATAATAATAAGAACCACTTCGCATCCGGCGGCCATAATCAATGAGAGAGCGGAGAGAGAAGCCGCCGCTCGCGAAGGTGTCAGTGAGAGGAACTGAGGTGGGAAAGGATAGGGAAATGATGGTGCATTAGTACAACAATAAATATCAACTTTGGGAAGAACACGAATACATATAAGTGAACCTTTATTTTTATAAACAGAAAGGTATCTGTGACAAATCTCATTCACGTCTTAACCGTGAGTGGCTCTGCCTTTCTCTCATTACCTCATTCGCTCGTTCAATCGTTCTCTCTTTCTCTCTTTCTCTTTTTCTCTCATTCTATCTTCTATCGCTTTTATATCTTCTACCTTCTTCTCGCCGTCTGACTTTTGTTCCCTCCTTCATTAAATGGAAGCACATTTCTTCGAGACAAACATGACTTTTCCTCCTCGTCTCAACCTGTTTCTTTTCTCGTTTGGATTCGTTGATATACATGGTGTAACAGTGTCAGATTCGAACGTTGTACATACATACATACATACATACATACATATAGTACATAAATATATCAATTGAAAAGATCGGATGGAAAGAATATGCTATAAATTTATTGAACACATTTAGAAGGTGTTTAAAAGAAAATAAGAACGGCTAAATCATCTTTTCATAAAGTTTATACCGCCCTTCATTATCCCAGCATTCTCATACGCTTTCTGGCCGAATCGGCGGACGGCGTTGCAGAAGGCGTACGAGTCTGCGTTGCAGAGATGGGTGCCGACGGCGGCGGCCTTCAGACAGGCGCAGAAGGAGTCGTCGCAGCTGGCGCGGCCGCCCTGGCCGTCGTAGCACGCGTCGTGCGCGCTGCCTTTTGTTTAATGAAATAATAAATAAACGTCTACCGGCAGCAGCCGTCGAATTGTGAAAGACGCGATTTGTAGTTGACTGTGATGACGATATTTGTCATAATGTTCTGGAAACGATTCGCGCCGCACATGAAAGCGGTGGATGGCGTGGAGAGAAGGCTCGCGGCGAAGAGGAAGCAGAGAAGAAGAGTGGATCTCATTTCTCTTTCTCTGCTTCCCTTTATCTCTCTGCACTATTCCCACTCGGCTTCCTTGCCACTTTTATAAAGGGCCTTCCTCTGCTGTCTGTTATTGCCATGCACTGAGGTGTTTTTTTGTTGTTGTTGCATATTCAGCTGCCATCCTTCTCTTGGTCCCGGTTTCCTCGTTCAATCATTTACTTTTTCCATCTCCGTTTACAGATGTTTGACATCTCGCTTCGGCCTTTTTTGTTCTTTCTTTCCATGATAGCTCTATGATCACACAAACTCTCTGATCACATAAGCTCTCTGATCAGTCAGAGGGCTTCTTCATATGACGCGATTTGCGAGAGGACCCGGCCAAAATCGTCCAGCTTCGATTTTCTTCGAAAGTTCCTTATAGGTGTTTTCTGATATGAGGAATCGATTGGAAGTGGTCTAAAGATCGGAAAATGCCGTTTTCGTTAGCTATGAATGCTTGAAATATGGGGCTCGCCGCGCAGGGGTGCGAGTTGTTTGCACATCTTGGGTCATTTCACATCTTGGGTTTTTGCAATTTGTTGAGATATATGAACGACAATTTTCAATTCAATAGCCAAGATATTGCTCTAAACAGTAAAAGAAGAAAAATTTGAAAATTACCAACTCTAAAGTATTTATAGGCGTTGAAGTTTGAGAGGGCGCAAAAAACTTATTTCTCATTTTACCAGAACCAAACCTACATAGTTGTATAGAGCATGAAAAGAGCTTTCGACTGCCCTATAGGATTTAGAAAACTTAGGAAGTCTTTGATGTTTCCTGATCGATTATTTCGGTGCGGCAGTACAAATCAGCGAGTCTGCAAATTAAAAAAGGTATTTAAAAATCTTTTCACATGTCCCAACATATACAAGACGAAAGAGCGTGAAATTTGCTGTAAGATGACCTCCTTCATTAGAAATAAAAAATTTACAATTTTTTGTTATAAATCAAAAGAATTGAGCATCTGCTTGTAACAATAATTCAAGGAAAGGCGCCGAAAAAATTGGAATATTCTAATTCGAATAACCTAAAAAAAATTATTATTGGGCGGAATGCTAGTGGCACTACTGGCCCAAATTGTATGACTGATAATAAAACATCATAGATTTGAAACTTTCTTGAAAGGGGTTCAGCTTGTAGCGAATTTCATGCTCTTTCTTATGGTGTATGTTTGCGGAGATAATTTTGAATGGCTGATTTGTACTGCCACACCGAAATAATCGATCAGGAAACATCAAAGACTTCTTAAGTTTTCTAAATCCTATAGTGCATTCGAAAGCTCTTTTCCTGCTCTATAAAACGTTGTAGGTTTGGTTCTGGTAAAATGAGAAATAAATTATCTGCGCCCTCTCAAACTTCAACGTCTATAAATGCTTTAGAGTTGGAAATATTCAAATTTTTATTTTTTTACTGTTTAGAGAGATATCTTGGCTATTCAAGTGTCAATTTTCGTTTATATATCTCAACAAAGTGCTGCGCAATGACCACAGACGTGCAACCAACTCGCCCCTCTGCGCGGCGAGCCCCATATTTCAAGCCGTCATAGCAAACGAAAACGGAATTTTCGATACTTAGACCACTTCCAATCGATTCCTCGTATCAGAAAACACCTATAAGGAAGTTTAGAAGAAAATCCAATCTAGTTGGCCGGGTCCCGGGACATTAAGCTTCATTTTGATTCTCTCGCAAATCGCGTCATATATTCGCGACCAATCCAAGACCTTCGATTCCGTTCTAAAAAGCGCTCTCTTATGCAAGCTAGAGCTTATGGCATATCGGGACGTCTCCTCCGCTTAGTAGACTCTTTCTTGTTAGGCCGAACTCTTCTTGTTAATTGTGAAAATTCTAAGTACAAATTTTACCCAATATTTTCTGGATACCTCAAGGTTCTGTCATTGCAGCTCTCCTTTTACTTATTTTTTCAACGACCTACCAGAATATCTCCCTCCTTGCGCTTCTTGCACTCTTTACTGATAATGCAAAGCTTTACATTTTAAACAATACGACATTCCAGCAAAACGCGTTAGATAAATTACATGAATGGACAGTCCCCAGGGGAATTAGGAGGATTGCTGTATCCGAAAGCTAACTCAGTGCATGCCAATTGATCCCTCATTTTTGAACAATTTCAAACGGTCACTCACCCTCTTTCGGTTACCATTTGGTGTAACTGTTTCCGAACGAATAAATTTCATCCCTGATTTCCTTCAAAACCGTTCCAAAGAATATGCACGTTATGCACCATGTTTCACATATAAAAGACAATGCAGCAAAACATTTATTCCAAGGGTCGAAGCAGAGGGCCAAAATACAGCCACCGTAGATCGGAACGGATTGGGCCAGCTCGGAGCAGAGTGGGACAGATCGGACCAGAGTGGGACACTCTACTGCATGAGCGAGACCTCGGTGCCCTCCTTCATCAGCTCGAGGAGCGCGATTCGGTTGATCTCGCGAGAGAGCTCGACCGGGAGGAGGCGGCGGAGCACGGCATCCATGACTTCGAAGGTGCTCGTGGAGGAGGAGCGGAGACGGGCGTCCAGCTGAGAGAGAGAGGGAGAGAGAAGGAGAGAGGTGAGGAGAGAGAGAGAGAGAGAGAGAGAGAGAGAGAAAGAGAGAGAGGCGAGGGGAGAGTAAGAGAAATGTGAGAGAGAATAGAGAAAGAGAGACCCTGAAGGGAGGGGGGTAACTCGCACCTTGCGGAAGGCGTGGAATCGAATGAGTAGCAGCAGCACCACGACGGCGACGTTCAGCGTAATCACGACGAAGCCGAGGCCGTAGACGACCGCCCCGAGTCCCTGAAGAGATATTTATACTTATTTTAAAATTTATTTTGACTTTCAATTTCTTGTAATTTAAATAAATTTTCCAGTGATAATCTTTATTTATGAAGAATTTTGAACCAAAGCTAATAAGTTAGTTTACTTAAAATATCATCGAATAGAAATAAATAAATCAATAATAATAAGCCCACTTCGCATCCGGCGGGCATAATCAATGAGAGAGCGGAGAGAGAAGCCGCCGCTCGCGAAGGTTACAGTGAGAGGAACTGAGATGGGAAAGGGCCGAGGGTATAGGGAAAGGTGAAATTATGGTGCATTCCTCTTAACAGGGCACTCAAAATAAATCTTGAGAAGGTCACAAACAAAAGTGCTCTATTATCAGGTCGTCATAATTGCAGAACTTTTTTTTCTCCTGTCAACAAATAGATGACAATAAGGGCAATCAAATGCCATTCACATCTTATAATTAACTTCAAGTCGTGAAAGGTCGGCATTTTGATTTGTGATCTTTCTCGTATCTCCATCCATCTTACTTCTGTTTCCTCCTTCATTAACTGGTGCACATTTCACACCCGTTTGGACACTTTGAAATGCATGTACACAGTATATACAGTATCGGACTCCAACTTTGTAATAAAAAAACGCGTGCATACATTGTAAATAAATATATCGATTGAAAAGAAAAGATAGAGTGATATGCAACGAGCTTATTAAGAATATTTTACGCAGATTTCATGCAAAATAAAGGAGGAAAACCATTAAGTTTATCCCCTCTTCTTCCCCGCGTTCTCGTAAGCTTTCTGGCCGAATCGGCGAACGGCTGAGCAGAAGGCGTTCGAGTCCGTGTGGCAGAGAAGGGTGCCTGAGGCAGCAGCCTTCAGACAGGCGCAGAAGGAGTTGTCGCAACTGGCGCGGCCACCCTGGTGGTCATAACACGAGTCGTGGGTCCTGGCAAAGAGATAATTTACTTACATACATATATTCATTATCAGCTACAACGCTATTTCCTCATGAAGCCATGAAGACATAACAATAAGCATAAGTGAAGCACAAGACATTGTGGCACTCTGCATGTATGGGGAGCGAAAGAGATGTCGAAGAGAGCTAATGAGAAGAGGTAGAACGTGTGTTTATCTATTCGGCTAACCACACACTTCCAGTCTTTACTCAGAATTAAATGTTAAGAGTACATTAAAAAATCAATTAAATCTTTCTTCGAATAGATATTTAAATTATTTTTAAATTAAAAAAAAACATTAAGAAAAGACTACCGGCAGCAGCTGTCAAACTGCGAGAGACGCGAGTGGCAGTCGAGGGAGATGAAGATCTTTGTCATAAAGTTCTGGAAACGATTCGCGCCGCACGTGAAAGCGGTGGATGGCGTGAAGAGAAGGCTCGCGGCGAATAGGAAGCAGAGAAGAAGGCCAGTGGATCTCATTTCTCCTTTTCTCTCGCTCTCTCTTCTTCTCTCAATTTATCTCTCTCTCTCTCTCTCTCTCTCTCGTTTCCCTTGCCCTCTCTCTCTCCCTGTTCCCACTCGGTTTTCTCGCCACTTTTATACTAACCTTTCCATTGTAGCTATTGCCTGGCACGAACGCCCACTGGCGTGTTTTTTCTTCATGGTTATTCAGCCGCAATCCTTCTCTCGGCCCTAACACCCATACTCATCTACATTACTTTTCCTTTTACTCGTACAGTCATTCTCATATGCTCTTCCTCTCTCCCTCGCTCTCTCTCTCTCTCTTTGTACTGCGTTATATTTCTCTCATCCCGTTTCCCCTTTCAATCACTTCCGTTGTGCTCCTACATCGTAATACGTTTGACGCCTCGCTTCGGCTTTTTTTCCTTTTTTCCTCTTTCTTTCCATTAGTCACTCGTCGAAGTAGTTACATATATCGATGACTGCCTGCTTGCATCTCTCTCTCACTCTCTCTCTCCCTCTTTCTCTCTCTCTCTTTCTCTCTCTCTCTCACTCGTTGAATTTATGGCCTCTAAAGATGACTAAACATTAAATAAAGAAAATGTTCGGAGATCAACAAAAGATCTCACTCACAACGCTAGCTCACGAGTGTTCACTCATAACTCATGTTTCAACGAGTTAGAGACTTTCGATGAGCAGAAAGGCTAGAGTGAAAGGAACAGTAATATATGTAAATATGTAAGAGTATTGCTATTAGGGCCGTTAGAAGGATCGCAGCTGAAAAGCAATTGTACAAATGTGCATATATGTGCCTTTCAATAGTAACAATGGAAAGCTATAAATAAAAGTTAGTATAAAAGTTGACTGAAAGCCGAGTGGGATCAGAGAGAGAGAGAGAGAGAGAGAGAGAGAGAGAGAGAGAGAGAGATAACGAGGATGAGATAGGAAGTAGATAAAGAGAGAGAGAGAAAGAGAGATAAAGAGAAATGGCATCCCCTCGTCTTCTTCTCTGCTTCCTCTTCGCCGCGAGCATTCTCCTCTCGTCTTCGTCTGCACTTACAGAACTTTATGACAAAGATCTTCACTGTCCACTGCCACTCGCGTCTCTCGCAGTTTGACAGCTGCAGCAGGTAGATTTTTGTTTTTACAAATATATATATATATATATATATATATATATATACAAATTATATATATATAATAAAAATATTCTACGACTAAATAATTTTTTTTTATTTGTATAGGACTTTATCTAATCTTTTAATTCTTTCTAAATTCTGGAACTGTTTCGGCTAGGTCAAATTGTGAAATTCGCTCATTTATAAAAAAGAGAGTTTCCTTTATCTTTACGTTTGCGTTCATTCTCCGCCCCTTTTCGCTCACTCATACAATGAGAATGCAGCCTTTTGCTTCTCTTATCATCATCATGGCTTCATGATGAAATAGGTAGCTGACTATATCAATGCTCCCCCTGGCAGCGCGCACGACGCGTGCTACGACGGCCAGGGCGGCCGCGCCAGCTGCGACGACTCCTTCTGCGCCTGTCTGAAGGCCGCCGCCGTCGGCACCCATCTCTGCAACGCAGACTCGTACGCCTTCAGCAACGCCGTCCGCCGATTCGGCCAGAAAGCGTATGAGAATGCTGGGATAATGAAGGGCGGTATAAACTTTATGAAAAGATGATTTAGCCGTTCTTATTTTCTTTTAAACACCTTCTAAATGTGTTCAATAAATTTATAGCATATTCTTTCCATCCGATCTTTTCAATTGATATATTTATGTACTATATGTATGTATGTATGTATGTATGTATGTATGTACAACGTTCGAATCTGACACTGTTACACCATGTATATCAACGAATCCAAACGAGAAAAGAAACAGGTTGAGACGAGGAGGAAAAGTCATGTTTGTCTCGAAGAAATGTGCTTCCATTTAATGAAGGAGGGAACAAAAGTCAGACGGCGAGAAGAAGGTAGAAGATATAAAAGCGATAGAAGATAGAATGAGAGAAAAAGAGAAAGAGAGAAAGAGAGAACGATTGAACGAGCGAATGAGGTAATGAGAGAAAGGCAGAGCCACTCACGGTTAAGACGTGAATGAGATTTGTCACAGATACCTTTCTGTTTATAAAAATAAAGGTTCACTTATATGTATTCGTGTTCTTCCCAAAGTTGATATTTATTGTTGTACTAATGCACCATCATTTCCCTATCCTTTCCCACCTCAGTTCCTCTCACTGACACCTTCGCGAGCGGCGGCTTCTCTCTCCGCTCTCTCATTGATTATGGCCGCCGGATGCGAAGTGGGCTTATTATTATTGATTTATTTATTTCAAAGTAAACTAACTTATTAACTTTTGTTCGAAATTCTCCATAAATAAAAAATTATCACAGGAAAATTAATTTAAATTACAAGAAGTTAAATGTAAATTTATTTTAAAATAGGTAAATAACTCTTTAGGGACTCGGGGCGGTCGTCTACGGCTTCGCCTTCGTCGTCATTACGCTGAACGTCGCCGTCGTGGGGCTGCTGCTCCTCATTCGATTCCACGCCTTTCGCTAGGTGGGCCATTAACCCCCCTCCCTTCAGGGTCTCTTTCTCTATTCTCTCTCACATTTCTCTTAGTCTCCCCTCACTTCTCTCTCGCTCTCCTTTCACCTCTCCCCCCTTGCCTCTCTCTCTCTCTCTCCCTCTCCCTCACCTCTCTCCTTCTCTCTCCCTCTCTCTCTCAGCTGGACGCCCGTCTCCGCTCCTCCTCCACGAGCACCTTCGAAGTCATGGATACCGTGCTCCGCCGCCTCCTCCCGGTCGAGCTCTCTCGCGAGATCAACCGAATCGCGCTCCTTGAGCTCATGAAGGAGGGCACCGAGGTCTCGCTCATGCTGTAAGCTGTCCCACTCTGCTCCGATCTCGTCCCGCTCTGCTCCAATCTGTCCCACTCTGCTCCGATCTGTCCCCGCTGTTCCGATCTCGTCCCACTCTGCTCCGATCTGTCCCACTCTGCTCCGATCAACGGTGGCTGTATCTTGGCCCTCTGCTCCGATCTTTGCCCTTGGAATAAATGTTTTGCTTCATTGCCGTTCGTATATGTAACATCGTGCATAACGTGCATATAACATTGTTTGCGACCGTGTTGAGGGATATGTATGCCATAAAAACCAGCATGCATAAGAGAACGCCTTTGAAACGGAATCGAAGGCTTTGGATAGATCGAGAACAAAATAGAGATGCATATGAAGAAGCCCTCTGACTGATCAGAGAGCTTATGTGATCATAGAGTTTGTGTGATCATAGAGCTATCATGGAAAGAGGGAAGAGAAAGGCAGTAGAGAGGTATCAAACATATGTAGACGGAGAAGGGAAAAGTAAATGATTGAAACCGGGACCAAGAGAAGGTTAGCAGCTGGATATGCAACAACAACAAAAAAAAACACCTCAGTGCATGGCAATAACAGACAGCAGAGGAAGGCCCTTTATAAAAGCGGCAAGAAAGCCGAGTGGGAATAGTACAGAGAGATAAAGGGAGGCAGAGAAAGAGAAATGAGATCCACTCTTCTTCTCTGCTTCCTATTCGCCGCGAGCCTTCTCTTCACGCCATCCACCGCTTTCATGTGCGGCGCGAATCGTTTCCAGAACTTTATGACAAATATCGTCATCACAGTCCACTGCAAATCGCGCCTTTCGCAGTTTGACAATTGCTGCCGGTTAAATTTTATTTATTTTTTTCTATTTTATCAAGCAATTTATACGTGGTTGCGTTCTTATTTTTGCTCTCATAAATTATTATATTATTGCGTTTTATTCATATAAAATATTCGATGAGACTACTTCAACATGGGCTCATGGTGAAGGATGTAAATTCTCCCTGGCAGCTTGCACGACGCGTGCTACGACGGCCAGGGTGGCCGCGCCAGCTGCGACGACTCCTTCTGCGCCTGTCTGAAGGCCGCCGCCGCCGGCACCCATCTCTGCAACGCCGACTCGTACGCCTTCTGCAACGCCGTCCGCCGGTTCGGCCAGAAAGCTTACGACAACGCGGGGAAGAAGATGGAATAACCTCTTTTATTTGATGTTAAATATACTCAAAATGTTAGCAATAAATTCGTTGCATACATACATATCACTCAATCTTTTTTAATCGACATATTATTATACTATTTATACCTGCAAATTTGGCATCTGGCACTGTCATACCGAGCATAGACATGTCCAAAAGGGAAAAGAGACAGTGTTTTAAAGTGGATTGAAATTTCAATTTTATGTCAGCGAGTACACAAGCAAATAGGAGAGTGAGAGCGAAGAAGATCCATCTGAGACGGCTGGTCAAGCGAAGAGAACTCGGAGAAATGTGCATAAATTAAAGAGAGAGGAACAAAAGTGAGAAGAAGTGAATGGGAGAACAAGAGAATGAGAGAAGGAGATAACGAGAGAACAATAGAAATGCAGAGTCATTCATGACGCGAAGCAAAAAAAAACGATGCCAATGAGATTTATCAATCATAGCATTAATAGTTCAGCAATAAAAAAGTGCAGTTTAATATTTAAAAAAAAACAATATAAACGTGACCTTAAAAAGTGTACTTTTGTAATTGCCCTTCTCAAAGTTTATTTTGAATGTCATGAATTCAACAATGCACTATCATTTCAACATGCCATGATAGCTCAGTTGGGAGAGCGTTAGACTGAAGATCTAAAGGTCGCCGGTTCATAGCGCTCTCTGTCTCGGTAGCGGACGGCGGCTCTCTGCTGTTCGTCCGCAGGTACAACACATCCGTACAAGAGCATCTACAGCTACAGCCCTCGTGCCTGGGGCCACTCTCTCTTCTAAGGCACCTGATCATTTATGATGTCTTCCGATCCCCCCTCTTCGCCCTCTCAATTCGGCTCGCTTCTCGCCTCTCTCTTACAGAAGGCGCCTTCTATCAAGCGGTCGCGCCCTATCGAGTCCAACCCGTCTTCCCCGTCTACCTCTGAAGCCGCATCTGACTCTCAACTGCTCGTGCAATTCCTCGATGGCCTGGTCGATCGGCTCACCGTTCTCGAAGCGGACAACACAGCCCTCAAGGAGCAATGCAAGGAGCAGCAGGCAGCCATCACTGATCTACAAAGTCAGCTGAAAGTTTCTCTATCTGCCCCTCCTCCCATCCCTGTTCACCCTGCTGCCTCGGACGTCCAGATGGACTCTCCTCCCACCCGCCATTCATCTACTGCCGCTCCTCCTCAACCTCTCCCTCCGCCAAACCCCTCCGGCGAGTGGGATTTCTCAAGAGAGACCCCCGAGGAACGCGAAGACCGGAAGGAGAGGCTCCGTGCCATGGTCCTCTCCGGTCTCCCCCTCCCCAACGCCTCCTGCCCAATCGACGGCGTCGTTCGTGATCGTGAGGCTGTGCTTCACATGCTCTCCGGCCTTGGCATTCCCTTCCTTCCTGTGGCGGTCTACCGCCTGCGAGCCAATCCTGGCACGATTCCCTTGATCAAGATCATCATGCCCACCTCTCAAGCTCAAGTACAGTGCATTCGGGCTGCTCGCCGTTCTCTCCGCTCTCTCCCCGGCTTTGGCCGTTGCTATCTCCGCCCGAGTCTCACTCTGGCCCAGCGAGGTATCGAGCCTCGCCCTCCTCGCCCTCTGCCTGACCTCTCGTCCTTCTTCGTGAGGCCGCGCAAGCCGGACCGGTCTCACTCTCGGCCCCGGACTGACCTGCCACGTGACCAGTCGTCAAGAGTCCAGTCACGTGATCAGACGCACGTGCAGCGCACGCAGTACCAGAGATCACGTGCTTTCTCTCATCGACGCGACTCTCTTCTACATCAATCTATCCCTCCTCCCCCCAATTTCTCTCATTACAATCCCTATACCCCTCTCTTTTCTAATTCAAACTAGGTAGTGCAGATCGAAGGAATTTCAGTCGAACCATAGATATGATCCTATTTAATGCTAGGTCTATTACAAACAAATGCGCTGAATTAACTCTTCTACTTAATCAAAGAATCCCAGTTATATGTATTACCGAGACGTGGCTTAAATCAACCGTTTTAGATTCTTTCCTTCTCCATGAACAGTCTGCTCATTATAAATGTTATCGTAGAGATCGCATTAGGAAAAAGGGAGGCGGAGTCGCCCTCATAGTTTCTTCCACTATTTCTTCTGATATTACTTTTTCTCTCTCGCATTCCAATTCTTTCGAGCTGCTAGCTGCTGATTTGCACTTTGATAATGATATGATTCGTATGATAATTGTTTACCGCGCCCCCGCTTGCCCTGCCGAAGGTAATTCTCTTTTAATTAAGCATCTTAGAGATCTTTCTTCATGCCCTCATCCTTCCGTTATTTTAGGAGATTTTAACTTCCCAGATCTTACTTGGACCGGATCTTTTTCTTCTCAAGGAATTCCTTCTCAAGCTACATTATTTTATGATTTTGTAACCACGGCAAATCTTGCCCAGCACACCCCTTCTGCAACCTGCAATCAGCATATTTTAGATCTCATTCTTTCTAATACACCCGGCCTTCTTTCAAATGTTTCCATCCTACCACCATTCGCCTCCTCGGACCATTTATCTGTATCTGCAAAAATAAATATCACCCATTCTTTCCCTCTCTACACTTTTGTCCGCGATTTCCGCAATGTAGATTACCAAGCCGCATCCGCTTTCTTACTTTCCCAGAACCTCCTCTCTTGTCACCACCGTACCACCGATATTGATGCTATGTATAGCCAACTTGAAACCGCCCTTCATCTGGTCGAAGTTATGTTTGTCCCCTATAAGCGTATCCGCCTAAATGGCGATAAGCTCCCGGATCATATTCATCGTCTTCGTACTAAGAGATTTAAGGCTTGGCAGGAATCTCTCATTCTTAAGACTCCCGAATCCTTAGCTGCATTCTCCCGTATTAATTCACGTTATAATTCGCAAGTTAGCAAGTATGCTAGGAGTGTTGAGAAGAGTATTATCGATTCTAAAAATCTTAATTTGTTTTACCGGTATGTACGTAAGCGTATTTCTGATAAGTCGCATGGAGTAGATCTTTTGATTGACAATTTAGGTAACAACTTGTCATCGGATATAGAAAAGGCTGAACTCTTGGCCACTACTTTTGCACAATCATTCGTTACAGACAATGGCCATTTTCCATCACTTTCTTGTAGTAATAGTAGGCCTCCCGATTTCTCCCTTCATTTTCCTAGACATGTTATATGTAATGTAATTGAACGATGGTCGAATTCATCTTGTAAAACCCCAGATAATTTTAATGTGCATTTCCTTAAACAGTTGGCTCTTCCTATAAGCTTATCCTTAGAATATATATTTAATTATTCGTTTTCCAATTCCGTAGTTCCTCAAATCTGGAAGCACTCTGTAGTAGTCCCCATTCGTAAAAAGCCTCCTTTCCATGACCCAATTAATTATCGGCCTGTCAGCATAACGTGCTTCTTTTCTAGAGTTTTTGAAAGAGTCCTCTGTCGTGAATTATATAAGTGGTGCGATTCCTTTAATATTCTTCCCGATGAGCAATTTGGTTTCCGTAGAAAGAGGTCCATTGAGTTGCAAATGTTAGATGCCGTTGAATATTGGACCCGTTCCCTTTCCTTTTATCGAACTAGCGATGTTGTCTATTTTGATCATTCTAAAGCCTTTGATAGAGTCAGCCATCCTAAGCTCATATACAAGTTACAGCAATTTCTTTTCCCTCCTCTAGTTATTAAGTGGATATCTGCTTTCCTAAATAATCGATCATTCGCCGTACGTGTAGGTAATTCTATCTCTCGGTCGCGTATAGTTGAAAGTGGTGTACCTCAGGGAAGCGTCATTGGTCCACTCCTTTTCATAATTTATACTTCTGATCTTCCTTCTGTCGTATCCCAATACGGAGTAATAGCCAAATGCTTCGCAGACGATGTCAAAATTTATAAGGCATTTGCTAGAAATGAAGATAGAAGCTCGCTACAGAAAGCAATAGACGCTCTTTCTTCTTGGGCAGATGATTGGCAGCTACCCCTTGCCCTTGATAAGACTGCAGTCCTTCATATTGGTAGAGTTAACCCTAAACTCCCCTATTATATTAACGGCAATCGCATTAAGTCTGTCGAGTATATCCGTGACCTAGGAGTTTTCGTAGATTCCAATCTCGCTTTTTCTAGGCATTGCAACGTTATAGCATCCAAAGCCATGTCTAAAGCATATAGCGTTTTTCGAGCACTTCGTACCCGTAAACCGTGTGTATTGATCTCTGCCTATAGTATTTACATAAGATCTATTTTGGAATTCTGTACAACTGTTTATTCTCCATATCTTTTAAAAGATATTCGCACTCTTGAGAAAGTACAGAATTATGTAACTCGTCGCATATTTCATAGGTGTCTTGGTTATGATTATAATTCTATGCCTCATAGCGAGCAGCGAAATAGAACCCTCAATCTTCCTTCGTTAGCAAAACGTAGAGAAGTGATTGATCAAGACCTCATGCGCAAGCTTATATTTGGTCGCACTAAGTTATCTAATAAGTGCCCTCACCATCTCGTTTTCAAGCACTCTAGGACCCGCGGCCTCTCATTTAATCTCCATATCCAGAATTCTAAACTTCAATGCAGGGCTAATTCATATTTTGTTAGGGCTTCCATACAGTTCAATGCTCTATGTAAGAAATCTCCACAGTCTCTCACTTTCGCTTAGTCCTCCTCTTCTTCCATTATCTCTTATTTCCCTATCTCCTCTGTTTTTCGGTTTTATTATGTTTTCTTTCTTTATTTAATAATTGTTTACCACGTGTGTTACATACCTTTGTTCCACCGTATAAATTGATTGATTGATTGATTGAACTTTCCTTAACCCCCCCGGTCCCTTCCCAGCTCAGTTCCTCTCACTGTCACCTTCGCGAGCGGCCGCTTCTCTCTCCGCTCTCTCACTGATTCTGTCCAACTTGACTTCGTTCTCCCCACCAAAGATGTCCACTTTGTCGGTCACCCCGAATCTGACTGCCACTACGATTCCACCCGCTTCGTGCGAAGTCTGCTCATTTTATTTAGTTATTTATTTATTTGAATAATGAATTTAAATTAAATGAAATTGAAAATAAATTTTAAAATATAATTTATAGTAAATTTAATCCATAAATAAATCTTCAGGAACTCGGTGCGTTCGTCTTCGGCTTCGCCTTCGTCGTCATTACGCTGAACGTCGCCGTCGTGGGGCTGCTGCTCCTCATTCGATTCCACGCCTTCCGCAAGGTGCGAGTTACTCCCCTCCCTTCAGGGTCTCTCTTTCTCTATTCTCTCTCACATTTCTCTTACTCTCCCCTCACCTCTCTCTCTCTCTCTCCTTTCACCTCTCCCCCCTTGCCTCTCTCTCTCTCTCTCTCTCTCTCTCTCTCCTCACCTCTCTCCTTCTCTCTCCCTCTCTCTCAGCTGGACGCCCGTCTCCGCTCCTCCTAAACGAGCACCTTAGAAGTCATGGATGCCGTGCTCCGCCGCCTCCTCCCGGTCGAGCTCTCTCGCGAGATCAACCGAATCGCGCTCCTCGAGCTGATGAAGGAGGGCACCGAGGTCTCGCTCATGCAGTAGAGTGTCCCACTCTGCTCCGATCTGTCCCACTCTGCTCCGAGCTGGCCCAATCCGTTCCGATCTACGGTGGCTGTATTTTGGCCCTCTGCTTCGACCCTTGGAATAAATGTTTTGCTGCATTGTCTTTTATATGTGAAACATGGTGCATAACGTGCATATTCTTTGGAACGGTTTTGAAGGAAATCAGGGATGAAATTTATTCGTTCGGAAACAGTTACACCAAATGGTAACCGAAAGAGGGTGAGTGACCGTTTGAAATTGTTCAAAAATGAGGGATCAATTGGCATGCACTGAGTTAGCTTTCGGATACAGCAATCCTCCTAATTCCCCTGGGGACTGTCCATTCATGTAATTTATCTAACGCGTTTTGCTGGAATGTCGTATTGTTTAAAATGTAAAGCTTTGCATCATCAGTAAAGAGTGCAAGAAGCGCAAGGAGGGAGATATTCTGGTAGGTCGTTGAAAAAATAAGTAAAAGGAGAGCTGCAATGACAGAACCTTGAGGTATCCAGAAAATATTGGGTAAAATTTGTACTTAGAATTTTCACAATTAACAAGAAGAGTTCGGCCTAACAAGAAAGAGTCTACTAAGCGGAGGAGACGTCCCGATATGCCATAAGCTCTAGCTTGCATAAGAGAGCGCTTTTTAGAACGGAATCGAAGGTCTTGGATTGGTCGCGAATATATGACGCGATTTGCGAGAGAATCAAAATGAAGCTTAATGTCCCGGGACCCGGCCAACTAGATTGGATTTTCTTCTAAACTTCCTTATAGGTGTTTTCTGATACGAGGAATCGATTGGAAGTGGTCTAAGTATCGAAAATTCCGTTTTCGTTTGCTATGACGGCTTGAAATATGGGGCTCGCCGCGCAGAGGGGCGAGTTGGTTGCACGTCTGTGGTCATTGCGCAGCACTTTGTTGAGATATATAAACGAAAATTGACACTTGAATAGCCAAGATATCTCTCTAAACAGTAAAAAAATAAAAATTTGAATATTTCCAACTCTAAAGCATTTATAGACGTTGAAGTTTGAGAGGGCGCAGATAATTTATTTCTCATTTTACCAGAACCAAACCTACAACGTTTTATAGAGCAGGAAAAGAGCTTTCGAATGCACTATAGGATTTAGAAAACTTAAGAAGTCTTTGATGTTTCCTGATCGATTATTTCGGTGTGGCAGTACAAATCAGCCATTCAAAATTATCTCCGCAAACATACACCATAAGAAAGAGCATGAAATTCGCTACAAGCTGAACCCCTTTCAAGAAAGTTTCAAATCTATGATGTTTTATTATCAGTCATACAATTTGGGCCAGTAGTGCCACTAGCATTCCGCCCAATAATAATTTTTTTTAGGTTATTCGAATTAGAATATTCCAATTTTTTCGGCGCCTTTCCTTGAATTATTGTTACAAGCAGATGCTCAATTCTTTTGATTTATAACAAAAAATTGTAAATTTTTTATTTCTAATGAAGGAGGTCATCTTACAGCAAATTTCACGCTCTTTCGTCTTGTATATGTTGGGACATGTGAAAAGATTTTTAAATACCTTTTTTAATTTGCAGACTCGCTGATTTGTACTGCCGCACCGAAATAATCGATCAGGAAACATCAAAGACTTCCTAAGTTTTCTAAATCCTATAGGGCAGTCGAAAGCTCTTTTCACGCTCTATACAACTATGTAGGTTTGGTTCTGGTAAAATGAGAAATAAGTTTTTTGCGCCCTCTCAAACTTCAACGCCTATAAATACTTTAGAGTTGGTAATTTTCAAATTTTTCTTCTTTTACTGTTTAGAGCAATATCTTGGCTATTGAATTGAAAATTGTCGTTCATATATCTCAACAAATTGCAAAAACCCAAGATGTGAAATGACCCAAGATGTGCAAACAACTCGCACCCCTGCGCGGCGAGCCCCATATTTCAAGCATTCATAGCTAACGAAAACGGCATTTTCCGATCTTTAGACCACTTCCAATCGATTCCTCATATCAGAAAACACCTATAAGGAACTTTCGAAGAAAATCGAAGCTGGACGATTTTGGCCGGGTCCTCTCGCAAATCGCGTCATATGAAGAAGCCCTCTGACTGATCAGAGAGCTTATGTGATCAGAGAGTTTGTGTGATCATAGAGCTATCATGGAAAGAAAGAACAAAAAAGGCCGAAGCGAGATGTCAAACATCTGTAAACGGAGATGGAAAAAGTAAATGATTGAACGAGGAAACCGGGACCAAGAGAAGGATGGCAGCTGAATATGCAACAACAACAAAAATATCTTCGCCCTCTGCTCCGATCTCTGCCCTCCGAATAAATGACTGTTTGTATGAAATATGGTACAAACAATGTTATTTGGAACTGTTTTGAGCGAGATCACTGAATATCTGACAGCATAATTATATACTACACACATCGTCATAAAATGTTTCTTTTAACTACTAATTCTTATGCACTTTTCGTAAGGTGAGTAGATCAAACAAGCAGTCGTTTATAGAATAGGCTTGGCTTGTCACCACCTCCGTTCACTACTTCAACCACTCGGAAGCGGATCTTGGCAAAATGCCAGGATCACAAAATTGGCAAAATGCCAAGTCGTCTCTGTACCAAGTTCGTGAAAAAAGCCTTCAAGCCCTTTTCAAGCAATTCCAAACTCGAATGTTGGGAAAAGTTCGAAGTCTTTATGCCGTAAAAAATATTAAAAAAAAACAACATGTGCACCCTTTCGCTCCATTCGGAGTTACTCGGGCGACTTTCAAAGTGGGGGAGGGGCGGAATGGCGGGGACGGCGAGATGGTCTTCGGGTGCGGGGAGGCTGACTCGGCGATGAAAGCGATGAAGGACCCGAGAAGGCCACGTGTGGCCATTTCGCTAAACGCTAAAAAGGAGAGTCTTGGTTAGACTAACCAAACCTGTGAGCCCTCGAGTGCGTCTCCGCGGAGTCGGTCGAATGGTGCACTTGGATACCGCATCGCGGGAATTCTACAAAATAGGGCATGAGATTACGCCAATAAGAACAAGTCTCTAAAAAAAATCGGGCATGACACGTCTAAAAACTTCGAAGTTCTGAATTATCTGTTGAAAACACACCTTAATAAAATCCACATTGCAACACCAGGAACAATAGGTGAAAATCCGCTGACAATTATTAAAAGAATAAAGTAAAGAAGGAACTTGATTCTCTTCTGGATGAACATGTCGAGACGATAAACTGCCTCTGAGTATGGCTTCTCCAGGATGTTCCCTCCATCTCGAGCAAGAACCGTTACCTACCATCACCATATTTATTATCATCCCGAAGACCATCTCAGATGACAAGAACAACGGCAGTATTAACGAAAAAAAAGCTACCTGAGTGTCTTCAGCTGGTCGGCCATTCGTGAAGATGCCAGCCGGAAGAACCCTAAACTAATAACCTTGTCAAAATCAGTTAAAACCTAGTACATCAACAATTACTAAAAATTAAAACACCATTGTCGAATCTGTCCCAGAGTTCTTGGACTCAACGAGAGAAAACCGCAACGCGTACACACGCGTTGCGGTTGTTTCTTTTCGTGTCAGGAGCCCGAGCTTGCGGATCATAAAACCAACTATCGCGCATGTATAGGCTCGGATACGCTGTGTTACAATGATGGCTGAAGTCTATTAAACACTTGGGTGCAGGGCTATTATAATTTATGCGTGGCGACTTTGTCATTTGGGTTAGTGTGGTAAAGTAGTTCCTGGTGAATATTACTATTTGGCCTTCTGCGCTTTACGTGCCTAATAAAAATAGAAGCAAAGTAGAGATAGAGAGAAAGAGAGAGAGAGAGAGAGAGCGAGATAGCGAGAGAGAGAGAGAGCGAGATAGCGAGAGAGAGAGAGAGTGAGAGAGAGATAGCGTAAGAGAGAGAGAGAGTGTGTGAGAGAGAGAGCGAGAGAGCTGACGAGGGCGATGCGAGGAGAGGCATCGATAGGATGATCAGATGTAGATCACCTCTCGCTTCCTGACCACGCCGCATCTCGCGCGTCTTCAAACGCCTATAAAAGGGGCCCATATCATTGTCAGCTAGTCAGCCAACATCTTCTCCTCATTCCGGAAAGAGTTCTATACTTTTCCTGCGTCTCTCATGCTTCTGCTTCCCCCATTTCTCGGCCTGCTCGCTTTCTCACTCTCTCTGTCTCTCTCTCTCTCTCTCTCTCTCTCGCTCTCTCTCGCTCTCTCTCGCTCTCTCTCGCTCTCTCTCGTTCTCTCTCGTTCTCTCTCCCCGTGATCGTTGCTTCATGCCCTTCCTTATTATCCCGACTTCTGTTTCCACCTCTTTTCTCTTCATCTCTACAGATATTCGCTTGCTGCGACTTTTCGTTATCACGCGTGTTAATTCTATAACACCGTAATAAATTCGTAAATTCGTCTCATCTGCATGCCCCAAGTCTTTTCCTTTGCGCATTGTCTAAATCGCTTATTTCCTTTCTACCAGAACGATCTTTCGCCGCTTCTCGCCTGTCAGGCGAGAAGCGGGGGAAAGATCTATCTGATCTAATTGTGCTCGTCACGTTCTTCTTCTGTACCTTCTATTGTCAATCTTTTCTCTCTCTCTTGCTCTCTCTCTCTCTGCTCTCTCTCTCTCTCTCTCTCTCTCTCTCTCTCTTGCTCTCTCCCTGCACCCCACTCTCCTTCGTCTGCTCCAAACTTCTTTCCGCCATTTTGCATAGTTATCTTGCTTTGCGCGCCATGTCTATCCACTATTGTTATTCATCGATCCCTCTCTCTTCATCTCCCTTTTCAGCGCCGTTCTCACTCTCGCTCTCTCTCCACGATGTCTCCTTCCTCTCTGCTCTTACTCGCCCCTCTCCTCGCCGTCTACTGCCTCGCCCAGGAGTCGACGTCCTCCGTGGCTGCGCCGACCACTACGCTCCCGGCCGAGACCACGACGACCACTGTCGATTCAACCACCACCACTGAGTTCAACGCGACTTGCCAGGTTTGTTCCTCAGTTCCTCAGTCCAGTGTTTTGCAGATAGAACATAAATAATCTGAATAATTGTTTGAAAAAGCAACAAGTTAAGGCTGTTTAGAATAGATATTGCTATGGTTAATTGTTAATTAAAACAATAATTAATTAAAATCGATTCCTTTCAGTCCTTCGAGGCGTGCTACTCGAACGAGGAGTGCGGCATTAAGAAGGACGGCACCAACGGCACTTGCATCGGCGCCTTCATCAAGAAGGTCAATCTCTTCTATCTTCTCTCGTCTACCTCATCTCTCCCTTCTCTCTCTCTCTCTCTCTCTCTCTCTCTCTCTCTCTCCTCTCTGTCTCCCTGTTCCTCTGATCTACCTCTATATCTTTCTGTCTTTCTGATCTACCTTAAATCTCTCTCTGTCTCTCTCATCTCTCTCTCTCTCTCTCTCTCTCTCTCTCTCTGATCCCATACTCCTTCTCTTTTCAGTGCAACTGCAACGCGTGCATCACCTTCTGGAGTTGCGAGACGGACGAGCAGTGCGGAGGACTCAAGGGCGCATGCAACAAGGACACCAAGAAGTGCGACTGTAACGAGGTCAGGCTGAGACTGTCTCTATCTCCGCCTTCTCTCGCTTGCTCTCTCTCTCTCTGTCTATCTGCCCTTTTTTCTCATTCTCTTTCTCCTCTTATTGTTCCTTCTATCAATCTCTTTGTCCATCTCTATGCCCCTCTTGTCCTATTTCATCAGGCTGTCCTTCTCTTTCTTCTCATCCTGATTTCTCCATCTTCCCTTTGCCAATCTCTTCTTGTCCCTTTCTAATGCTTTCCTTCCTCAGGGCTACAAGACTGCCGGCTACACCTCGTACCTGGACGCTCTCACCAAGCTGTGCAACCAGAAGGACTGTGACGGCACGGACAGCGACGCTTGCCACGGACTCCCCTGCAACTCGGGCAGATGCGTCTGCTGAGGAGAGCGGCCCTCCCACTTCCACCCCCGCAGGGGATAAACCCGCCCTCTTCCTCCTCCCACTCTCATAGGGCTCCATCTAGTTGCTTATGTTTTATTCATTAATATGGGCTCCATGGTTCTCTTGTATAACTAGTTTGACACTCTATGCTCTTCTGTGATATATGTATACAAGCTTGTAAGTAGTATAAATCATTAAGTCGCACAGTTTCTCTTACTTTTTGGATACATGACACTTGGAAGTGGTGGGGGAGAGCATGCATGGGCTGGTAAGGGAGTGAAAGAACGAGAGGGAGATGGTAGATGTGAACAGAAGAGTTGGGAGTGTCTTTAGCATCAAGCCAATCGGGAACAAATTCAGGGTGGTAGATCAAATTTCTCAACTAATACGGAACAGTGGTAGACTTGCTTTCCCTTTTGCCTGCTTCGGTCGCTTCCCTCTCTTCTCTTTTCCCCTCTCCTTTGATGCATTTGATGTCTCCGGATGGCAATCGTGCCCCCTCTCGCTCTCTCTGTCTCTCTGTCTGTCTGTCTGTCTCTCTCTCTCTCTCTCTCTCTCTCTCTCTCTCTCTTTACTAAAATGCATTCCATAGTAGTACAAACGCGTGAAAAATAAACACGCGAAAAGTAAAAGTAAGATGTATGTAAAATTTGTACTAACTTTTACAAGGATGGCTGAAGTCTACTAAATACATGGGTGCAGGGTTATTATACCACATGCCTGGTGGACTTTATCATTTGGGTTAGTGTGGTAAATAGTTCTTGGTGAATATTACTATTTGTCCCTTCCGCTCTTTATGTGCCTAAAATTTCAAGCCACGTGGGGCGAACGCTGCTGTTGATCTATTTTTTTTAATATTTTTGTTGTTGCGGTTCATTGCTTTTTGTGGGATTTCTATTGTGAATCACTATTACTGCTTATTTGGTCCTTTATTGCTCCAGTGATCCCGATTCTGGCCAGCTGCTGCAGCTGCCCGGTCGTTCTTCTCCTTCTTCTGCTCGCTCGAATCGGCAACAATGTGTTAGCCTTTTCTCTCTTTCTCACTTCACCTTGCAAGGACAATTGAAAAGACAAAGAATAAGAAGGAGAGTGGATACTCGTCTATATTCCATATTATTTTTGGCTTACATGCATACTCTATTGCCTCATGATCTATTTCGTCATGCTTTTTTTCGGTTGAGTTCAAGCATGCCATGAAATAAGCCGCCACTGTCGACTACTTGAGAAAAACAGGACGGGGAAATTGTCTTGGAGACCTCAAAGTTCTTGTTGACTTAAATGTTTAGGTGTAGAATTGCTCCGATGACGCCTGAAATCAAGATGGGACTGTAAATGAGTCAATATACCTTTTTAACCTTGTTTTAATTCTGAAGCTTGCCATAGCTGAGACAGCGCTTTCTTACCCAATTGATTCTTCTATATACCCTTATGGCTGACCTGGATCTGCTGGTGCAAGGGTTAAAAAATGGTTTGAGAAGGCTTAAAGGCAATTTCTTCTAGCTCTCTCGAACTCTCTCGCTCTCGTGCCCGCTTCTGCTGCTGTCGTCGGCTGTCCCAACTGCGCGCGGACCTTCCGCTCGCCGCACGGCCTCATCCACCACCGCAAGGCTTCGCATCCTGCCGAGCACGCAGCGGACGCGCCGATTAGCTGCCGCTGTGGTTACGTCTGCTACAGTAAGGCTGGCATCTGGAACCACAATAAGGAGGTTCGAGCCTATTCGAAAGCATCGCGCCAAGCCTGAAGGCTGCTATAGCCTTCTATTCTTACTGCTGTTTTATATTCTTTTGAAAGCATCAATTCTTCAGACATCTCTGCTTGAGAGCAAATAATTTATTAGATTATATAAGGTCTTTGTCAATTCTTCTTATGTTGGACGCAAGATGTGAAATGCCTAATAAGCGTTTTTCAAAAATATGTGTGCTTCTTTTTTGTAATTAGTCCTCTTAGTGATGGTACCATTCTAATGGTTTTGGCAAGTTAACAAAAAAAAATTTGGCATTCCAGTGTCGATTCGCACCTCCTCCGCGTTCGCGTGGCCGCCCGCGCATTGTCCGCCAGTGGCCTGCCGCGACGCGTCAGCCAGCCGCGACGCATAAGCCAGCCGCAACGCGTCAGCCAACCGCGACGCATCAGCCAGCCGCGACGCGTCCTCTTGGACGCCCTCGCAAGAACATTGTCGCCGTGGCAGCAATCACTGAGGGCACACATCAGGTTTCGATTGAATCGCCCACTTTTGTTACGGACCAGCAAGAACATCTCTGCCTCGGGAAAAATGACTGAATCTTCAAAATTTCTTGAGAAAATATTAACCAATATCACGGTTTATTTATTTGTACCCGTTTGGTGGCTACTTTGGCCATGTCTTTTATGCTTTCAATTAGCCTGAAGATTCCAGAGACTGCTTATAGATGCCTAATGCAGCGTCATCTTCTCGCTCTGCCCATCACAAGAAGCACAAGACGCTGAGTCGGCGCTTCTTTCACTTCATTTTACTGTTTAACTTAATTAAACTAAATAGTATTTCACTTAAAACATTAGAATATTTTGCATTCACTTCTTGTGCCCGTGGTTTTCTTTTTGTTTTGTTTACAGTCTTGCAGGAACCAGCTAGTTTAAGAGAAAAAAAGAAGAGAGCAACTAGCACAATGTAATACATATAAAATGAAGTATTAATTATTATGTGTAAAATGAAATTATAATAATTATATATAAAATGTATATATATATATGTATATATATATATATATATATATATATATATATATTTAATGAAATAATAAGAACCATATACAGCCGCGACGCGACCGCCAGCCGCAAAGCGTCCGCGTGACCACCCTCGCCTTGTCCTTCCGCCGCCGCCTCCTCGCAAGAACATTGGCGCCGTTGCGGCCATCACTGCGCAGGTTTCGATTGAATCTCTTTGTATAAATTCTGAACATGAAGAGGCTTTCGCCTATTTCTCTTTCCTATTGGAAAGATTACGACGTTCTTCCGGTGATGGGCAACATAATTCCAAGAATATTTTATTAAAAGACAAATAGGAAATAGAACTACGATTTCGCATGTTTGAAGGCTTTCTAACAGGGGTGGCCGGGGCCCAAAATATCCGGCCCGGCCCCAAGGGTAGGCCCTGGCCCCGGCCCCCGCTTCCGAGCTCGGCCCCGGCCCCCAGGGCCGGCCACCCCTGCTTTCTAATACTACAGTAGCCTCCGAGATTTGTCAAAATTATGAAGAATACAACCATTTTTATTTAACCAATGTTACTTTCTATTTATATACCCGTTTGGTGGCTACTTTGGCCATGTTTTATGCGCTTTCAATTAGCCTGAACATGTTCCTGAGACTACTTATAGACACCGGATGCAGCGTCGTCTTCTCACTCAGCGCATCACAAGAAGCGCAAGACGCTGGGTCGGCTCTTCTTTCATTTTATTTTAGTGTTTAATTTAATATCTAAATTGTATCATTTAAAACATATGAGGATATAGCACGCACTTTTTGATGAAAAAATAATAACTATTATATATAGCCGCGACGCGTCCGCCAGCCGCGAAGCGTCCGCGTGAACGCCCGCTGCTTCCTCGCAACAACATTGGCGCCGCCGCGGCCGTCAATTCGGACACCGCGCAGGTTTCGAAATTGAATCTGCCTCTTTTCTTAACGACCAGCAAGAATATATGACTCGGAAAAGGAGAGATACTGCCGAGATTTCGCTATTAACCATTCATTATGTTCTGCTTTTTGCTAACATACATATACTCGGTCTTACCGTTTTTCAATCATTATATGAATTATGAACTTGAATTGCCATTTAACGGCCTGCGCATCGGCTTCTTTCTGTGTACAAGGAGTTCTACGCTTTTTTTCAATCATTGGAGAGATGGCAATGCTTTACCGCGAGGACCGATTTATTTTCCAAAGCTGGTATGCTAAAGAGTAAACATGATCAAGACCTTTTTTTATTTTTGAAAAATAATTTGGAGAGTAATCAAATTTTTGTACTACGTTTCAAAAATAAATAAAATAACTAAACTGTAAGTGCACCTTTTGATGAATTTGGCTATGCTTACAGCCATAAGAGATTGCTTGTAGACTCCGGTGGCAACGTCGTCTTCTCGCGCAACGCAACACAAGAAGCGCAAGTCGCTTGGTCTGCACTTGTATCACTTCATTTTACTGTTTAATTTAATAACTATTTAGTCTCCTGTAATACGCCAAGGGATATTTTGGCCGCACTGCTTGTGCTAGTGGTTCTATCTTGTGTATAATCTACTCGTTTGATAGGATTAAAAATAAAATAAAATAAAGTATATGTATATAATGTATTGTTCCTCGATAGCTTTCTAAACTTTCAGTATCTACGAAGAAGCAGCCACGAAAGAAGATCTACGCATGCCGTGGATTCGTCGCTTCCGGAAGGCTCATTAAGGTGCTGCGCCCTTTTCTTCCCAATCATAACATGCATCAAGAATAAAAAGCATGAATGCTTTTATCCCTTTTTCGCTCTGCTTTCCTGAGTACCATTCTTCTTCTTTTTTTCCAGAATCAATACAGAGACCTGCGCATTCTGAGGAAGAAGCAGCAGCAGCAGCTGAAGAAGAAGAAGGCAAAGAGAGCCGTGAATCCGCCGGCGGCGGTGCCAACAACTGCCGCCTTTCGCTCGGCTCCCCCCTCACCGATCCGGTGCGTGGTTTCTCTTTTCGTATCGATCGATAACCACTTTCATTTCTGTTATACGTTATAAACTGCTAATAAGTGTTCAAAAGTAATCATTAAAATTTAAAAGTTTAGAGCAATTAAGTAAGATAATACAGGCTCGTTAAATTTCAATCCTTCATAATCCAGTGCACCGCCTCCTGCTGCTACCGCTACTCCTTCTGCGTTGACCGCGACGCGTCATGAGACCGCAACGCGTGCCTTGCCCTGCTTGCCAGCGGAAATGTCGGCTTGGTCAGTGCATCAACTTCTTTCTTCTTCTTCTTCTTCTTCTTCTTCTTCTTCTTCTTCTTCTTCTTCTTCTTCTTCTTCTTCTTCTTCTTCTTCTTCTTCTTCTTCTTCTTCTTTCTTCTTCTTCTTCTTCTTCTTCTTCTTCTTCTTTCTTCTTCTTCTTTCTTCTTCTTCTTCTTCTTCTTCTTTCTTCTTCTTCTTCTTCTTCTTCTTCTTCTTTCTTTCTTCTTCTTCTTCTTCTTCTTCTTCTTCTTCTTCTTCTTCTTCTTCTTCTTCTTCTTCTTCTTCTTCTTCTTTCTTCTTCTTCTTCTTCTTCTTCTTCTTCTTCTTTCTTCTTCTTCTTCTTCTTCTTCTTCTTCTTCTTCTTCTTCTTCTTCTTTCTTCTTCTTCTTCTTCTTCTTCTTCTTCTTCTTCTTCTTCTTTCTTCTTCTTCTTCTTCTTCTTCTTCTTCTTCTTCTTCTTCTTCTTCTTCTTCTTCTTCTTCTTCTTCTTCTTCTTCTTCTTCTTCTTCTTCTTCTTCTTCTTCTTCTTCTTCTTCTTCTTCTTCTTCTTCTTCTTCTTCTTCTTCTTCTTCTTCTTCTTCTTCTTCTTCTTCTTCTTCTTTTTTGTTCCCATTTGCTAAAGCTTCCCTGGAAAACGCTGAAAAACTTACTACTAATAAGTTTCTCCCCTGTTTTTTTTATGTAATTAAATGTTATAATACAGGTTAGAAAATTGAAAGTCTTCTTGTTTCAGTGCTCCACCGCTGCCACCGTTGGCCATTGTCGCTTCCGCGCCTACTCCTTCGCTGACCGCGACGCGTGCCTTGCCCGCGACGCCTCCCGTGGCGCGTGCGCTGCCTCCGCGTCTGCAACGAGCTTGGTGAGTATTCTTTTTTTTTCAAGTATATGTTTTAATATTCCTATGATTCTTCGCAACTGCAGCAAAGAGTTGTTTCTCGAGCACAATCATAGAAGTAAGATAAAATGATTTGTGGTTTGAGTCTATCTCTTACATCATTTTGAGAATTTATTTGCAGCTAGTTTAATTTAAAAAAAAACTTGGAATAAAAAAAGGGCGCTTATGTGTTTTCAGTGACCGTGTGGTCGCGAACGTGCTCGCCATGATGCATCCTGCTTATGTTCCTCCTCGTCCTCGCCCGCCTCCTGTGGTTCTGTTTCACTACGTTTTAACATGTAATATTAGAAGATCCAAATTAGTTTGACTTAATATGTTACAATAAAAGATGATTAGGTTTCGTTTTACTTCCTAAAACTATTCTATATATATAATAGACTGAGTAATTTCAGGTCAAAGAGGAGCCGATTGTCAAGCAGGAGCCCGAGTCGTGAAGTGTCTATGATTCTACTTTCCCCCTCCCTCTCCCACCTCTCTCTCTCGTTCCCTCTCTCTCGTTCTCTCTCTCTCCCTCTCTCTCTCTCTTTCTTTCTCTCTCTCGTTCTCTCTCTCTCTCTCCCTCCCTCACTCTCTCTCCCTCTCCCTTTCCCTCTCTTTCTCTCTGCCTTCCTCGCTCTTTCATGAGCTCTCAGGTGTCTTTGTTAGCTGCTACAGGGAATCTCTGTGCTAAAACTCTTTCGTTACGGCGCATTTTATTCTTAAAGAGGCTTCTGCTTCTCTTCTGGTTTTCTTCTTTCGCGATTCCCAAAACTCTGGAAGCTAATTAGCTCATAAAATCTGTAAAAATCGTCTTACACGTATTTATTTAAGCCCAAGGGGCAACGTGTATTTTATCCCCCCTTCTCTTTCACCGTATTCGTCAATAAGAAGTCCCTGCTATCGCCTTAAATGTTTTGTAAAGTTTTTTGTGTGTTACAAGGCTCAACATGTGGTGTGATTCAGCAATCACTTCTTCTTTTTAGTTTTAATAAGTCAATTCTTTCCATGTCATCCCATCTAAATGGACAATTTACTTTTATTCCTTGAGTATTTCTCTATTACGCCCTCTTCCTATTCCTTCACCTCTCTCATTTCTCGATATTACATTCTTCACCTAAATACGCATATCCGCGTTGTTGGCCGTTAACAGTTTTTCACATCTCTTTGTTATGGTTCGGTTAGATGTCTATGTTTATTTATGTTTTTTTTATTACTGTTGAATTAACTGTTTTGCAATAAAGGAAGAAGAAAAAAAATGTCTTTTTTAGTTACTCTCAACAAACGAGTATTTATGGCTCCTGTACTTTTCCAAATGGAAATTGCTCCATACACATCTGCCGCTACCTTCAAGAGTGGCGTGCGTCCGGTATGTGTGGTGGATTCTTCTGTTTGGGTGAATGTAGAAGGGGTGAATAAGTGAATATCGCGATTTGTGAAATTTTTCGCGCGCGCGTTCTCTTTGAAATTGCCAGCCGTGCATAAAAGGCAATGCCACGTGGAGCGAATACCATTTCTGGCGAGCTATCTTTCTTTGTGCGGCTGTTGTTATTGGTGGCGCTTATGGACTTTGCATTTTGAAACTCTTAACCTGCATAACTTTTCCTTTTAGCTGCAGAGCATCCGATTCGCTTAGCTCCTTGGTCATCCACCGAGACTACTACGATGTGTTAGCCTTTCTTTCTCCTAGAAGATCCTCTCTATTCGGTTTACGAGGACTTTTTCAAAAGATGAAATAGAAGAGAGTGGAGGGTTTCGTGCTTCGATTTCATGGGAAAGAGATTCTTCCTTGCTGCCTCTCACCACCTTCTCCGCTATTTCAGCTCCTGGTCCAGTGGTCTGCCCGCACTGCTCGCGTACCTTCTCCCAGCCGCGCTTCCTGACCTGCCACAAGAAGTTTGCGCATCCTGCTGAGCACGCTGCCGATGCGCCGTTCGTGTGTCCATGTGGCTTCGCCAGCTATGCTGACAACAGCCGTAGGAAGCACCAGGCGAAGGTTCGCCACCTAGTTGGAAGGCCAAAACAAGCCTGTTAAATATGTCATATTTCGATATTATTGTGTGTATATTTTGCCTTTTACAAAAAATATTTGTTTGGCATGCTTAAAAAAAAAGCACGATTTTCCTGTGTTTGCTCCAGTGCGGCTTTACCGTGAATCTGGCCATGAAGCGTCCGCGTGGACGCCAGCCCGTTCTCCGCCCGCCCTCTCCTCCCAACATTGTTGACGCCGCCGCCGCCGCGGACACGGAGCAGGTTTCGAGGAATTTTCTCCGCTTTTGCCATTGACCATCGCGAAGATTTTATCCTGGAAAATGGACGAATAGCTCCGAGATTTCGTATGGAACATCTCAATAATTTATCTTTTTTTGCTGCCATAATTATGCCCACTCTTGACTTATGATATCACTTCTGGAAGTGAACAATTATTTTACGGCCTGCTCGCCCGATTAGCTTCTGGGGAAAAGGAAAGGAGTATCATCACTTTTTACTGTACTATTTTTTATATCGCCATGGCCTATTGTTCTTTCGAATTGGAAAGAGTTCACCGGCAATGACCAATCGATCGATTTTCCAAGGGTGTGGGTTAAGGGGCTAATATGATCATGATTTGGCATGCTTAAACACTTCTTTATGCTACAGTAGCCTTCGGAGATCAATCGAATTGTTGTATTTATTTTTGTATACAAATAACACATTTTACCTCTTGATCAATTTAGTTGATTTGACCATAACGCCATGTTCTTGTAAGCCTGAAATGACTACTTGTAGGTGCCTGAAGCTACGTCGTCCACGCACTCGCCTCATCGCAAGAAGCGCAAGTCTCTCGGTCTGCAATTATTCTATCACTTCGTTATTACTGTCACGGGGCCCGAAAGTATGGTGGGAAGAGTAAAAACATATTTGTAGTCCAAAATCTGGGTGGATTATGCTCCGAAAAGGCTCAAAATCAGGGTTGGTAGCTAAAATAGACGGGAACTTTTTAATCCTGATGTGAGTTTAGGACATTTATTTATTTATTATGTTAGTTATTGTTGTATGATAGATATTCCCTTTTCAGGATCTAAGAATAACGAGTCTCTGCATTCGAAGAAGAAGAAGAACAATGGCCGTGGCCGCATCTATGGAAGCCGTGGATTCTTCGCCTGCTGCAAACTCCTCAAGGTGTGTGGCTGGGGGCCATCCGAGTCCCCATCCTGATTGGCTGGGGGCAGAGCTGAAAAGGTCTGATCGATGACAGGGTTGTAACCCCCGGGCCGTAGGGGTTTATCAATTTTTCATACTGTAACCCTCCGGCACAAGTTCAGAGGCAGGCACTATTTCAGCACTGACTGGGGGCCACCAGAGGCCCCATCCTCATAAGTATTTTTGTTTTACTGTTCTTTTAGCCCTTTTTTCACTGCTGTCCGCGTCGATATCCACTTTATGGAGCTCAATTCTTTTCTTTTTCCAGAAACAATGCCGAGACCTGAGAATGCTGAGGAAGAAGGAGCAGCAGAAGAAGAAGAAGGAGGGAAAGAAGAACGCACCTTCTCTAGCAGCGCCAGCGGCTACCGCTCTCTCCACCTCCACTCCGATCCCGTGCGTAACTATACCGACACTTCTCCTTACCGTTTCGATTTGATAGGAAAGATAATCTTTATATTATAGGTTAGAGGCTAATTAGATTTCATTCAAAATAAATTGGTAAAATTAAATAAATTTCAGTAGTACTACTAAATTAATACTGTAATACGGGATTGTTACACTTCAATTCTTCACGATTCAGCGCTCCATCGCCGCCTCCTGCTGCTGATTCATCTGCCGCTGCATTGAACGCAACGCGTCAGGAGACCGCAACGCGTCAGGAGACCTCAATGCGTCAGGAGACCGCAGCCCACGCCTTGCCCTGCTTGCCTTCGGAAATGCCTGCTCGGTCCGCCGTGCAACAGTTTTTTTTCTCTTTTTTTTACGTTCCCAGTCGCTAAGGCAAACGCTAACAAATACATTATTAAGAAGTTTACCTTTGTGTTGTGCAATGAAATGTTAGTATAATTTAAAGTCTCCTTTCTTCAGCGCCGCATCGCTACCGCCCTCGCCCTTTGCTGCTTGCGCACCGTCCCCTTCTCTGACCGCGACGCGTGCCTCGACCGCAACGCCTCCCATGGCATTCGCGCCCTTGACTCGGCGTCAGCAGCGAGCAGTGTACGTCTACTTCTTTTTTATTGCCCATCTTTCAATCTTAATCGCGAAGGCTACAAGGGATTTGAAAGAGGACCGAAGTGTCTGTGTCAACTGCATGGATTCGCAGGGAAGGGCGCGGAATGCAACGTGTGGGAGAGTAAAAGCACAGAATTTGTACTCTGAAACCTTCATGGAGTATGGCTCTTGGAAGGCTCAAAATCGGCGTAAGTCCGTAAATTAGGCAGAATCTTTTTAAACTCTGTATCGTTGCATAACTTCTTGCTCTACAAACAAAGCTAAATGATCTGTGTTTTGAGTCGAATTTCCAACGATCATGGGCTATTGTATTTGGAATTATAATTTAGTATTTTGAACCTAATAATGGTGTGTATTTGTTTTCAGCCACCGTATCATCCAAGCAGTCCTTCCGGGCGCTCGCGTCCCCCCTCCTTATGCTCCTCGCCCTCGCCCTTCTCCTGCTGCCCTGAGCTCGGTGTGGTTTCTTTTTCCATTCATTTAAATGAAGTATATTAATATATTAAGAACCAGATTGGCTAAGCTTAACTATGTTTCATTCATTGAAATATTTAGCACGCTTGCATATTTTTCACACCAATTATTTGTTTATTCTTTCATTTTACTTACCAAAATTATGCTTGTAAATGGGAGTTTGAGATGTTTTTTCAGGTTCCCAAAGAGGTCAAACAAGAGCCGGCATCCTGAAGCGGGCGCTCTCTCTCTCTCTCTCCTTCTTTCTTTTCTTCTCTCCTGTCCTCTTTCTCTTGGCACCCTTTCGTTTCCTCTTTCTACATCTCTATTGCTATACAGTTTCCCGCTCTTTTCGTCCTTTCCTATTTAGCATTTATAATTTCTAAAAGACATGCGCATTTGGGCGTCTTTTATAATTGCTGCAGCGCTCAGCTGTGCTAAAACAATCTTTCACTGCATTGAGATATAAGGCTTCCAGAGGAGTCTGCTACGATTTGTTCCCATTTCGTTTTCCTAATTTTCCCTGATATCATAAGATATGTAAAAACGACCTCACGCAATTTTTATTCCTTTTTACTCGTGCCATCATGTATTTTTTAAGTCCATGGGCGCCATGTAATTAGCCCCTTCTCTTACATTGTAGTGATCAGCTAAGAAGTTGGTGCTAGCTCCACATCTTTTGAACCGCGAGTTTATTGCGTGTTTCAGCATATAATATAGTGAGTCGGTTTTGTGTATATTTCTGTTTCATGCTGCTTTTTACCTGTTTTTTCTGCAATAATGGAAGAAGATAATATGGCCGTTTTGTTTTATCAGAATTCTTAAAATAAACGAGATATTTATGGCGGCTGCTGAATTGTGACAAATTGATCTTGAACCACATGAGAGTGAGAAGATGTGACGCTTCATACGCGTCTTCCGCTTCACGAGCATGAGCCGTGTCTGCTACGATAGCTATTCTCGCTGCTCCGGAATATCTGAAGTGTTCAATGTTGTTATCACTTGTAAGCCAATGACCTCCTGATTCTTGTCAGAAGGAACAGAAGCAGGAAGTCGTGCGTTTTTCACCCTTGCCTTTCTGGATGTTTTGTCATTTCGGTTTTTTTTAAGTATAAACGAAAAGTGCATCTGTTATGCGGTAGTTTTCGAATTTCAGTGATTACTTTTGCCCTTTGCACCTTAGACTCTAAAAGAAGCTATAATTCTAGACCACGATCACTTTCCAATTCTCATCACATTTTCCAACATCCTTTCTTCTAATAGCATACAACATTTATTTTTCATCACAACAATGCCTCGACAACTTGCCCCCGATTAACACTTCAATTTATCCTTTACTTGATACAAAGAAAGATGCAGAGAGCGAAGCCAGAAATAGAACAGATCAATAAACAAAAATGGGATATGGAAGGACGGGGACCGATCACGGGGAGAGGTCGGAGGAGGCGGAGCCGGTGAGAGGAGGGGCTGCCAAGGGGATGGCCGGGTGGTCGCCGACGTGGCGGCGTTTCCTGCCACGGCGCAGCTGCTCGTGCAACTTCTGCCGGATGTTCATGCAGAAGGGTACCTGCAATGCTCTGCCGTAACTCTGCTGCTCTCTCCGACTCCTTGCTCTCTCGTCTCTCTCTGCTTCTCTCTCTCTCTCTCTCTCAGCTTCTCTCTCTCTCTCTCTCTCTCCTCTCCTTTCTAACCGAGCATCCATCTCGATTACAATGCTTGGCGTGATAGCAGCAGAGTGCAATGAGTTGCTTGCAGAAGGGGCAGCTGGCGTTGGCTCTCTTCTTGCACATCTTCGTATGCTGTACCACTCTCTTCATCATGCGGCACGAATCGCGGAGACAGTTCGCTTCGGCGCAAGTGCTTGCGTGAACGATGAAGGAGATGCAACGCTGAAAAAAAATCTATCCATCTCTCACGTTCTATCTTCTCGCTCTCTTTCTAGCTTCTCTCTCTCATTCTCTCCTCTCTCTCCCTCTCTCTCTCTCCCTCTCTCTCTTTCAATCTCTCTTTCTACCTTCTCTTTCTCTAACTATCTTCTCTCTATTATCTCTTTCTACCTTCTCCCTCTCTATCTTCTCTACCTTTCTACCTGCTCTCTCTCATTCTCTTCTCTCTCTCTCTCTTTCTCTCTCTCTCTCTCTCTCTCTCTCTCTTTCAATCTCTCCTTCTACCTTCTCTTTCTCTAACTATCTTCTCTCTATCTCTTTCTACCTTCTCCCTCTCTATCTTCTCTACCTTTCTACCTGCTCTCTCTCTCATTCTCTTCTCTTCTCTCTACCTTTCTCTCTGTCTCTTCTATTTCTCTTCTTTTCAACCTGAATGATCTCGTATCTGGTGTTTCCATCGTTGTCGCTGCCTCCTCGGTTGTCCTCGTCACCGGGTGACTCGATTGGCTCGAGCTTGACGATGGCCTCGCATCCATCTCTCTGATCGTTATCCTGAGAAGTAGATCAAATGAATTCGGTATGAAGGAGGCAAAGGACAGGAAAGATCGCCGTTGTTGCGAGTACCCTTGGGGAAACTTTTTCTAGGTTGTGAAACTGACGCGGCTCTCGAAGAGGTTCGGCAGATCACGGATCTCCACCTGAGAATCGGCGCACAGACCGCGCTTGTTCTGGGTGATCGGCTGGTAGAAAGAGTTCGAGGCCGGCTGGGGAGGGCGGTGCCGTGCATCAGCTGCAAATTTTTCCTATAAAAATTAAATTATCGTTTTCTATATTTCTAACTAATATAATTGTAATTCTTCTAAGACCTGAAGAGAAGGCTGGTTGGCAGGCGCCTGAACAGCGTAGCTCTGGCCTTGAGGGGGAGCATTGTAGATGACACCCTGCAATCAATGATTCGTTCTCCGGTTACGGTAAACTGCTTTCGTGCCAGGACCTGCTGCTGGAGAGGAGTGGGCGGCGCGTACTGGCGAGGCTGATTGTATGCGGAGGGACCACTGGCCGAAGGGCCTGAATAAGGAGTGACCGATCTTGGTTTATAGATCTTCTTTTAATGAATCCAATGAGATTGCATTTATACTTTTGTTTAGGAAGAGAATCGGTGGTAGCGAACTTACTCTGTTCACGATGAGGAGCTGGAGCATGCTGTGCAATCTGATACTGGGGCGAAGCGTGTCCGACAGAGGGCGGAGCGTATCCGACGGGGAGGGGAGCGTATCCAGCCGAGGGGTATGCGTATCCAACGGGGGGCTGAGCATATGCAGCGGGAGGAGCGGCAAATTCAGAAGGCGCTCCCGATGCGAAGTATACAGGAGAAGGACGCTAAAAATATGTATTCATTGTTTCGCCAAGCAATATTTTCATTTTGCATAGGTCAGATTTTTTCATTATGAAAGTGATCTCGCAATCCACGATGGAGAATAGAGAAGAGCTGACCGCGGCTGCGTATTGCAGCGCCGGGTACGCCTGCACGGGAATCGCGGTGAGAAGAAAGGCTGAAGGCGCTGCCCGAGTCGTCATCGAAGGCTGGCCGTAGCTATAAAATACATTTTTCTCTTTAGTCTTTTTGACCAATTGAAATTGATACATATTTTAGTGATAAAGATATTGAGAATATTGACCCGACAACGTAGGAGGAAGGTGCGTAATATCCAGCCATTCCTTGGAAGATGACACTTGAGACGAAGAAATCAGGTCGGGATGAAGAGCGGGCAGCGAATGGATCTCCCCAGGCTGGCAGCCACTTTTATTCCGCTTCCGTGGATCTTTCCAGAACAACTCTCGAAAGCACAACAATTAGAATTCCGAAGTTCTCTGACTTTTCGGCAATTTCGTGACATTTTCTAGGTATGTTTCAAGGATTATCTAAATAGAAAACAAGAACTTCACAATAACAGTTGAATGTAGAATGCCTAAACTAAAAGAGCATTTGCACTTTATATAATGTTCTGGAACAAACTTTAAGAATTTAGATGAAGTTTTATTGGGGCATCCTGATCCGTTTCCTCAGTTCTAGATCATTTCGACTTCATTCACCATAATACTAACCTGCATTAAATATTTTTCGATGATCGCCCTCCTTTAAAAGATGGAGAATATCTTTGAGAGAGTGCAGAATGACTCTTCTGCTCCGCAACAAACCCGACGAGCGGCCGGAACTCGAATGAAACGCGGATGTCGTTTTCGCGAGCGACCACCAAGATGATACGGTGGCTGACTTTTGGAGGAGAACTCAGCCAATTGATTCTGGATCTCACCAAATCAGAATAGATTAGCTGAGAGCTTCTTATGGTTAGAAATGCTTTTCGCACGGTGGGTTAACGCAGTTCAAACGTGAACTTTGAAAAGTGCTGGCATTTTGCCCAAAAAAGTGCTGGCATTTTGCCAAAACTACCGTAGGATTCATTTTCCAATGGGGAACATTTGAATATTTTCGCGAAAATCGATAGATGCGGTATTCGGTGCGCATGTAATGAAGCTCACTGGCTTCTTCTCTGTCGTTTGAGTGTGAAGAGGACGAGGGAACTGGCGCAACGACGCTTTTTATCAACAACTGCCCGACGGCACCAAAGAAATAATACGAGGGAAGGGGGAAGGAACCGCTCCCAAGGAGCGCGACCAAGCAGACTGACTCTTCCAGTCAGGAAAATGATCACGTTAATTACGTGATTGTATAATACGAATGCACTTGGGAATATCAGAATAGTGCATAGGGCAAAGGATAGGATGAGAAAGGGGAATTTACATGACATCCCCCTCCTGTCAATGCGGGCGCCCTCGACCGCCGTTCCTGATCGTGTCGTCCCTCGAGTGATGATAGAAATTGAAGTGTTGTCGGACGTCGCCCGATTTGTATGATCTGCCGTCGTTCACGCTTGAGATGCCGCTGCTCTCTGCCATTGTCGAATGTGGAGCTGCCTTATATGTATACACGCAGAATGGAAGGATTTCATCCCATTTCTCCTTCTCTTTGACTTTTTTCTGTAACAACCGAATCAGAGTGCCGTTAAATCGTTCACACATTCCGTTCTCTCGCGGAACGTAACCTTTCGTCAAAATGTGGTTGATCTCCAAAATCTTCAGAATGAAACTCAACACCCGATTCACAAATTCTCCACCACGATCCGACACCAGATTCCTTGGCAAGCGCCCTTCTGCAATCCAACCTGAGCAGAATTTCTCAGCTACTTCACGTGCTCCCTTTGTCTGCATTGGAAACGCCGCTCCAAGTTTCGAAAAGCCGTCCACAACTGTCAGAATATACCGATTTCCAGACAGAGATGTGTCAATCGCAACCGTTTCGAATGGTTCGCCGACCAGCAAAGGCTTCAAAGGAGGCACCAAAGCTTCCTTCACATTGAAAAGAGTGCATTCCGGGCACTTCCCGACATATTCTTTCACGTCTTGGTACATTGCTGGCCAGAAGTATTCTTTCAACTTCTTAACTGTCTTACTGACACCCCAGTGACCTCCCAACTTTCCATCATGAAATTGCTTCAAAACTTCCTCTCTGAGAGATTCTGGTACATAAAATCTGCGACCGCCGCGTGCTCCTTCCACCATCAACAACCCGTCTTCTTCTGACCATCGTAATCCTTTCTCGCGTACCATCTTCTCGGCAACTCCTGTCAGCTTTTCGATCATTTCACATCCGACTGCGTCATTTTTGGTCTTCTCCTTCCATCTGTCCCTTGTTCCACTGAGCGAAACGTTGTTAACCACCCGTTCAAATTCTGCTTTCTCCTCCTGTGCAGTTTCACTTGTCTCAAATCCAGTCACCAACTCTCCTCTGCTCAGTGCATCCGCCACTTTGTTCGTCTTCCCTTTGACATACTCAATAGTCACGTCGCAAGACTGAATCTCCAACGCCCATCTCATGATTCTTGCCGAAGTTGTTCTGTCGCTAAACAATGCTCTCAATGGCATATGGTCCGTCCGAACTACTACTTTCGTGCCGAAATAGATCGGTTTGAACTTCCGCAGTGCAAACATCACCGCCAATGCTTCACTGTCCGTCACATGGTAGTTTCTCTCCGCTGGAGTGCACCGCTTGGAAGCGAAATACAAAGGATGAAAACAGCCGTCTTCGCCTTCCTGGGTCAACACCGCTCCAACTGCTTTCTGACTCGCATCACAGTAAATGACAAACGGTCTCTCGCCGTCCAATGCTGCCTTAACATCCGGCTGAGCCAGAACAGGAGCCGAAATCAGAGCATTTTTCAATTCTTCGAATGCACTCTGTTCCTCTTCTCCCCATTTCCACTCAACTTTCTCACCCGTTAGTCTTGTCAACTTGCACGCCTTCTCCGCAAATCCATGGACAAACTTCCGGTAGAAAGATGCCATTCCGAGGAAACGTTTCAATTCTTTTGTATCACTCGGTGCCTTCAATTCAATGATCTTCTGCACTTTCCCCGCGTCCATTTTCACTCCTGTACGAGTTACTAAGTGTCCCAGATATTCGACTTCTTCTTGTGCGATCTTGCACTTCTGCGCCTTCAGTCTCAAACCGTGCATCTGGAAAGCTTCAAACACTTTCCCAAGCGTCTCTGCATGCTCTTCTTCTGTCTCCGTCGCGACTAAAACGTCATCGATGTACACTGCCACTTTGTCTCCCAGCAGTTTCTCCAGAATTCTTTCCATCAACCTCTGGAATGTCGCTGGCGAGGTACTCAGTCCAAATGGCAACACATTGAATTCGTATAGTCCTCCCATGGTGCAGAAAGCGGTCTTCTCCTTCGACCCTTCCTCCATCTCAACTTGCCAATATCCCGCGATCAAGTCCAGAGTGGAAAACCACTTCTTTCCCTTCAACTGTTGTATCGTCAGATCGATTCTTGGCAAAGGATATGCGTCTTCCTTCATTACTGCGTTCAGCTTGTCACTGGAAAGAAATCTCCGCTCACTGTTCTCAGGAGCTTTCAGTTCCACCTCCTTGCACATCAGCGGCCCGAGATAAACTCTTTCTGCGAGAACTGCTGGCTCGCCTTTTTCTTCCTTCTCACTCCACCAACCATCGTCCCACATTTCCACCGTATTTTGTCCCAAAAGAATGTCCTTTCCATTCTCGACAACGTAAACGCCAACCATCTTCTCGTTTCCGTTCACTTTCATATTCACTACCGCCTTCCCCAAAACACGAAGTTTGCTTGCCGCCGCATCGAGCACGTCTTCGCACTGCTTCTTCCATTCTACTTGTGCTCCAGTGGCTTCTACTTTCCTCATCACTGCTTCCGGAATAGTCGTAACTTCTGAGCCGGTATCCAAGATAGCCTTCTCAACAATTCCGTGAATGTCCACCTCGATCCTTTTCAGAGGTCTCCAGAAGATTCCTTCTTCTTTCTCTTCTTCCCCCTCCTTTCCTGTTTTCTTCAATATTGGCATAATTCCATTATTCTGCGACTCCCACTCACGCATTACATTGTTCGTTCTCGGAACCGGGTTCGGCGAAGTACAATTCCTTGCGAAATGTCCTCTTCCTCCACACTTGTAACACTGTGGCAAATTCGCCATTCCTTCGCCACCATCACTTGGCCTTCCTCTGCCATTCATTCCTTGCGACACCGGTCTTACTTCCTGATTCAAGCCGAAATTTTGTCCACTCGGAGTCTTCTGTATCTGTTGCTGATTTTGCCTCTGTGACTGATTCTGATTGTTCACGGACGCGACATGGTGAGAGTTCTGATATGGCCGGGTATTATAATGCGTTGGCTCCCTGTATTCTTGCCTGCTTCTTCCTGTTCTGCCTGAATGGTACTCCAGAGGGCGGTCATACTCTGTCCCTTGTCTCATGCCATGCTTCTGATCGTGTCTCGGAATTGGCGTTTGCATTGGCTGCATCCTGACACCGGCATCCAGCCTTCTTCCTCTCATTTCAATCGTCTCAATTCGGATGGCGTAACTCTTCACTTCTTCGTATTTCTCCAGTGGATGAGCCCTTTCCATCACTTCAATCAACTCGCGATAGTGATTCCATCCGCTCAATTGCATCAAAAGTTTCTTTGCCAACATAGGAGAGCGATGTTCCTCTGTCCATCTCGGGAATGCACTGTTCGCCAATCTCTCTAATCGCATGCACAGAGAACTGACGCTCTCTCCTTCTCGCACTCTTACTTCTTCCCATTTCTTCTTGGCATCGTACTCTTTCATCGTTTCGTCTCCTCGCAACTTCTCGATCATCTTTTGTTTCATCGAGCGGTACCCCACGACTTTGCTTGCGAATGAGTCAAAGATGGCGCGTGCTTCTCCTTCTAAGTGACTCTTCAGAAGACCGTACATCCTCTTATCATCTGAGACTCGAATGTACTTCATCTCCAGACTCTCCAGGAATTCTTCAAACTTTCCCAGTCCGCCATCTCCTTTGTACTTTCCCACTGGCGGCATCGCCATCGAGATCATCGCATTTGCGTTTCTGTCATCTGCAGACAACGCCTCCGACCCAACCACCAAACTGCTACAAGGAGAACCGCCGCCATTCGCGTTCTCGTGCCACTGGTAATGATTCTGCCCATTCTCCTGGGAAGTCTGCGGCGACTGATTCTGCCATCGGTCCGTCTCTTCGACTGGCCTTCTCTGTTGGTCACTCGGACTCCGCCCCTCGTCAATTCGTCTCACTGTATTCTGATTCGCTTCTTGCAGTGATTGTCTGATCGCCTGCTCTGTGTCCTTCATTTCAACTTTCTCTCTGATTTCTGCCATCTCTCTGCCCATCCTTCGCAATTCTTGCAAAATGACATTTTGCATTTCGTTCTCAGAGTTTTGTTCATTCCTGGAAGCCAACGAATTCTCACTTCCTTGGGCTGTCACTTCTTCGTTCACTTCTTGGCTTGGCGTGCTCGCCTCTGCCAACTTCTGTACCAATTCGTTCATCGATTTCTCCATTTCCATGCATGCATCAATTGCCAACTTGCAATATCTGTTCATTTCATTCTTATGATCCTCCATCATTTCCAAAGCTCTGTCGCACAGATTCTGCTTTGATTCCTTCGAGTACCTCAACCTTCCTTTCTTGAAGAATTCTGCCAATTCTTTGTCCACCTGAATTTCTCCATTCAGCTGCTCGAGCTCTTCTTTCTTCTCGATCACTCGGTTCCTGGCCTCGACCACTGCTTTCTCCATCTGCGCCTCATTCCTGCGCTTCCCTTCCTTTCGACTCTTCACACGTTTTCTGCCCAACAGTGAATTGCTTTCACTTCCTGACATTTCTCTGCTTGACTCGGTCATTTTGTACTTCGTTCTCCAATTGCTGCTCAACTGCTCGAAACTTCGCTTGGAGTCAAACCAAGTGGGATTTATCTCCTTGCTCCTCCGGACTGCTCGCAAATTCCTCTTTCTTCTTCAACCAGCAAAATATCTCCTTTACTCGGTTGGAACGCAACTTCAACCGAGTAAAACTTCTATCCTTGGCGTCCTCTTCTCAGACGTCCTTCTCTTCTTCACTTGGTTAGAACGCTCATCAACCAAGGAAGGAATACTCCTCACAACTGCCAAGCTCTGCGACTCTGCAAAACTCAAACTCAACCTCCTTTCCAGCGATTCTTCTCTTCCTCAGCAAGAGATCTCGTCGAATTCGATCGGTTCGGCCCCCATGTAATGAAGCTCACTGGCTTCTTCTCTGTCGTTTGAGTGTGAAGAGGACGAGGGAACTGGCGCAACGACGCTTTTTATCAACAACTGCCCGACGGCACCAAAGAAATAATACGAGGGAAGGGGGAAGGAACCGCTCCCAAGGAGCGCGACCAAGCAGACTGACTCTTCCAGTCAGGAAAATGATCACGTTAATTACGTGATTGTATAATACGAATGCACTTGGGAATATCAGAATAGTGCATAGGGCAAAGGATAGGATGAGAAAGGGGAATTTACATGACACGCATACCGCGTGCCGTTTCTGTGAAACCGTTTTGGCACTGACCTTCGCACTAAATATTTATTGAAAGTCCGCCTAAAGTCCGACTTGACACGCCGTGTTTCGTCTTCAGCTCGAGACTTGGGTCGATTCTGTGATCTCCCGGTCGAACTCTCCTGCTGAAACAGACTCGTCCATTTTTAGCAGGAGAGTTCGACTCGGCTCTGTTATACTGAAAGCATGATATGCAAAAGTACACTTTCCCGAGTAAATAATGATGTAAATAATGGGACGCGTCTTCAGCTTCACGAGCATGAGCCGCTCCTCATCTTGCTCTGGAATGTCTGAAGCAAAAATATTCAATGTTGTTATCATTTGTACGCCGATCACCTTCTGCCTCTTCGTCAGAAAGAGAAGGAAGAAATTACCCTTGCCTTTCTGGATGTCTTGTTATTTTCAGGCTTTTTTTGAAAAGTGAATCTGTTATGCAGTAGAATTTACCTTTTTTTATTTCAGTATTACTTTTGCCCTTTGCACCTTAGACTCTAAGAGTAGCTATAACTCCAGATCCCTTCATTTTATCCTTTATACTTGATGCAATGAAAGACTCAGAGACAGGGGTGGCCGGCCCCGGGCCCCGGCCTCCGGGGCCGGGGCCTACCCTGGGGGCTGTGGATAATTAAATGAAGTTCACCCCCAGTTGAACAAATTATGAGTCAATTTATGACTAAATGTGCCACGCTTTATTCAGTATGCGTTATGTATTGCGCATACGCATTTTCTCAATTTTGGATAGATTTTTCCCCCCACGCGAAATTTTTTGAGAAAATTATTTTTTTAGATTTGGGGTTGGGGCCTCCTTTGGGGCCGACCTTGGGGGCCGGGGCCGGGGCCGGGGTCGACCTCGGGGGTCGGGGCCGGGGCTAGGGCCGGATATTTTCGGCCCCCGGCCACCCCTGCTCAGAGAGCGATCATTGGTCCCCGTCCTTCCAAATTGTTGATCAGATCAACAATTTGGAAGGACGGGGACCAATCAGAAGGAGAGGTCGCCGACATGGAGGCCTTCCATGCCACGGCACATCTGCCCGTGCTGCAACTTCTGTAGGGTGTTCATGCAGAAGGGCACCTGCAATGCTCTGTCGTTACTCTGCTGCTTTTTCCGACTCCTTGCTCTCTCGTCTCTCTCTCCCTCTCTGCTATCTCTCGTTTCTCTCTGATACTCCACCTCTCCTTGCTCTCTCTCTCTCTCTCTCTCTCTCTCTCGCTCTCTCTCTTTCTCTCTCTCTCTCTCTCTCTCTCTCGCTCTCTCTGCTACTCCACCTTTCCTTGCTCTCTCTTTCGCCTCTCTCTGATACTGCCTCTCTCCCTGCTCTCTCTCTCTCTGTCCCTGCTTCTGTCTCTCTCGTCTCTCTCTCTCTCTCTCTGCTTCTCTCCCTCTCCCTTCTAACCGGGCATCCATCTTGATTGCAGCGCTGGGCGTGGTAGCAGCAGAGTACAATGAGTTGCTTGCAGACGGGGCAGCTGGCGGTGGCTCTCTTCTCGCACATCTTCGTATCATCTTGCGGAACGAATCGAGGAGGCAGTTCGAGTCGACGCAAGTGCTTGCGTGAACGAGAGAGGAGATGCAACGCTGAAAAATAATCTATCCATCTCTCACGTTCTATCTTCTCGCTCTCTTTCTAGCTTCTCCCTCTAGCTTCTCTCCCCTTCTACCTTCTCATTCTCTTCTCTCTCTTGCCTTCCTTTCTCCCTGTCTCTTCTATTTCTCGTCTTCTCAACCTGAATGCTCTCGTATCTGGTATTTCCATCGTTGTCGTTGCTTCCTCGGTTGTGCTCGTACACGATTGGCTCGAGCTTGACGATGGCCTCGCATCCATCCCTCTAATCGTTATCCTGAGAAGTAGATCAAATTAATACGGTATGAAGGAGGCAAAGGACAGGAAAGATAGATTCCAATGGTACTCGCCGTTGTTGCGAGTACCATTGGAAGACTCAGTTCCTGGAGTGGCGATGTCGCTGGAGGAAACGGACTCGTCCATTTCAGCAGGAGAGTTCGACTCGGCTCTGTTATACTGAAAGCATGATATGCAAAGGCACACTTTCCCGCGTAAATAGTGCAACTTAAATTTTTTTCTCCGTGTGAAACAACCCCTGGGCCAAGTTTCAGCGAAAAATCAAATTTCAAGAATTTTGAGGGCCCTCTGGGGTAGTGATAGACGAAGAGTACCAAACGAACTTCCGATTAGGCTTCCTCGCATCAAATAACCTCCCTTATTATTAGGCATGTTCGAGATTTTTTTTTTTTGAAAATTTTGCGGTCTGGGTGAATAAAGAGTAGTCGCAGGAATGAAATGCAGAGAGGTAAAGAGAAAGAAACAATTAGGAATTGAGAAAGGCAGGTTTAAGAACTATAGGCCAAAGACAAGACCATGGAGAATTAAATAGGAATAAATAGGAAAACAGGAAGATGAACGAGCATTACACATAGGCTAATGCCAACTAGAAAAACAACATTAAACACGATAACAATTTCATAAATAAGCTAATCATAAAGAATCAGATAAATGCTACGACGAGAAAATCAAGCATCAGGAAGGCAGAGCGCGAGAGACGCTAGAAATAATGACAATAATAAAATAGTCCAGCTTGGAAAATAATCACGAACTTGAAACTAAAATAATTAAATATGTAGAGCGTTAACAAGAATAACTAATAAAAGATAATTTCAACGAGATGGTTTTTTTTACCTTCCAACTTGTCGTTATTCAAAATAAAATATTCTGCTCAATTAATAATAATTAAAAGATAATTTTTAAAAAGTTAAATTATTTTAAATTTGTGCTATCAATGTTGAAAATCAAATCAATGCAAATACAATGTCAAATGGAGAGTAACAGAGAAGTTATGCACGTTTTAATATGATTTTTTTCTGAATATGAAGAGGCCTTGTACACTTTACATGGAAAAGTGTACTTTTGATATTGTCTTCATTAAGTTTTTTAGTTTGCTTTTTTTTACTTTTTGTGTGGATTAGTATAAACGAAAAGAGCGTCTATCATATTTATTTTGTAAAATCAGTTTTTTTTTATTTTAGTGAGTACTTTTGCCCTTTGCACCATAGACTCCAAAAGTGGCGATAATTCTAGAGTATGCTCACTTTCCTATTGTCATCGCTTCGTGAGTGGTCGACATTTCTACTGCCCGTTCATTTATTTTTTCCTTTTTAATAATTCTTTAAAAAAAATCTTATTGTATTAAGATAACATTTTCGAAAAAAAAAATTACTAACATCTTTATTTAAAAAGAATACTTGTAATAATTTTTAATTACTTTTTTCAATTTTAATAAATGGTTTTAATTTGATTAAAAAAATTGTTTGAGCAAGCGAAACGCCTACGGAGAGAAGAGAGCAGAGAAAGAAGAAGAACAAGATGAAGCATGACGTCATAGTCATCGGCGGTGGTCTTTCGGGTCTCGTGGCGGCGAGGACGCTGCTGCAGAAGGAACCGGAGCTCAAGGCGGGAAATTCAAAATTATTAATATATCACCAAGTACGAGCTCAAAGCGGGATTTTTGGAGGAAGAAGAAATCAAAGCGAGCTTGTCTCGTCTAAAGAGACTCTGCCAATAAATTTGTTTCCGTAAAGTTCATGTAAAATACTGTTTGGTCTCTTACAGCGTGGGAAGGTGAAAGTTTTATACAATTCATGTATACCATAGTTGTGTTTCTTACAGCGGGGAAGCCAAGAAATTGACCATAGGCGATTTTGATTCAGCAGTACATAATTTTTTAAACAAATTCATTAGAGCACAATTTCTTTCGGATTGCGTTGAAAATGCAAAAAAAAATCCTTAACATTTTTTCTAAGAAAATATAAGATATATTAATGTGAAATAGCAATCGCGTCGGCGGCCGCACCTTCACGCCGCAGCTGCCGTCGGCCGGCGGCAAGATGGACGCGCACGACCTGGGCGGTAGGCTTTTCAGTTAATTTTTGAATTTTTGAAATTCCCGCCAAATAGTTTCCCGCTATTTATTTTCAAAATTCCCGCGCTTTATTAATTAGGCCAGTGGATGGGCGGTCTGCACCACTCGCTCGCCTCGCTGCTGGCCGAGCTGCGCCTCGAGCACTTTCCGCAAGTGGGCGACGGCCTCCTCCGAGGAGTCATCGGACGCCCGCACATTCAGACGCTCGACGGGCTCTGGTCGCCAAAGTGAGCTGTGCTCCTCAAAGATACCGTAATCTAGAGATGAATCTGTTCAAAGCTACCGTAATCTAGAGATGAATCTGCTCAAAGCTACCGTAATCTAGAGATGAATCTGCTCAAATCTACCGTAATCTAGAATAGAGATGATTCTGCTCAAAGATACAGTATTCTGGCTATGCTCAATGCAATCTAGTGCTGATGCAGCTTAATGATACAATATTTACAGGATATTCAGCTCAAAGTTACAGAATACTCGTAGACTTCTCTCCTTTGCAGCTTCAAAAGCCTCTCGGCGCTAAAGCGCGCATTCGTGGGCGATCTGAACGAGGCCGAACTTGCCGACATTGTCCGCCTCTTTGGAAAGCACGCCGAGGCCGAGCAAATGGTGGCGAGAAAAGAATAATTTTGTTTTTGCTTGTTTGAAATATCACAATAATTATCTAGTAAGAAAAGCATTAGATGAAAAACAAACAAAATATTAATGCGTGAAAAACCCGGCGACTATCGGTTGGCTCGACGGCCGATCCGTTCGACGGCAACGGCGCCTTTGCCGCGGCGGCGGACGCGCGGAGCGTCGAAGATTGGATCGCGCGCGAGGCCGAAACGCGCGCCGGCCGGGACATCTTCGACATTGTCACGCGCACCATCTACGGACTGCCGGCCAACAGGTCATCGATCGATCCAAATAAACATTAAATTGTTTGACGAAGTTGAATTTCCCGCATGCATTGTGCATCTCAAAATGCATAAACAAATAATAAGAGGAGTTACGATTCATGAGAATCGTCTTATTCTTCAAAGTATGAAGCAGAGCGGTAGCGAGGGATCGAACCATGAACCCGCCGAGTGACGGAGTTCTAACGACTTGCCAATAGGCTAACCGCGCCCCCTTGCACAGAGTGAACCTGCTCTTCCATCTCGCCTACTCGCTCTCGAACGGCGGCATCATCCCAATGGTCGGCAGCCAAGGCGACGCTGCGCAGAGCTTCCGCGTCAAGGCGGGGTTTTTTTATTTATAAAAAAGGGGTACCCTCTTTCGGCAAGCACAGAAAAAAATAAAGTTTTTTTTTTAATTTATGAAAGTTAAAAACGAAATATTATATTTCAATTATTAATAAATAACATATTTAGAAGAAAAAAACTAATTTTAATTCTAGGGAGGCACTCAACAGTTCAGCATTCGCATAGCAGACGAGCTGGCCGAGCGAGGCGGCCAAGTGAGACTCGGTGCAGAAGTCGCCGCCGTCGCCAACGAGGGCGAAGGGGAAGCGAGTGTCCGCCTCGTTGACGGCGAGGTTCTGCTCTCTTTCTCTCTTTCTCTCTCTCTCTCTCTCTCTCTCTCTCTCTCTCTCTCTTTCGCTCTCTCTCTCTCTCTCCTCTGTTTCTCTCTCTTACTCGCTCTCTCGCTCTTTCTCTCTCTCTCTTTCTCTCTCTCTCTCTTTCTCTCTTTCTCTATTCTCTATCTCTCTCTCTTTCTCTCTCTCCCTTTCTCTCTCCCTTTCTCTTTCTCTCTCTCTCTCTCTCTCTCTCTCTCTCTCTCTCTCTCTTTCTCTCTGTCTTTCTCTCTCTGTCTTTCTCTCTCTTTCTCGTTCTCTCTCTCCCTCTTTTTCTCTCTCTCGCTCTCTCTTTCACTCGTTCTCTCTCTCTCCCTCTCTCTCTTTCTCTCTCTCTCTCTCTCTCTCTCAGCATCTCCACTCCCGCCGTGTCATCGTGGCTCTCCCTCCGAATCAGTGCGCCCGCGTCGCCTTCTCTCCCATTCTTCACCCGCGCAAGCAGCGCTTCTTCAACGATTCCGTTCCGGTTCGAAGACTTCTTTTTTACATTCTTTTCTTTCCTTTTTTATTTTTATATTTTTGCAACACCCGACATCGCAGAGATCATTGTCAGGAATAAGTGCGCAAGAACATGAACAAGAAAAAACAACTTCTTACTTACCTATTCTCAGGGTCACATGGTCAAGTTCATCGCGACCTTCGAGACGCGTTTCTGGATGAAGCGCGGACTGGGCGCCTGCTCCAGCTCTTCGGACGCCGCGGAGATACCGTATGAGGCGAGTGAGGAGAGGAAAGAGAAAGAGTGGTTGAGGGAGAAGAGAGAAGAGACGGTGGCAAGAAGAAAGAGAGCAGGTTGAGAGAGAGAGAGAGAGAGAGAGAGAGAGAGAGAATTGAGAGAGAAAGATTAAACTGAGAGAAAGATGCTGCATGGATGGTGAAAGAGAGAGAAAGTGAGTGTGAGAAAGAGAGCGAACATGAGAGAAAGAGAGGGAGAATGAGAGCCCCTTTCCAGATCCGCCCGATCTTCGCTTCCTACGACGCGACCACTGCCTACGGTAGCCCGGCGATCGTCGGTTTCATCCATGCGGAGGCGGAGGAGTTGCTGAGTGATGAAGAGCGGCGCGAGGCGGTCATCGCGGTCGGATTCGGCTTCTTTGGCAAAATGCCAAAGATATTTGAAAGCTATTCTATGAAGGAACCAACATTTTTTTGTTGTTGACAAATTTGTCCAAAATTCTGGAAACCTTAGTAATTATCTTTCGCCCACTTTCGCTCTCTATCTTTTTGTCTCTCTCTCTCTTGTCTTTCTCTCTCTCTCTCTCTCTTTCGCTCCCTCTTTTCACTCTCCCCCCCTCTCTCTCTCTCTCTCTCTCTCTCTCTCTCTCTCTCGATCTCCAGGACATGGCCCGCCTCTTTGGCGCCGAGGCGCGCTCCGAGCTCATCTGGTACGAGGAGAAGAACTGGGCGCGTGAGCGACTAGTTCTTGGGCGGTTGCCCAGACATTGTGAGTAGGGTTACTGTAGTCATGGTTACTGTAGTCGGGTTACTGTAGTCGTTAGAGACTTTAAAATAATATTCTAAAGTATGTTTAATTGCAGAAGAATTCCGGGAAAAAATTTTCCAGAATTTTTTCAGATTTGTAAAAAATTTGTTAAATAAATAATTAATTAATTATTTAATTCCAGGCCGTCCCGGTGGGCGGAATGGACGCGGCGCTGACAGCGCGAGACGTACATCACTTGACACACTTTGCAGGCACCGAGACATCCGTCGCTTTCAATGGCTACATGGACGGCGCAGTCCAGGTGCTCTCTCCCCCCCCCCTCTCTCTCTCTCTTTCTCTGCTCACTCTGTCAAATCTTCATTTCTCTCCCTCTCGTTCTCTCTCTTTCTCCATTTCGTCCTTCTCTCCTCTCTCTTCTATCTCCTCCATCTCTAATCAATTTCCGCCTTTTTGACTCATTTGGATATATGAACTTTATCTCTAAGGGCTTTTGTGAAAGTAATACTTTTTCAAATCATTCATTTCCTTAAAGGCCGGCCGCCGTGCCGCGCACGAAGTCCTTCTCGCCTTCCGCTCGCTGCACGCGAACAAGGCGCTGCTCTTCAAGGTTGACTATTTTATGGTCTCAACGATTTTGTTACCTTTGTATTGTTGTCTGAACTATTTAACTTACTAATTTTAAATTAAGATTTACTCTATTAAAAAAAATTTTTTTATTGAATTTTTTTATTCAGTCTGGCAGCACTTTTGCTGGCTTCAAATGCGCGCAGCCTCCGAGTCGCCACTACCAGCCGCAGGTGGAAAGCGGCGGCGTTGTTTTCTTTCCGGTGCGCAGGGGGGTGTAGTTATCTCTTGTCTGCGATTTCAGATGCAGCAGACGCGTTCGATGAGCACCAAAATTGCTGCTGCTGCCAGCACGGCCGCCTTTCTCTTGGGACGCCGTCCTCCCGTCGGCGTCCTCCGCATCGTCAAGTCTTAGAAGTTCACCTACTCTGCCTTGCATCTCTTCCATCTCTCGGTCTTTCTCCCTTTCTGCCTTTCTCTCTGTGTCTGTGTCTCTCCCCTCCTGCCCCTTCATTTCTTCGATCAAGCAAGGCTTATTCATTTGGAGAAATCGACCTCTTCGTTCGCTCTGCACCTCACATTGCACATTTTATATCGAAGGGGAAGACTGCGACAAGCGACCGTCGCCGTGTAAGATCGCATAATAAAGTGACTTATAGCAATTTCGTTTCTCACAAGTATTTGATTTAAATACCCACATGCAATAATGTACACTCGCACTTTCGATTTATGAATCAAAAATAAGAAAACAAAAACTATTGTCCTTGATTTTTCATTATATTGAATTTTTACTTTTCACGTCTATCCCATAACTTGTACTTGCTTCGTGCATTGAAAAGATCGAAGTAAATGAACCCCGACTTCATGCTCTACCATTTCACATCAAAACCCTTCCTTCGGTCGGCCGACTCTTTTCTTACTCTCAACGATGAGTGGCGAGCTCATCAAGCTCAACCCGAACAAACTCATCAATTTCGAGGTGGCCTTTTTCCGGCAATTATAGACTAAATATATGCAAAATTAAATTAAATTAATAATTATAAAAGCTCTGAAATTTTTGTCAGAAAATTAGAAAAAAAACTTTAATAAGGAATACATTTCAGGCTTTTGATGGCGGCTTCCGTGGAGATCTCGAGGTTCGGGATGATTAAAGCTTTCAGACAACTTTGAAGTCTAACTTGACTGTGTTAAAATAAGGCCAAAGGCGTTAAATATTTTTAGTTGATTTGTTTGAAGATGATATAATCAGATCGAGAACTCGTCGCCTGGCCGGATCGGCTTCCGCGTAAAGCTGACCGCCGTGGACGACTACATCGTGGCGCCCGCGTCCGGGTTCGTGGCCGCGGGCGGCCGCGTCCTCGTTCGGGTCGAGCTGAAGGCGCGCGGCCACTTCGAACACTCCCACGTCTTTCTCGTCCAGGCGCGCGAGGCGGGCGGAGGTTTCTTTCGAGAAAAACTCACGTTTGAATTCGCGCCTTTTTTCCTGACAAAAGCGCGAGAGTGCATTTGCGATTTAGAGAGAAACTCGTCATAAAATTCAAATAGATTCCGGTCGTGTTTCGTGTTCCGTTAAAGGAGTAGCTAAGATTGTTTACTTTAAAGAATTATCAAGACTATTTTTTTAACGAATTCTTCGATCCCTTTTGTGAATTTGCAGAGGACAACGACCGCAAGGAATTCTGGTCGTCGCTGGTTGGGAAGCCGGTCTTCTCGCTTCGTCAAGTTTCCGGTTATTTCTTTGGAATCTTTGAAGTCTTTATTTCGATCAACAATCGATGATTTAAAAAAAATCAAAAATAAATAAATAAATAAAATGAATTGCAGAGCAGGACGAGTCGAAGATGTTCGAGCGGCTGCTGCAGCAGATCAAAGCACTGCGAGAGGAGTCGAGGAGGGCGAGAGTCATCATTGAGAGGCAGAACAGACGGATCGACGAAGTTCGCTCTCTTTCTCTCTCTTCTCTCTCTCTCTCTTCAGTCTCTCCACTCTCATTCTCTCTCCCTTTCTCTCTGTCTCTCAGCTGACCGAAGCCCTGACCACGAGTCGTCCCTCTCTCGTGGTGCTCTTCGTGCTGGCCGTCGTCTCCGCCTCCGTCGCCGTCTTCATCTCTGCCCGCGTGCTCGGCAGCGACTCGTGGGCCATGCTGCTCTCCTGAGACGACAGTGCTCCCCGGCCTACCGTATGCTTCCTTCCATGAGTCCGCCCCACAGTATCGTATCTCATGCTGTGTTCCTTTGCTTCCTCCATCCACACTCAACATTCCAATATAATGGGCGGTAAATGTGCTTGAAGCGTTGCGTTGCATGATATACGTATGTATATATTTGGAGAACTTAAAATAGAGATTTCGATTCATTATCTTTCTAAATATTAATATATCTTTCTAACTTTCTTTCTATATATACAGAATATCTTTCTTTACTTGTGTATGAAGAAGCACTTGTATGTTTGTATGGTTTTTCCATGATATTGCGGGTAGATTGCCAGAGACAATGGAGTGTGAGTGAGTATTTGGACAAGATAAAGAATATAAAAAAAACAATATATCGATAATTTATGCTCCGGTCGGCTCGGGAACCATGAGGGTCGGCGAGCTCATATGGGTGGGGAGGGGAAGCGGAGGAGGAGGGGATGACTGCTGATGGACAGACGAAGGAACCGTTGGCGAAGGCGCTCGCGATCCCCTCCGCGGCCGCTGCTCCGTGTCGCACCAGTTGGCGTCCACCTGAAAGTTGTAATTATTTAGAAGAATGAAAAAAAAAAGATTTCCTTGTCAAAGCAAACGAAGCAGTTAAAGGCGGACCTTAAGTGCAGCGTTAAGGACAATAAGAATGAATTGGTAGCCAGTTTCTGTATAATACAGTTGAAATTGTCGTTTGTTCACGACTGATTTACATATATGTTTCTGGCTTATAAAAAATGAATAAAGGATTGAAAGATCGCACGCACCCTCTGCACGTTGTTGGCGACGACCGTTCGAATGGCCGGCTCGCTGACGAGTTCCACCTCTTCGGCGGGCGCCGCGACCACTGGCGACTGTTCGCCTATTAATTAATTAATTAAAATAATTAAAAAAATACCTCACTTATTAGACGTTGTTTTTTTAATTTAAAAAAAATTGCCATAAACAGAAACTGTTAGCAGTTTCACCCAAAACAAACGTACCCTCGCGAACATGCGTGAGCGCTGCTTGTTCGGCTTCCTGCATTGAGAGGTTTTATCTGTTAATTTAACTATTTTAATAATTAATGAAAATAATAATTTAGATTTATTAATTAATTAAAATGAAATAGAATTAACAGAGAGAGGGCGAGAGATAGAGATAGAGAGAGAGAGATAGAGAGAGGGCGAGAGAGGGAGAGAGAGAGATAGAGATAGAGAGAGAGAGAGACCTCCATGAGTTTGGCGTTCGCGTGGACGTTCGCGACGAGCGAGCGAACGCGCTCGAAGAGAGCCTCGTTCTCGGGCACGTCGGCGGCCGCCATCACCTCAAGGCAAACATTTTGGTCTTCTAGACCAATCATCAAAGATCAGAGATGAAACAGCAGAGATCAATGAAGATCTTGTAACAACAACCATTCCGATGAATGTGACCATGGCGAGCGGCACGAAGCGATCGTAGGCGCGGCGGACGACGTCGAAGCTCACCGCGCACTCGAGGCCGGCGTATCTTAAGAGAATGAGAGAGAGTAAAAGAGTAGGCGAGAGGGAGAGAGAAAGAGAGCAGCAGATTAAGGGAGAGTGAGGGTGAGAAAGGAGAGCACGCACGAGGGAAAGATAAAAAGAGGAAGAGAGAAAGGGTATAGAGTGAAGGAGGGGATAGAGAGAGAGATTTAGGGGAAAGGGAATAGAGAATGATAGAGAACAAGAGAGATAGAGTGAGAGAGGTAGAGAGGAGAGGGAGAAAGAGAGAGAGAGAGAGAAAGAGAGAGAGAGAGAGAGAGAGAGAGAGAGAGAGACCTGACGAGATGAACATGGTAGCTCTCGAGTAGCGACGTGGTGTGTTCGGCGCGATCGGGGAAGGCGAGATTCCAACAGATGGCCTTGGCGATGTCCTCGCCGAAGCAGCCGGCGTGGCTGGCTGTGAAGAAAAGCGATGTGAAAGTAGCAATTATTATTAGGCCCTATGAAAAAAAATTAAAATGTCTGTTTGAATAATTTTAACTTACAAAAAATTTCTAGAACAAGAAATTCAGGAAATATGTAATATGAGCAAAATAATAATATTTTAGTTCAGACGGCTAACTTGACCATCCAATTAGGCCGACGACGGCGCCTTCACGTGAGAAGATGTTCTCCGCCCACGGCTGCCCGTGCACAAAGGCCTGAAAGGTGAGAGAGAGAGAAGAGAGAGAGAGAGAGAGAGAGAGAGAGGGAGAATTGAGAGGGAGAGCGAGAGAGAGTGTGTGAGAGAGGGGGAAATAGAGAAAGATAGAAAGGAGAGAAAGAAAATGTGCCAGAGATAGGAGGAGATGCTAGTAAAAAAAAACAGCCGAGGAAGAGGAACAAATGTCGTTGCAAAATGTCCCCAGAATTGCTTTGCCACGTACCTTCTTGATCCGCAACTCATCGGACGCGTCATGAATCGTGGATGAGATGTAGTCAACTGTGAAATACTGCTTGATTCCCTGTAAAGGCGGCTGTTCAACAATGGATTTTCCGCTATTTTGGCAAGAATGCACAATCAAGATATAACCTTACTTATAAAAGTATAAAAAACGGGCTTTTTCAATTTAAAATTTACAATATAAAAAATAAATATAAAAAAAATCCGCCGAACCTCATATCGAACATGATCAATTGCGTGGCGCTCGAAAAAGTCGCCAAGCTCGCGTTGCGTCACGGACATGGCCGAGTAGAAGGTGGCCGGAAGGTCGGCGATCTAGCGACAATCAAAGAGACTCTCTTGGCTCCCCCCCCCAAGAATTAAAGGAGCCGAAAACTCGCTTTGAATTCGCGCCTTTTGCCCTGACACAAGGGCGAGAAAGGACATGTGTGATTTAGACAAAAAAACGCGAGACTACAATGTTCAGGAACATTTAAATAGAGTAAAGTTGAGTTTTGTGTTGCTATAATGGCGTTTTTTTTTAAATGCTAGAGATACATACGAACAGAAATGAGGGCATAGAGTGAGAATAAGCGAGGATGGTGAGGACTCTTTTTTTTTGGTAAATGAGGCAAGTAGAGAGCTGCCGCACGATTATTCTCCCTCGAGGACACAGATAACAGTCTCTGAGATGTCCAGGACATTTTCTTGTATAAGACATTTCAGAGACATTTGGGAGACATGTCCGGAACAAATTGTACGAAATGAACTGCGAACGAAATGAACATATCCGAGACACTTGTCCGTGTACTCGAGGAAGAATAATCGTGCGGCTGAAATTCCTTTTAGAAAAAAAATAGAAAATAAAATATAATAATTCCACACCGAAGACTGCCACGACGCCTCGCGCCATGACTGCGCGTGAATGAGCGCAAGACGCTTGAGGACGTCGCGGACATGTTCGACCTACCATATAATGACGTCATGTTTACTATGGCATATATGACGCGACAAAATATGGAGGTAAAAAATATATTGTAATAATTCTGACCCCGAGCCCTTCACTGTTCACTCCCTGCCCGCCTCGTGCGGCCAGATCATCCATGACGATGACAGAGCCGCCCGATTCGGTGGCGTGCTTCTGGAAAGATTACTCTGTCAATTAGGAAATGAATTCAATTTTATATAATTATTTTTTAATTAAAATAATAATTGACTAATTAAGTTAATAATCGATCGATTGATTATTGATTAATATCACTCGTTCACCTTGATGTGAAGGATGGCGGGAGCGGCGAGCTTTGGAAAGTTCTGCACCCACTCGAAGGCGTTGCATTCCCTTCATGAGAACGGGTAGTAGAGATCGAGGGAATGGGAGCGAGAGCGAGAGAGAGAGAGAGAGAGAGAGAGAGAGTGCATGAGGGAGAGGAGGGATTAAGAGAGAGAGTTAGAGTGCGAATGAGAGAAAGGGAGAGGGTGTGAGAGAGGAAGAGAGGGAACGAGAGAGGAAATGAGAGAGAGGGAACGAGAGAAAGATAGAGAGAAGGAGAGACTGAGAGAAGGGTAGAGATTGGGAATGAGAGAAAGAGAGAGAACTAGAGATAGACAGAGGGAATGAGAGATATATAGAGGGAATGGGATACAACGAGAGGAGGGAATGAGAGAGAGTGAGCGAGCAAGGAGAGAGAATGGAAATAAGAGAGCAAAGAATGAGACGCCTTACCGCTTGAACATGCTGTATTGCAAGCGACCAATGTCCTGTTCACGAGCTTCGCGCGCAACTGGCGTCTAAAAATACGTTAAAATCGTCATCAATTTTTTTCATTGTTATGTGTCAATTCCTCTCTCTGTCTCTCTCTTTCTCGTCCTCTCTCTCTCTCTCTACCTGCATCTTCATCTCGCTCCCTCTCTCTCCCACGATCTCTCAATCCTATCTCTCTCCCTTCCTCTCTCTCTCTCTCTCTCTCTTTCTCTTTCCACCGTCACCTTAATGATCACTGACGACGGAAGCCCGTCATCGTCCCATCCAAATGTCACGCGCACCACCGAAGAGAGCACCGTTGCATCTGAGAAGCGAAAGGGTGGCATTCCCTGTGAGCTATTTTCATCATCAGATATTCTCTCACCACCACACTAATAGGCACTGTCACAATCATCTGCAGTTTTGTGAGAAATGACAGAAAAAAGTTGAATTATATATATGTAAATATCTGAAAAAATACTTATGCAATAAAAGCGCAATATTGTAAAAAAAATTTAAAATATTAAGTAAATAAGAAAAAAATAAATAATTAATCAAATAATTAATAGACTTGCCCGAGGCAGAAGCGTGATTGAGCCGCTCGGCAATCCACGGCGTTGTTGCTGGGTCCAGCGAACGCTTGAAGCGGTCGGCCACAACTCCTTCAGTTGAAAGATGTGAAGCCAAATCGGCATACGAAGAGAGAGAGAGGGATGGAGGGAGAAAGAGATTGAGAAAGAGATTTAGAAAGAGAGAAAGAAAGAAAGAGAGAAAGAAAGATAAAAAGAGAGAGAGAGAAAGAGGGAGATATTGGGAAAGAGAGAAATAAAAAGAGAGAGAGAGGAAAAGAGAGAGAGAGAGCGCGCGATTAGGAAAGAGAGAAGGAAAGAGTGAGAGACAGAGAAAGAGAAAGAGAGAGAAAGGGAGAGAGAGAGAGGGAGAGAGAGAGAGAGAAAAAGAATAACCTATGACGACTTCAAAGGACACGTCCGTGCCGCAGATCATATGCACCGACTGAGTCGAGTCCTTCCGGGTTGCGTCGTTCGTTGGGCCACCTATGTACATACATAATCCATACAATTCTATTTTTGTCATGTACTACGTGCGGTTCAATTCTAACCAATGCAAAATTCTTTTTTATAAACTGAAAAAATTAACTTTTAAAAACCACGAATAAAAAAATTAAAAAAGGAACACTGATAATGACAAAATATGTATGTACATATGTAGTAAAGTATACAGAATGAGCCGCATTGGCATACCCGAAATGCCCGACGCCGCATTACTCGGTGCAAGCATGCCATTTGTCGAGTGCTGCGTGCCATTGTGCACTGATTCGATGCTCAATTTATATGTATTTAAATATATATATATATATATATATATATATATATATATATATATATATATATATATATATATATATATATATATATGTATAATTGATATTATAATGATAGCCTAGTGGCAAGTGGCGCCGCTTTTAATTCGATCGTTTGTCAATATGGCAAGTTCGCTCCCCGCCCCGCGCTCGATTATCCCAGATGCAGTCCATCGACGGTACTCCCGAGAAGTCGTGATATATTTGTTAGTTTTTTTTTCGAATAGCTGAATTGCTTTCCTAATCGAATACATTTCGCAAAGTAAATTTGAAATTTTGTTTGCAGTTGCTTTCTCATGGTCAGAGATCACATTATCTTTTTTTTAAACATTAACAATTTATCGTTGCATCGGGCCGATTGTTAGATAGGCATATGGATGTTACTAGCCGAACGTCTACTTCGTTGCAGGATATGAGTGGGCGATCAATAAATAATTAAATAAATAAAATAAATAAATGAATAAGAATAATAATAATAATAACATGGGGCTAATCAAGACGAAGAAGAACGCAGCCTTACCTTGTGCCTTGAGAAATGCCGTCGTCAGGACTCTCTTTCTGCGGCATGCGAAGCGAGATGACCGACGGGCGAAAGTTAGTGTGATTCTGCTTTTCTAGACGAGTCGTCAAGTCATTCTGGCCCTATTAGAAGATAATTGGCGGGAAATTTGAAATTCTCACCGTCCTTCTCGCCGATGACTTCCTCGACCTCCGATGATGCGCCACAGCCCATTTGCTCTCGTCTTCTCTCTCTCTATCTTTCTCTTTCTTTCTCTCTCTTTATCTCTCTCTTTCTTTCTCTCTCTCTTTCTTTCACTCTCTCTCTCTCTCTTACTTGAGGCGGATCTATCCTGAGCAAAGGATTTGATTGATTTATGCACTTCCGGAACAGATGGAAAAACTATGATAAGCAGGGAGAGGTCGGAGTCGTGCTTAAATGTACGGGTTCAAGACACAAGAGGAAGTGCGTTGTCTTCCAGGATGAAAGGGTTGACAGTTTAAAAGAGAGAGAAAGGAGAGAGAGAGAGAGAGAGAGAGAGAGAGGAGTAATGCAGGACAGGAGTGAAACAGATAGAAACAAAGGAAAGGGGAAAATATTTGCCAAAAGCTTCAGAATAGGCATGTGAAAGTTGTCGTCTCCTTCCTTCCATCTTGTCAGCCACCAAAATTCCAAGAACTCATGACACGCGCTAGTTTTTTCTCTCTCATTGTCAGGTCGTCTGCTTCTCTGACTCTTTTCACCTCTCATTACTCTCTCTCTCTCTTTCTTTTTCTCTTTCTTTCTCTCCTTCTTACTCTCTCTCTCTTCTCTCTCTCTCTCTCTCTCTCTTTCTCGCTCTCCTTCTTTCTCTCTCTCTCTTCTCTCTCTCTCTTCTCTCTCTCTCTTCTTCACTATATGACTATATGACTTCTCTCTAACCAAGAAGAATGGCGTTGGCCACCTGGGGCGCTGCCTTGGATTAGCGCGACTAAAATGACCCCGTGAATTCGTGAATTTGCCACGGAAGTTATGATGTGCTGGAAGAACACAATACAATTCTTCTCTCTCTCCCTCTCTCTCTCTCTCTCTCTCTCTCTCTCTCTGTCTATCTGTATGTCTCTCTCCCTCTCTAACATACACACGCACTATCTCTCTCTCACTCGTTTACCCTTCCCTTTCCTGCGCATTCATTCATGTCTCTCTCATGCCTTCATATTCACTTTCCTTTCCGACTTTGTGATATATTTTTTGGTTTTTTTTTCCTTTCTTTGTATGATTTTTTATTGCATTCTTATACACAACCCCACATGGTTAGTCATGGACTTAAGTCCACACTTGTTCAATTCTCTGGATTTCTCAGGAGTATAAAGAGCATGTATACATATGTACATATGTACATATGTACATACATACACTTTCACGATTAACTGGGCCAGAGGTAGAGTCCATATCTGTTGTGCGTATTATCGGCAAGTGTCTCTCTGGGATTCGATTACAAAAGCGTGAAGGCTTTCCCTAGGGAGAGAGAAATAGAGAGAGAGCTCTCTCTCTCTCTATTTCTCTCTCTCTCTCTCTCTCGCTCTCAGCGAGAACAATGAAAGAGTAAAAAAAAAAGATAGAGCGGGAAGAACACAAACCACTAGCGAAGAAAGCTCAGCGAGAGAATGGGAATATAAGGAATTAGGGATAGAAATTGGTGTGATTGTTAATATATTGCTTGACTTTATCAATGCGATCTCACACATTCATTTTTACAGGAGACTTTAATTTAAAATCGGCCTTCAATAATCGTGTTTCGTAAAATCTCAATAACAACAAACGATGTTTATCAAAGTCATGTAGAGATGCAGCTGACTCAGTCTGTAATTGTTACCGCAACATTCGTCGAGATGATTAGTTGGGAGTGTATGCTTAAAATTAGTGGCGTTATAACAAAAGGGAGACTACTCGTCTGAAGAAATGTATGAACCGCGACGATCTCGGCTTGTACTGTTCGGCTGATCGGCATCCTTAATAATTTGCATATTACATCTTAAAGATAACGTATTAATGCGCACTTTGTTGTTTATTGACTCAACAAGAGTAAATAAATACAGGCAAAAAGTTGTGCCAACTTTTGGCGTCATTTCCTTGCAGCCGTGGAGGCAAAAGATGAAAAGAACCACGAAGAGACTGGCAATTTCGACCAGCGACAGGATGGAGAGGCCAAGATAGAAGCCGGCTTGGCCGCCAAGCTCTGCCACTGCAGCCGAAAGCTAAAATTTACTTACATATCTCATTGTGGCACGTCGAAAACATTCACATCTCTCATTTGAGTATGAAAATGGCAAGTGTCTCTAGGTCCTGGCATGACTTACGTCATAGCTTGGCGTCTCCGTCAAGGTTTCGACCGCCCACGAGGTGAGGTAGACGTGAAGGATGAGGCCATTTGTCTTGTACCTTGAAACGACAAGAAAAATCATGCTAAACTTACTTTCTAACACTTCTTACATATGCTAACGGAAAGAAAAATTAATAAATTCATATTGCTGGTGTTATCTACGATTGAAGAGAGGTGAATAATAAAAATAATTAAAATCTTCAGACCATTCAAGGCATTCGGTCACGTTGGCAAAGTTCTTATTCCACGCCTCACAGCTGCCAAGCTAAAATAAGTTTTTTTTCGCTTCCAAATGCATCATAATTATAATAACAAAAGTGAAAAATGTATAATTATTGCAAGGCATGCGAATATGACGCGATTTGCGAGAGAATCAAAATGAATCAAAAAGGCCGCGGACATAGCCAAAAATCGACCAGCTTGGATTTCGTTCAAAAGTTTCTTATAGGTACTTTCTGATACGAGGAATCGATTGAAAGTGGTAGAAGGATCGGAAAATGCCGTTTTAGTTAGCTATGAAGGCTTGAAATATGGGGCTCGCCGCGCAGGGAGGCGAGTTGGATGCACGTCTGAGGTCATTGCGGCGCACTTTGTTGTGATATTGAAATGAAAATTTGCAATATAATAGCCAAGACATTGCTCTAAACGATGGAAGAAGAAGAAGCTGAAAATGTTTAATTTTCCATCTTTTATTCTCTTTTAAGTTTGATGGAGCGCAAACAAAGTGTTTCTCATTTTACCAGAACCAAACCTAAACAGCTGTATAGAGCGTGAAAAGAGCTTTCGAATGCACTATTGGTTTTGGGAAACTTAGGATGTGCTGAAGTTTCCTAGTCGATTATCCCGGCGCGATAGTGGAAATCAGTACTTCATAAGCATTTTCGCATGTAAAAACAGACCCCAAAAGAAAGAGCGTGAAATTTGCTACAAGCTGAACACCTTCCAATGAACCTTCAACTTCACAATATTTTGTTATATGCTTAAAAAATAGGGCCGGTAATGCTACTTACATTGCGCCCAATAATCCATTTTCTTAGTTTATTCGAATTAGAATATTCCAATTATTTTTTAAACACCTTTCCTTGAAGAATTATTAAATGCAGATGCCATAATCTTTTGTTCTATAACAAAACATCGTAGATTCCGAATTTTATTGAAAGTGGTTAAAGTTGTAGCAAATTTATCGCTCTTTCTTGTGGTGTATGTTTCGACATACAAAAATGATTCTGAAGTAGGTCTTCTATGGCGCGGACTCGCTGATTTGTAGTGCAGCATGGAGATAATCGACTAGGAAACTTCAGCGCATCCTAAGTTTCCCAAACCCAATAGTTCATTTGAAAGCTCTTTTTATGCTCTATTCAGCTGTATAGGTTTGGTTCTGGTAAAATGAGAAACACATTGTTTGCGCTCATTCAAACTTAAAAGAGTACAAAAGATAGAAAATTGAACATTTTCAGGTTTTTCTTCTTCCATCGTTTAGAGCCATGTCTTGGCTATTATATTGCAAATTTTCATTCCAATATCTCAACAAAGTGCGTCGCAATAACTTCAGACGTGCATCCAACTCGCCTCCCTGCTCGGCGAGCCCCATATTTCAAGCCTTCATAGCTAACGAAAACGACATTTTCCGATCATTATACCACTTCCAATCGATTCCCCGTATCAGAAAGTACCTATAAGGAACTTTTGAACAAAATCCAAGCTGGTCGATTTTGGCTATGTCCGCGGCCTTTTTGATTCTATCGCAAATCGCGTCATATGTATATACCGTGATGTTCCTCCTTCAAAATAGCTGACATGTATGTTCCAATTATCGGGCATTAAATATGTACCTCATTGTAGACATCTTGGACAATATTGATTCTCTTTTTTTATTGAAAAGTAAATGAAATTTCACATGCCGTGCAAGTATTAGTTGACTACAAATACGAGTTGGAAAGGCGTACCATGATTTTCGAATTTTATTGCTTGACTAGGAGCTCTACTCTTTGAGCCTTATTTTATAGAAATCTTTCACTGACGCCAGCTGAGCCCGATGGAATGACAAGACTGGGGAGAGCGCTTCGTTTGGCACGCGCCTGTTCTTCATCGTCTGTGACCTTCGATGCTCTTAAAAATGGGTTTGCCCACTTCGTTTGTAGAGAAAGGCGGCAGTTTGAAGGAGGTCTCACTTACATACCTCTTCTTCCGCTTACTGTCAGGCATCGTCGTAAGGAGGCGGTGTTTATCGTCATCTTCATTCGACCGGTGTTTATCTTTAAAGATGTTGTCGCCACAGTTGAGGCCAGGCACATCATTAGTAAGAAATTCCCAGTCTGGCTCCCTATCTGCCGTGTTGACGAAGATGTGTGTCGAAAAGAACTGCACAAAGACATACATACATATATGTATAATGCAAATCACGATTAAACGCGAGGAAGAAGGAAGTGTAAAATCTGAGGATAATTTATAAATAAGTAAATATATATATATATATATATATATATATATATATATATATATATATATATATATGCTCCGTTGTTCCGGTGCCTACGGTATAACGCAGCGCAGGATATCTGTCATTAAAAAAATCCATAATATGGCATCATTGAAGCTCGTTTAAAATTCGCTTAGGAAAATCCCGTATTGTTTTATTAGAGTATTAAGCTGATGTGAAGCTAGCGAATTCTCTCTTTGATTTGGTGCTATACACACAGGAAAATACTCTGTTCCGACAGTCTGCATGTATCCCATCGCTGGTCTGAAACTAGGAAATATTCCGGATGCTCGATTCTGTAGTTTTGGCCCTCATGTATGCATGTAGCAATGCGTCATTTCCCTGAATGTCCTTGACCTTCTCTAGTTCCCCCATATAGTCAAGTGGTCAAACGGCAATTCCCCCATATAGTCAAGTGGTCAAACGGCAATGAGGCATCGAGATAGCGTACGTCTCTCGCGTACACAAGCAAAACAGACGAAATAACGTTGCACGTGGCTTGGCCATAGAAAAAGACAGTCGCGAAATAGTACACGAAGAAGAAAGAAAGACGTCCGGTTCGGCTGTCTCGGAATCTCGCATGCGCGGCTCGTTACACCCCCTCGCACACCCTGCTTCCGGCCGGTTTAATTACCCAAGTTTGAGGTAGCCTCCAACGAACGAAGTAGCGATCTCGTCCGATCTGGCGAGTTAGGCAACGTCGAGCGGTGACACTTAGGGGTTCGAATCCACTTGTGGGCAATGTTTTGCTAACATGTTTTGCTCGTTTTATTTTACATAAAAACCTACAGTACCTCGTTCAATTGGGTCATCTGAGGTCAGCTGGGTCAACATGCTCCAAATGTCGCCAAATTCACCCAGCAACTTTCTTTTCGTGTAATTTTTTTAACCCACAGTATCCCGGTCAAAAAGGTCACTTTGGGTCCGTTGGGTCAACGTGCTCCAAACGCTTCCAAACTTGGCCAGCATGTTTCTTTTAGTGTACATTTACATAATAGCTACAGTATCCCGGTCAAAAAGGTCCTTTTGGGTCCGTTGGGTCAATGTGCTCCAAACGCTTCCAAACTTAGCCAGCATGTTTCTTTTCGTGTACATTTACATAATAGCTACAGTATCCCGGACAAAAAGGTCAACTTAGTCACATATCAACTTAGTTCAAAACTTAGTTAAATCTTGTCAAAATAACCGAAATTATCCAGAAAAATAGCTAAAAATCGTTTAAAAAATAGGAAAAATAGGTTTTTTTAGTCAACTTAGTTAGGTAGGTCAACTTAGTCAAATAAGTCAACTTAGTTACCTAGTTCCTTCTAATATGTCACATCCCAAAACGTGAATGACGGTCAGAAATAAGCCGTGTTTTCAAGAGTTTTTAAGAAGTCATCCTGAACGCAGAGAACAACGTGAACGAAGAGAGCCGCGCAAGAAAAAAACACAACCGCCCGTAAACATCTCGCGAAAAGCGTAGGGAGAGGCAGTGATCTTTGTAATAACATGCGAACGGCCGCACTTTTGTCATAATGCAACGTACGAATGTACCGTAACGCAAACACACTAAAAAATTTGAAATTTTGAAAAAAATTAGTCATGTTCACCAATTCATCCGAATTCACCCAAAAATTAGTCATGTTCACCAATTCATCCGTATTCATCCAAAAATTAGTCGCGTTCACCAATTCCTCCGTATTCATCCAAAAATTAGTTGCGTTCACCTATTCATCCGTATTCACCCAAAAAATATGGCAGTCAAATACAGTCAAATATGTTAGCTTAGTTCAACGAGACAACTTAGTTTAATGGGTCAACTTAGTCAACTAAGGTCATTAAGTCAACTTAGTTTAACGAGTCAACTTAGTCAACTTAGTTTAATCATTGGCTAAAACTACAGAAAACTACAGAATCCTTTTCTCTGTGTTGTCTGTTGCCACGTGTCTTACTTTGCTTGCGTCACAGTGACGTCATAGTCCGCCTCATCGCACGGTCGCATGCAGCCGCAGTCCGTTGCAGGACTCTGCTCTGAATCGCCGATGACCTTCAGCGTCTGGAGGCATGCCACTGACAATGAATGAGCGATGATTCGTTATTTATCTAACTGGCTCCCTTTTAATTCCCTGTTAATATTTTTTAAGTATTTATTAAAATAAAAATTAAATTACATGGAATAAATTAGAAGGTAGCAAAAGGTAATTCAATAAGTAACAGTCTGCTGCAGTTTGGCAGAGGCGGTCGGTCGCATTGCTGGCCCTCTCAAGTCGTGGATCGGCGCAGCCACAACTTTAAATGTATTTTTTTCTTATTTTTATTATTATTAATAAACAAATGACTTGACACTAATGAAACATTTTTATCCCTGTCCTTTTCATTGACAGAAGAAAAATGAATGATTGACACCTTTTTATGACAAAGCGTTGTATGCAGCTGTCCGTGCATGACTCGTAGGTGTAATTAAATCCCTTAATTATATCGCTTTATTTAGTGATCAACTCAAAATACGTTTTAAAATTTGGTAGGCTAAATTACTTTGGCGACGTAATAGTTATCCTCCGGCGACTGAGTATCAGTGCACGAGCCATAGGGCGCCTTCAGTCGTTTGAAGGCCTTCTGGAATACAAATTCAAATTAATCTACATATTTATGTATTTTTTTAAATTTTTACCACACTACACACTTCGCGGCTGCTTCGGACGGGTGTCCAAGAGTGTGGCGGTTCTTAAGTGTTTTGGGAAGAGCATGAAACTCAACCGTAATCAATTTCAATTTTCCTGACCACTATAGTCGCGTCTCTCTAATTTACATACTCTCTCGCTCTTGTGTCAGGCAAAAAGGCGCGAATTCAAACATGAGTTTTTGGCTCTTTTAAGCCACCAGGCGGGGTGGAAGCATAGGAGCAAGGCAAATTCTGGCCTTCTGGAGCGCGATCACTGTCTGGTATCCGACGCCGATGTCGACTGGGTGGGTCTCAAGCGGAGGCGCAATTGCCGCCTCGTGAACAGCGATACGGTAGCCGGTCCGTTCGGTCGTTTCGAGAAAGTCAAAGGCAGACGTTACTGAGTCGTCTTGCTGCAGAATAATATGGATATGCAAATTTATAATAAATATAGATCCAAAATGCTTCCGTTCTAATCAGGGCGACGTTCATTCATTCATTCGCCTTTCCAATCTGCAAATTTTCAGAAATAATATACTTTAAGATAATCGAGACACAAAAGTGAGCGGTAAGCTCCTTTAAAGTGGGGCCATCACCGTCTCGCACGTCGCGTTAGCCCGAGAAGTGCATGCGCGAATGAGACAATTTGAATCTCACGAATTTATTCTTTGGTCGCAATACTTTAAGATCTATGAGCTTTTGCGCGAAGATTGTCATTCATAAATTCCCTTTCGTTCTTTTCGCAGAAGTCCTGCGAAGCTTTTGCTGAATCACTAATAATCCCTGCTTCCTCATCTATAGCTCCCTTTTCTTCCTTTGAACTCGCCACATCATCGCGCACACTCCTACTCTGTGGCATCCATGGATACTGTCATCAAACATCTAGCCTTCTCCACTTCCAAACAAATACTCGTGTCCAAAGGTAGGCGGAATGTAGTGTCGAGATGTTTCGGCAGACAAAAGAAGAGAACTCGCGTGCCTTTGAGGTGAGCAGCATCCTCAGTCCGTTGCTGAGGCCGATTCGTGAGACTGTCTGATTGATGTTGAATTGGAAGCACGAGCCGTACTCAGGGTGGATGAAGACAGAGAAGGCGCTTCTTAATGAAAGAATCGCCGTTTTAGAGGGTCTTTACTCTCTAAAGAATCTTAAGATGCTAATGACATCTAATTAACTTGTCAAAAAGGCCCAGGAGGTTCAATGAACCACACGAGTGAAGCTTCATTTTCCTACAGTACCGCTCAACATTATGGCGTGTAAAATGCTTTGTATTTCTTTAAAATATTTTTAAGATTCTCGTTAATGTACATTATTTGTTCTACGAGCCACATGAAGTTACATAGTCTTAAGAATATATGTATTAAGAAGATATTCAATGCAACATTTGTGACCCCGTAATGTTGTGCGGTACTGTATGCGCGTGCGTACAAGGGGCATCGCCGGGCGGCAAAGGTGCACTCGGTGAAGAAGTCGTCGTAGTTGTAGACGGCTGCTGCCTTCTGGTCGTCGCTCAGCTGGCCCGCAAGCAACGCGAGCATGTCACGCGCACGATCGGACATCTCCGTTTTTGATACACCACCAGAAGCCTTAAATTATAAGTATTTAATTCCGGCTAGTGGCCGTAAAGTAGGAGAATTTACTATGGCCGTGGCCGTAAATTATCATAATTTCTTCTGGCCAAAGGCAACAGAATTTAAGGTCGTCATTCCAGCGACGGTATTTGTTTCGACTACTTATGTTAGAAAGGCTTACTCCGCCGAACCAATCCATAAGTGTCTGTGACGGTCGAATCGGCCATGAGCGCCGCGTACTCAGATTCGCAATGTCCGCAAAATGTGGATCACTTTCAACGACAGATCGCTTGAAAGCATTGAAGTTGCACAGCGTCACCACGGGAAAGGTCTGCAATTTCCATATTTAAAGCCAAAAATATTTGTGCGATTTTAAACACGCTAGAATAAGATTTCCAGGTGAACTCGGCAATTTGAAACAGCATTATTTCCGTTTTCGGTAGTCTTCCTCCTTAAACAGGCTCGGGGATTTGAGCAGTTTTGAGTGCACTCACTTGCTCATTGGAAGCAACCGTTGCGAGCGCCTGCGCTTGGTAGGCCAAGTACCGTATGATGATTAGCACGACTTGCAGAATGAAGAAGCCAGTACTGAATGAAATGTTACTGATTCTCGCTGAAGAAGTGAGTGGTTCATATTGACCACTCGTCTAAAATCTGGTCGAACAACTATTTTACTAGTAGTTTCTACAGCTCATGCAATGACTTACGAGGCTTTGCATACGGTTGAAAGGAGCGCCCCAACGGTATTAAGTAAGGTTTAAAAGAGGGCCGTCATACGGTTAAAAAGAGCGCTCCGGCGAATATGCGTATATACATACATATATCTGAAGAAACCCTCAGATTCTCTCTCTCTCTCTCTCTCTCTCTCTCTCTCTTACGCGCACTCTATTTCCTTGCGCACTGCATGCTCGGTCAACGTGCAGAGAGGTGAGACCGAGAGACGGATGGGGATGATGGAAAGAAGACAGAAAAAGAAGGGAAGGCAAAAAAAATAATTCTTTTGATTTTCACGCACATTTTCCGGAGAGGTCCTTCAGCGGTAAACCAAACAAATAGATCTACAAAGGAAATTTAAAAGTAGGAAAAAACGTGTGTGGGGGAAGGAAATACAGCACTATTTAAGAGAATTCAACAGACTTGTGGAAGATAGTTCATTCCAATAATTCACTACTCTATTTGAAAAAGAAGTACTCTTATTTCAACATAGATACATGCGTACGGATGAACTTGAACGGCATCTGAAATAGGACACAGAGTTGTTATTATCGAGCCAATTATTTCGACTGATAAACGTGTAAACGTGCTTTCACATGGGCTAAAAAAGGCTGAATTTGAAGAAACGAGGATTCGCCCGGGCATGTTTGCTGTGACTGAAAGATCACCAGGAAGCATCACAAAAGAAGACAACGCCTTCCCGTGGGCGTGTTTCTAGCCGGCGTATCGCCACGTGGCTAAAGACGAGCTAAGTTATTCTGGTCGATGTCACAAGAGTCCACTAGAACCAATGCACCTTTGTTTTCTCCCCTTCTTATAGCAGGTGTAGTTCTACAGAAAATGAGCCCATCCCAGAGCAGGTAACGCCCCTTCCATTTGCTTTTCGATAGATACTTTTTTGTTTTTGTTTTGAAAGCTTCCGCAGCAATGACGTTATTCAAATTTGAAAGTTAAGGTTGATTCACAAAGTAATATCTGTGATTTTATCGTTGAAAATCTTTGCTTGTATAAAGCTAAGGTTCCACTACAAGTATGTCATTTAGTTGAGAGAAAAAATCATCCTTAAATACGAACCTTTTTGCCTGACACAATGAAGAGTGTGCTTAATGTTGAATTTCATTCTTCTCGAGGCGGAAAGCTTGCCTATGACCGATGGTAAATTTAATGAACTAGACATGTGTATGTATGTACATACATTAAAAAGTTCAATTGAAGAAAACTTCCTTGCTTCAAGCGTCACAAAACGTAGAAAACTTTTCAATCGTCTAATAAATTTTCTGCCATATTCCAGTTATCGACGTTCGAGTTTTTCTTTCTCTCTTTCTTTCTGCCACTTCGAGTTATCGACGTGTAATGCATGAAAATGTTTCTTTCTGTCTTTTATTCTAAATATTTAACGCACTTAAGGCAACCTTTTAGTTATCAACAATATTTATCATGATCAGTGTCGTTGATTTGTTTTGACATATTCTTCGATGTGACAAACCCGCGAACTCGAACATTTCTCCTGATTCCAATCATCCTGCTTTGCTCCTGTCTTTTGTTTGCCATGATTTCCTGCCTTCTAGCTGTGTTCTTTTCGTTTCTGCTCATTCTACTACGATCGTGAATGATTCTGTTCAGGCAGTCATCATAGACTGGATTCTTCTCGCATAGACCGAGAGCCAAGACATCTTGGGAATGTATAATGTGCTCAACTATGGACAGTTATTGTGCGACAACTAAAGATACACGCTGCACAGCTTCAACTCTTGCCCGGTTCGATTTTACTTCAATTTTACAAAACGTAATCTCAGGAATAAGTGACATTCTGTAGTTGCGAAGAAATTACAGTATTTCCTTGTTATGTTTGTTGCGTAACGAAAAGCAAAGAATGTGAGATCTGCCTGACCGGGAATCATGCCCGTTCGAAGTATGATGAGCAGAAACGAAAGCACAATTACCGCGCTCATGACTACGACTGAAACTCCCACATCGTCTCCTTCCACTGCCACGCCGTTTCAAAACTATCAATGCATACAATCGTAGAGAGAGGTCCAATCAGGCCCGCTGTCAGTACATACATCGTTGTCGAGGCTAACACATCCTTCCTTGCATGATCTGCTTTGTTCGATATGAACCCAGTCAAGATTGGCTTCCAGATTACCGCGCCATTTGCACTATTGCGACGGAGGACTTTTCAAGAGCAACTATGGGAAAGTGAAGGCGAGGTGGGGCTTTTTTTTCTCTCGCATAACTGTTCTTTAAATTAGTTGAAAAATCACTCTAAAAATTACTCTTTTTGCTTAACACAACAGCGACAGAACATGTGATTCACAATTTGAACCCCGCGACCACAATAGTCAAGAAAATCCAAATGGACTCCGGTCGAGTTTCGTGCTCATTTAACCAGAAGAATATGTATGTTCGTCAAAAATACAAGGTATATTTTCTCTAGAACGTGGAATATGTTTGCAACGAAGCGGAGGAGATCCCAGTGAAAGCATCCTGCAAGGATTTGTTCTTGTAGTGTTCCATATAAATTTGCTGAATATCCCGAATGTTGCTCAAAATGTGCTGAATATCCCGAATGTTGCTCAAAATGTGCTGAATATCCCGAATGTTGCTAAATTTGACTCATTTCTGTTTTTTTTTGCTCACAATGCGTCAATGGGAGAATAAAATCTGAAAGTTTCATACAATTTTGAATTCCCGCTATTTTCCTGATGAGCGATTGAATTAAGAGAACATGTTGGGTAACTTCGAGTACTGCCGGCCCCAAATTAATTAACAGGAATCACTTGTCTTATACACTTCATTTTTGAGTGGAACCATATTTTCACTCTCTCTCGCACTCTCTCTCTCTCACTCACTCACTCAATTTCATGAGTGGAACCATATTTTCACTCTCTCTCGCACTCTCTCTCTCTCTCACTCACTCACTCTCTTTCTTTCTCTGTTTCATCTCAAGTGCGTGATTGCATTCCAAAGTGAAACCGAATAGAGAATGCATATTTTTTTCTAGTTTGGCAAAGATCGAGAGGAAATCCAATGCCGGCTCAATAAATGTATGTATTAGTGACACGTTCTGTGAACGAAGTTGTCTTCAAGCGTCATATTGTCTTAAATGACTGCGATCACCGAAAGATATTTAATGCAGGTTCGAATTGCCGCGCCTGCCCTGTGATTCCACACTCTCATTCTCGCGTGCTATTTCGCTGGTCGTAAAAACCCGCTGCGTGAAAATAGCAAGCGCGAATGAGAGTGTGAAGGGCCGCGGCATCTTGAAATATGACATAATTTTTTGGTGATCGCCCTCCTGTAATATTGGAGCCATTTCTCTGGGTTTCAAGGTCATCTAATGCGAGAGAGATTGTTAAGTTTTCGTGCTCGGAATGGAGATAGCAAGACCGTCTTTTGAAACACTTTCCGTCATGTCAGTGAGGAAGTAACGAAAAGGGAATAACTTTTCATTGGTTCCAAGGGAAAGTGCATATGTCGAAGTCGCTCTTTCCTCTGCTGAGTGTAACTAACACGTTATTTTGTATTAAATCGTTTGTATTTATGTATCTTTCGAATGTTGCGGCTGCTGACGTTCCTGCTTTCCTTTGCCGCCACATCGTGGTGCGGCTTCCAAATTCTCGTCTATAACCCCAAGTTTGGCCATTCGCACTCGAATTTCATGGGTCGAATAGCGGACGTCCTCGTTGAGGCTGGCCACAACGTAGTGAGACCTTTTTTCTGGTGAACAAAGCAACCCTACTTCATGCATCCTTATTGCAGACTTCGCTGATACCCGAGATCTGGCCGGAGGTGGCAGACGGAACGATGAAATCAACGCGTATCATCCGCCTCCCGCAAGACGAGCGAGTGCGAGAGGCGTGCGAGATGGTCGCTCTCGGGCGCGTAGACCATTGGACGACTGAATACGGTTTCGAGGCTGCGCAGATGGTTGGGACACTTTAATAAGTTCTTATATAAATATTTGTAAAGCGCTGAAAATAATTTACACGGATGTATGTATGTATGTATGTATGTGTGTACATACATGTTCATGTAAATGTAAATTTGATTGATATATGGAGAGATATTCATTCAATTGCCACTCGTCTCTAGATTCGCAACCGTTGGAACGGCATGTTCTGTCCGCAATGCGAGGCGACCCTTCGCCATCCTGGACTCCTCGAAGAGCTGCGGGAGTTCAACTACGACTTGCTCATCTACGAGACCTTTGACTATTGCGCGCTTGGTTTTTTCTACTTCTTTTCAATAAAATAAGAGAAATCAAGAAACAAATGAGATCTAAAGTTAGGAAAAATAAATACTTGCCAAACTACTTATGTAATATTGCTTTAAGATAATTCAGAATGATCATGATACTGAAATAATTTAGAAAAAAAAGAAACAAAATATTTGAGGACTCGCACATGTCGTGGGCATCAAGGCAACGATCGCAGTCTCGACGACAACTCTCTTCGATAATGTCGCCTTCGACCTCGGCATTCCTGTCGTTCCGAGCTACAATCCGAGTTGGGGCGCAATGAAGATGACCCAAGCCTTAAAGAATATTTTGACGTAACAGCAGACGTATAGAATCTGGCCAAACGTTCCTTACATTTGTATATATGCGTATAGTATGTATAACAAAATCTTTCATAAAATATGCCGTAAAATATCTTCAACTTGACTACTGTAACTAGTAATTACAGGCTTGTCCACACTGCATCTGGACTCTTCACTTTGGAGTCGCGCCTTGAATGTCTTCCAGACGCATCTCGTCAATGTTCGCTGGGACGGAGCGATCGAATGCGCGGACGAAATCTTCCAGCGAGCGTTTCGAAACTTTCCCGGAATGAGGGTGCGTTATTTTATCAGTTTCTTTGATTAATGGCTGGCAATCACCAGAAAAATTATCTGAGCTCTCAAATTCTCGCGGCCCTTCACTCTCTCATGCTGTTATTTTCATGAAGCGGATTTGTGCGACCTGCGAAAAAATATACAAAAACGGGAGTGCCAAGGGCAAAAAAATTTCGGCAATTCAAACTTGCATTAATTCATTTTCTGTCATCTTCTGCATTTAATTCGATTAAATCAACTCATCCTTTTCTCTTTTACATTGAAGATAGAACTCTATTGTTGTTTATTCTCATAAAAATTTTGTCGTATCAGCTAACTTAAATGATAAAATAAATAATAATGATAATTGCTTTAGAAGCTGATATCGGAAACGGCGTTCGTGTTCACAAATTCTGAGCCGCTCATCGACTTTGCCCGTCCGCTGCTCAGAAAGGTCGTCGACCTCGGCGGAATCGGCATACAGAATCCGATGCCACTAGACAAGGTCGAAGAAAGTTCTTTTTTTTATTTAAAAATCAACAATGAATCACACTAGACGCTTTTCGCTTCATTGCTCAAGTCGCTCTAGCAATAATTCCTGCTGTTTTCCTTACAATTAGTCAATTTCTGTTGCGCCTTTTGACTTTGCGTTCCTTTTTATTGCTTACAAAATAATAAATTCCTTTCTGGTAGTCTTGGGACGCAATTCTGAACCGTCGTTCGTTGAATGTTCTCATTTCCTTTGGCACGATCGTCAAAAGCGCGCAGATGCCGCGGTCATTGAAGAAATCATTCGTTGAGGTGCTGCTTTTTCCGTATTTCTTTCTAAAAATCTTTTTTTGTTCGCTCAAACAATAAAAGTAAACAATAAGACTATTCGTGAAAATCTTTAAAAAAAATGAATGTCCAGCTGCTTACGACATATCCGAATGTGACCTTCATATGGAAGTACGAAGAGCAAGAAGACGAGTTCGCGACGTCGCTTCTTGCGTCGCTCGCCAATGTCGCGCTCGTCAAGTGGATGCCACAGAACGACCTTTTAGGTACGCAATTTATAATTCACAACAAAAAATTGTCCTTAAAGGAGGAAACTCAACCGCTATTGATTGGAATTTCATGAAGATTGAAGTCGAGTCTCTCTGATCCACATGTTGTCTCGTTCTTTTATCAAACACAAAGGCCCGAATTTAAGAAAGATAGAGTATATAGTTTTGGGTTCACGAAAATAATTTATTTTTTCCCGCAAATGTACAGTATATCAGCTTGAAGGCGACCCCCGCGTGACTGGCGTCATCTCTCACGGCGGAATGGCCTCGTGCCAGGAAGCAGCCGTGCGAGGCGTCCCGGGCATCTTCATTCCACTCTTTGCCGACCAGCCAAGGAATGCAGCCATGATGGCCCACAATGGCATCGGCCTCGTGCTCGACAAGCGAGAAGCTGCTCAGGTCACAACAATCTCTTTCCCTTTTGCCTCTTTTCTCTGGATTTCTTTCTTCAGAGTAAACTGTCGTTATTTTTCAGCCAAAGAGATTGTTTGAAACGTTCGGTCGACTACTCACCACTAAAAGGTTGTATGTATGTATGTACACATCAATAAAAGGCTTTACTATAAATAATTAGAAGCAAAAAAAAACAAATGCTTGAACACTGACAGTAAGGGACACAACAATGCTCACAATACTGTTTGTCACCTCAGATTCAGATTCTTTGTTGACTGTTATTTCCGTTCCTCTTTTAGCTTGTACGTGAATGCGAAGAAGACGTCTCGAATGCTGTCTCGCCGTCCGTTTTCTCCTCGCGAATTGCTAGTGAAACACGTCGAGTTCGCGGCTGAGTTCGGCTCTGCCAAGTCGCTGACCCCGCGCGGACTACAACTAGGATGGATTCAGTACTTCCTCATTGATGTCATTGCCGCTGCTCTCCTTGCGCTAACTCTCGCCGTTATTGTGGCATTCTTCATTTGTCGCTCTATTCTCCGGTCGATAATCAATCGCATTTCTATCTGTAAGGTGAAGAAATCGTGAAAAATTTCCTCACTAATATTCAATACTAATGTTCCTCGATCTCTGCTTTATTCTTAATTTAATATGGAATAAAATATACAGATACCACCCAAAACCTGTTTCGAGAAACATTATACACACAGAAAAATATTTGGTCATATTCTACAGAATGAGATACAGAAATATCTGTAGTATAGCAACCTACAGAATTATTTGTTGTTTGGTCGAGCACATTCTGTATCTTCAGAAGACATTTTGTAGTTTTTAATCGGTTGAGCCGGCCGCGCACGCACACTGATGCCGATTTCGCTTCCTTTTGCTATGTTTCTCTGCTTCTCTGGATAAAACTCACTCTCTCTCTCGATATATTTTCTTTCTTTGTCATTCAATAGCATTTAAGCGATATAGTTGATGATGCCAAGAGTCCATGAGGAGCAATGTCCTTTCTTTCGTTCTTTCTTATAGAAAAGCCGGACATCTCTTACGGAAGAGGTTAAAGTTATATTCTGCCATTGGAGGTGTTAGAGATGGGTAGACTATAAGCAGAGATCGCAAGCCCGCCCCAGACGGGCGGAGAGCCTCTTCGCTCTCGTAGCACTTGCAATTGGTACGAGAGCGAAGAAGAAGGCGGCTGCCCACCCCCTCTCGCAACACTCACTCCCGTAAATGGTCTTTTTAATGTTATAAAACATGTTTAAGAGCACCCGTCGTCTGCGGGCAATAAGCAACAGTATTAGTAGCAACAACATAAAGTATCGTAGCTACAATTTGTTGCTCAAAGTACTTATAATGTACTTGATATCCGTAGCCAATAATGGCTAATAGTCTGGGTGTTCAGCTCAAATGGAACCAGTAATGTTTATAAATGTCGCTGAAACAAGCACAAATCACAAAGACAGCTATCAGGAAAATGGCGATCGAGCTGAACAGATAGCTAACGATTCCGGGAATATAAACTCGGCCGCTATTCGTTCTGGCTTGCAATATAAGATCCACGGCGGCTCTGATCCGACACCTGAAGCAAAGTCGTTTGAATGAAGAAAAATGAGAATAAAATAATAACTCAAATAATGAATGACACCAAAAATAGTAATACAACACTGATTTAACGTCGAGAAAAAAGATCTTGAATATATATTTTTTATTTCTTAATCACCTTCGGCTTCAAATCCTTGCAGCCGTGCGCGCAGAAGAGGAAGAGGACGATGAGAAGTCCGGCGATTTCGACGAGTGAAATGATGGAGAGACCGAGATAGAGACCCGCCTGGCCGCCCAGCTCCGCGAGCGCGGTCGACAACTTTAAAACTTTAATTAAATAATTTTTTTTCCATTTATACATATGTACATACATAATTTTCTTCGTTTCTATTTACTAACAGAATGATGAAAAAAATGTCTTTGGAATGAATGTTGTATAATGTTAAATGTTCTGATAGAATTTGTCCAATAGTTAGCTGTGTGCATTCTGCACCATCCCATTTACTTTCTCAATTTGTCAAGTAATATTTTAAAGCTAACAGCATAGCTTGCATCTTTGCCAAGTAATGGTCTTAATGATGACGTCATATGTAACTTGGAACTTTGCCAAGAAATATTTTAGTGCTGACATCATAACTCGCTGTTTCCGTGTAGATATTGACAGCGAGCGAGCTGAAGTAGACTTGAAGGATCATGCCATTATTCTTGTACCTAAATTAGAGTTGTATGTGATGGAACAATAACAAACTTCACCAGACACCAACCATGCTAGGCATTCAGTAACATTCGGAAAGTTTTCGTTCCAGGACTCGCAGCTGCCGAGCTGAAATGAAAGGATTGATTACTGTATCAGACAACTATATAAGGCTCAAACTGCCAATTCGGGCGGGACATTTAAGTCCATTTTGTGTTCATTTTTTTAAGCAAGATATTGCTCGAATTGTGTAGAAGTAAGGAATTTTGTTTTCTCACATGCAAAAACCGTGGTTCTTAAGAGATTTTTGAGTTTGTCGCCTGAGTCTCTCGTCTGATCTCTAGTCTGATCTCTAGTTTGATCTCTAGTCTGATCTCCCGTCTGACACCAGCGGAGCCGCTTCGTTTGAGGAGATCAGCCATGGCGCTTCTCTTTGGCCGAGTCTTTTCAGCATCGAGCTTCAATTCGGTGTAGCTGTCGCTCTCTTCCACGGATCTGACGTGCAAAATAGAAATGTGCAAAAGATAACATTTTATTCTAGTTTTTATTTTATTGAGAGATTTTACTTGTGAGATATTTACATATACCCGCCCCCAGCATGGTTTTAGACGTTCCTGAGCGCAAAGAGTTTCTTTTCTTCATTCTAATTGAAATGTCAATTCCATCAATATACTATTTCACTCATTAAAAATCACTAGCATTTCTGATGATTGTCCCTAACCTTTTCTTCTTCTTTCCACTGCTCGCACCGATCGGCTGCCCAGACTTGGAGTTCGAGACCTCGAAACTCACCTGGCCGTTGCACATTTGGTTCGAAGGACCGCTGCCGGTTTCAAAGCCGGACCACGACGGCATCGTATTCGCGTTGTTCACAAACGTGTAAGATTGCAAGAACTGGAAACGAAGCACAGAAGACTGACATGAGCCGAAAAGAAAATAAGAAGAAAAAAACTCAGAATAATGAATAGTGCATACATACATTAGTAAAAGAGATTTCGTCATCATATAATTTGTTTTCTGACTCCATAATCTTTGCTACCGTTTTGTAATTCTTTAAGCGAGTGTAGAAGCTGGCCAAATTACTTGCGAGCACTGCATCGTTGTGCATCCGCCAAACGTATACAAATGGCCCGGACACTGATACGTGCAGGGCCAGCAGCCACGCAACGTCGTGAGGCTCGTCTGCACGCAGCAAATCGTCGCGCCCCTCAAGTTGCGCCACGTCAATGCACTACACCTATCTACATATCTCTCACCCCGTCATCTCATTTACGGCATCAAAAAATGCGTTTTGAGAAAAAGCATGAACTAATATTTATTAAGATTATAAGAAAAAAAGAAATGATTTACAGATTTTCAAGAAATCATCTATGTATGTACATACATTGACGGGCAGCCTACAAACTGTCTTATTGCTTTATTTCAAACATAAATGAAATATTTCCTTATTTCTGGAAGAGAATTAAAATAAGCCTAAGCTTCTATGCAACGTACACGCAGCCGAGCGGCACTGGCGAATCCGGGCAGTCGATGAAATTTCCGGTAGCCTTCAAGTCCTGGCCAACGGTGTCATCTACGCATGGGCTAAAATGTTGAGATTTCTTTGCGCTCGCTTACAAAGTTAACGGCAATTTTATCGGCCAATAGGAAGCCAGTTTTTTTTGTATATTTATCTTACATTCTTGTTCAATAACTGATCAATCCAAACGTTTCCGGAAACACGTTTCTTGTTTAATAATAAGCTGAATGAAATTCATACAAGACCATGAACACATTGTTCTGTTTTCTTCGACTTCAATTGCTCTTTTTTGCATGGGCGTACGGTGTAGACGTATTTGTTGTGGTCATAGTGCTGGTAGAAGTAGTTGTCGACGATGTCGTTGTTGAGGAGGACGTCGTGTCTTCTTGGGTTGTCGTGCTTCGCTCGCCAGTCGTGGAGGTGGTCTCAGGAGGGCCGAGCAATGCTGAGAGATGGTGGGATTCAGATCGTATTTAAAATGTAATTTACTCTTCCAATCTTTATATAACGTAAGCCCTTTGAAAGGCATGTCGCTCTGACTCCGCAAACTAAATGACAATTTGGCTGACTTGTTAGAACTGGCAGTAGAGGAGTTGCAGTTGGGGGCGGCGTCGTGGTGCTTGACGATGTCGTCGTTTGCGAAGAAGTAGACGATCCGGTGGAGGAAGATTGAGTGGTGGTGGACGAGGACGAAGTCAACGGCGCCGAGGTCGATGAAGTCGAAGTCGACGGAGATGTCGTCGGAGGTCTTGTCGTGCTTGGCTCGCTCCTAGAAGGAGTGCTAACAAGAAGCATTGAAGACTACAGCTGAAGATATAAGGCTCACTCAAAAAGAGAAAAAAAAGACTACTAATGATTCGAAAAGATTCCTAATATTACCTAATTGTACTCGGCCGAGTTGTGTATATCACGGTGACGCCTTGCTCTTCCTGCAAATTGGTGTTTTTTGTAATACAAAAGCTGTTGAAAAAATCGATTAAAGTCTCCTTTAAATGCTTCCTTTAAAGATATTATCCGCTGTCTATCTCCGTCTCTTTTTTGTCTCTCTCTCTCTCTCTGTCTCTCGCACTCTCTCTCTCTCTCACTCCACCTGCAGATTCACCAGCTGCTCGGTGGTGCCCGTGCCGACCGTATAACGCTCGGATGGATATCTAATGGTAAGAATAGTTCACAAATTTCAAAATACCCTTTATAGAAGGAAAGAATGCGATATTGGATATGAAATGTACCATAATCGTCTACCATTTAAAATGATAAAAATTTTACAACTACTAATAATAATAATAAAAATGTAGCTCACTTTGCCTGCGTAACTGTGACGGTAAAGTCCGTCTCATCGCACGCCATCTTACAAGCGCACTCCGCGTACGGATTAGCGCCTTTCAACGTCTGCAGGCACGACACTGCAAAGTAGGCCTTCCATCATTGTACGACGTAACAATAGCATATAATAAATAACGGGACCGTGTCAAAACAGCAACGACATTTGCGCTAAAAGTGTCATAACTTTCTTCATTGTTATCGCAGACGGATAAAATTAGCACCAATCAATTTTTCTTTACAAGATCTATCCAACGATAGCACTTTTGTGACTGAAGCTTAAAAATTTCAAATTTTCAACTTTTTTGTCTGCTGTCCAAGAACTGCGAAACCTATATGGTTCAATTCATCTCAATGAGAGCAATCGCGCGGAATATTGGTTGAACCGGTAAGATCACCCTGAACAAAGTTATGGGATTTTTGCGCAAATGTCGTTGCTGTTTTGACACGGTCCCTAAATAACATGTTTAAGTATCATGCGAAATATACAATTTAATCTAAATGAAATAAATAATTTAATTAAATAAGATGAAAGCTTTTGAACTGTCTGTCGCCGTGGCGCAGAGTCGACTTTTCGGATTCTGTTCACGTTCGAAGCGCGGATCGGCACAACCGCACCTAAAAAGTTTGGCTCGACATCCAAGATTCGGCTTTGTCAGATGGCCTCAGGTGTAAGACAAATTGAAGGGTATAACTTACTGCTTCATAATGTAGCGTTGCAGGCAGCTATAGCTGCATGTTTCGTAGTTGTAGGCGTAGCCCTAAACTGGGTCTCACTTGTCAAATATGACGGGGTTTTTTTATCATGGGTTTTTATTTACTTATTTCATTAATTGAAAATAGATTACTTAGAACTTCGTTATATAAAAAAAGACCTTTGCCACATAAAAGTTGTCATCCGACGACTGCGTATCAGTGCAAGAGCCGTACGGTTCTCTCAGTCGTTGGTACTTCTTCTACAATATGGTCATGCTTAGAATCAAATTTAGCCTAGCAAAACTTAGGACTTTAAGGCTTAGTCGATGCTTCCTTAAGCCTTACTCCCTAAGCCCTAAGCCTTATCCTCCTCGCCTTCTGGAGCGCGACGGCCGTCTGGTTGCCGACGCTCACGTCGATCGGACGCACATGCCAGTCCATAGGTGTCCGTCGTCGTGACGTTGTTCATGAGCGCGTCGTACTCGCGCATCAGACGGGCGATGTCAGCAAAGTCGGTGTTGCTCTCGACGACGGCTCGCTTGAAGGCGTTGAAGTTGCAGATTGTGATGGTAGGGAACGTCTGCAAGGCATAAGTAGCATTAAAGGCAAGAATAATATTAATTTTATAAGTAATAAAATCGATAAATATCACCTTTTCTCTCTCCTTTTCTCTCTCGGTCCACTACTATCCTCTCCCTCTCTTGTCTCTCTCGCTTTGCTCTCTCTCTCTCTCTCTCTCTCTCGCCCCGTCTCCTCTCCCAAAAGAATGATCATCTTTCTGTCTAGCCTGCTCATGGAAGGCCACCGTGGCGAGCGTGTCGGCAGGGAAGGACATGTATCGAAGGACGATAAGAATGAGTTGAAGCGTGAATAAGGCAGTCCTGCATCATACAAATGCTTGTTTTTAGTGCGCCATCCGAGCAACACCTTCATAAACGGGGAGAAAAAAGTGAAATAAATAACATCTTTGAAAATAGTCCAATCTGTAAAATACACGACTATTAATATGTATGTAAAATGCACGAAACAGCAGAACGGAGACAACGATCCAGAAGACACCTTCGCATCTCGTCAGACTGTTCGGAATGTTGCGGAGGGAGGCGATGCTCGACCAGACGGCAAAGTTGGCGAAGATGTCCACGGTCGGCGATTTCATTTCGCCTTATTTATTTATTTATTTATTATATTTCTATTTGCTTTTTTATTATTTAAGCTTCCTTTCCTTCCAAAAAATTTTGCATAAAATTTGAAAAATTAATCATATCTATTAGAGTCTCAAATAAGATTTACACAGAAGCGCGAAGAGGCAAAATTGTTAACATCTGAATGGCTTCTTGACGAAAGAAAGTTAAAAGATGTTGCTTAGTTCGATAAAGTGGGAAAAAAGAAGAAGACGAAAAGTCAAGTGTGCAAAAATGTGCGCGGCGAGTATGTACTCTTGGGCGTAATCGAGAAGTAGTCGTCCGCGACATGTGTTTTCCTTCTTCACCTTGGAAGGCCTCCGCTTCTCGGTTGTCCCAAGTAACGACGGGGCCCACTCTTTTGAAGAAAGCAGACTTCGTATGACACTTAACCGAGAGACTCCATGTGTCTGACCATGCTCCAGTGTTCATTGTTGTCCCTCCACATATCTTTGTGCCATTCTCTCCCAACCAAAATGGTGCCTACACGCTCGCCTCAAACGCAAGTTTTCAGAGAATTTAATCAACATATTAGTTATATTAATAGAAAGGTTTTTTTTACAAAAGCAAACAAAATGCCAACAAGGGAGTGACAATAAGACTGTGCTCGGACAGTAGTAGATATGTTTGTATGTATCTATCTCCTAGAGTAGAAAAAGATGCAACCGTTCTGTTATGAGAATGACTTTGTCATTAATTTGTGTGGACGAGCACCTTATCCTTCAGAAAAAAATTATATTCGAAAAAGTTGCCCAATTTCTCATCAGTTAGAGTTTCACTTACAGCTTACGAAATTGTCTGCCACGGATTTTTTTCCCTTTCTTCAAAGTTACTTCTGTTTCCATCCTTCACACTTTTGATGATCTTGATTGTGTCCAGGCAACGACAGCAACAACAACAAACAAGACTTTATAGAATTAAGATCAAGAGGATCCGGAGTCTCTCTCCAATGCTCCTCCTCGCGTCTCCTCAATCCAGCACAGAGTGGCCTCGAAGGGAGTTCTCTCCAATGTCCCTCTCTTCTCAATCCAGCAGGGTGAGCTGGAAGGGGGTAGAAGAGGGGGCGTACTCTTCGTCTCCATTTCCTGCCTGGACACTCTCGGCCTCCCAGTCGATCAGACTACCCTCGAAGGCCTCTTGCGTCGACTCGGCATCGCTGTCAGGAAGTGCGGGCATCTTAAAATATGACCTTCGAAAATAATGAAAATGCGAAAAAAAGCACATATACACTTTGAATATTACACATGCAGTGAGCAATCACTTAAAAAGTGTACCATGCATACTTTTGATTATATAGTATTATATTTTGTAATTCTTTATATGCTAAATGCACATATTCTATCCCTTCGTCCTAAGTGTCCCTGGCTGCCCTACGCCCTTTCGGTGTGTGGCGGCAGCACTCTCTCTCGTGCTGAAGGGTCTGGCCCACCCTCGGGAAGTCGCTCACCCCGCATATCATCCGTCGCACGCCGAAAGGTGTGGAGGTTTCAGCTCTCCCTTCCCCCCTTTCACTTCCTCTAATTTTCCTAGTCTGCACCTGCTCATTACATACGCGGTATTATAAATCTTAATGTTGGCACATCTATATTTTATGATGTACGAATAAATAAATAAAATCACTTAAAAAGTGATAATGAATACCCAGCACTAATTACTATTACTCATTTCAAGGTTTCAACATTTATTGAGCTATTAGCGGTATTTACTACTACCAAATAAAAATTTTTTGAAGACAAATGAACGTCGAACAGCATGAAGTGGAAAGCCGGCACGAGACGAAGAGATGTTGTTAAGGGGCGAGGGAGCGGGCAGAGAAGCCGACGGAGGGCGAGAGAACACGGGGAGCGAGGAGACGGCAGACGAAGCAGGGAGCGAGGGAGACGGAAGGGAGAGAGAAGCAGAGAGCGAGGGAGACGAAAGGGAGAGAGATGCAGAGAGCGATGGAGACAGAGGAGAGAGAGAAGCAGGGCGCGAGAAGAGTGGAGTCGAGGCTGGGCTGATTCTGAAAAACGAGGAAATAGTTAGGAAGAAATATTGACTGAGCAGAGTTAACCTCTTCCGCTGGCATCCACTCTTCTTTGCTTTCTCTTCGGTTCCTCCTCGTGCGCTCGGGAGTGTGGCTTCGGAAAAGGGTGTGGCTCCTGAAGTGGGCGGAGCTTCGGAAGGGGGCGGCGTGGCCGCAGGATCTTCCGTGTAGGCGAGGTCGGCGAGGTAGTTGAGATTCTTGACCGTCGGATACGCGTCCGTGACTCGCTTCGCCTACAAATCGGTCTACATAGATTTCATGCCGCGAAGTATAACTAAACCTTAAAGAAATAAAAAATTTTCGTTTGCTTAATAAAAATAGATTCTTTGACACCAGATAAATTTGAAAAAAAAGAAAAAATTAAATAGCAATTAAAAATTTGAAGAAAAAAATTAAATAGCAATAATTACAAACCCTCTCCCATCCGATGATGAGAGCGAGCTGCGTGAGGCGGCGTTGAGCATCCTCGAGCGGAGGAGTGGAGAGTGAGGCGAGAGAGGGAGGAGGAGCAGAAGAGACGGAGAGAGCGAGAGAGGGAGAGGGAGAAGGCTCGGATCGGGCAGGCGCTGCCACGGAAGGCGGCAGAGCAAAGGCACGCGTCGGCCGTGCTGAAGGCGTCTGAAAATGCAAAAAAGTTATTTTAAGAACAAAAAAGTTCAAAGGCAAGGGAGTGAGATTTTTTTGTAAGCGATAAAAAAAAGAAAAGGAAAAATTGGCAATGACAATTTGAGGGAGAGAAAGATATTGAGCGCAAAGAGAAAGAGAGAGATAGAGAGAGAGAGAGGGAGAAAGAGAGCAGAGAGTGGGTAAACGGGGCTAGCGAGTCAGAGGTGAACCGACCGTCTGCCGGGAAGGCTTCATGGTGAAATGACAGTGAGGAAGAAAAGAATGCTTCATGGACTCGCGCGCGAATGATTGAGTTTGCAATTTGCTTCCTGAATTAACATGTAAAGTTAGCCGTTTGAATAGTGCAAAATGGCTTCTCGATTTGTCTTTCCTTTTCAATTGCATTAAAGATGCGTATGAAAAGAGGACAACATCGGCCGTATGCAAGACTTCTGCCAGTGAAATAATAATCTGTATAATTTTTAATAAAGTAAAATATATTAAAAAAAAGAATCGCGCACGTGAGCAAAACCCAACTAACAAAAGTAATCAAAAGGTTCCTTGAAAATTGGTGGCTAGGATTATTCAGTTGCTTATGTTAGTCATTTTACCACTTGGTCATTTTTGCTGGAAAAAATACCTGTAAGATGGCAATGCCGCCTAAATAATGACCTCACATCGAGACCTAGCAATTTGCTAATGCCGACCTGTTATTTCGTCTCCTAGTTCGTTGTCGGTGTTCGATCCCGATGTCCTCCAGTCATGCCGAGTCCATCTCTGCCAAGTCCTCTCCGGGGGGGGGGGGCGTGTGGAAATAGAGAGTTTTGAGTGAATGAGATTTGTGCGGGTATGGCCGTTGAGACTGAGGACGATGATAGCGAACAAATAAATCGAGATGAGAACGAAAAGCGAAAAGTGTGAAAAAGAAAAAAAGGAGAGTACAATGCAGAACACAAAATAAAAATCAGAGAAATGATAGAGTATTACCACAAAAAGAGTGTACTATTGGATAGCTTTCGCGTATACATGAAATATAAGTGAAAAGATGGAACAAAATTAATTACGTTTCGAATGGATGTTGAGTAAGAGCAAGCTTAAAAATTCCTTTGCAGGCTGTTGTAAAATTAAATGTTTACTGTGTGTTCAAGAAATTAAAACCTCGAAAGACAAAAAAAGTAAAATGAAAATGGAGTATAATGTATCTCAACTAGAGATAAAGATAAGCGGATCTAACTAACTTATTTAGTTCCTTGTTACAAAACAATGTAGACTTAATAGATAGTTGAATAAGCGAAATTAATAAAGTAGTAAGTCTAATATAAACGATGATATTATAAATATAGTTTTGGAGTTGATGGCTTATAGCACTCACAACCTTTATAAGAATGAAATTGTAAACGGTTATCAGTGACGAGTAGTTGAGGCTAACTATGAGGATGTAGGTAGATGAGATGTAAGGTAAATGTATGGAAGAGGAATAGAAGACAGAGATAGTATTAGGGAGGGGGTAAGGGGTTACTTGGTTGATGTTCTGGTACTAGGATGTGAGAGAGGGAGGAATATCTGACTTGTGCTCGGAATGACAGGGTTGCGGTCGATGTGAGGGCGGGCTTGTGGGTGAAGAAGAGTGAAAGGGATGAAAGACAGAATGATATCAGCTGTTTACAGTGTTCCTCTTGTTGTGCTGAGATGAGGGATGCAGATGTGCATGCGGATTCAAGATTATCAATCAAGGCTATGGAAGAAGATAAGAAGTCTGCATCAAATAGAGAAAGTGAATACGAGAAACGATTCAGTGAGAGGAATAGTTGAGAGTTAAAGATAGAAAGGAAGAGATGACCGGACACCCGTAAGCAGAGATTGTCTTCTTGCTCTACCTCATTAGAAAGAGATGAGAGAGAAGCGATATAACTGAGCGCTTGGTAGAGATAAAGACACATATGGGTGGAGGGAGGGTTTAGAGACAATGTGGGGAACGAGAAAGATTGAGAGACACGATAAGACCAGTGCTACATAGAAACAATAGGATTAGAAGAGCGGAAGATTTCGAGGAAAAGAGATCAGATTACAGCACTGGCAGCACGTTCGAAAAAGGCATAGTTAAGAAGACCGATCAAGCACATAATGTCACACAGAACTCAAGTTAGTGTGGTTGAAGCGCCACTTTTACCTCTGCGTCAGCGGCCTTCTTGCGCAATCTACCCAGCTGACTGTTAGAGAGATAAAGTGTTGTCACCTAGTCCCAGCCGCTTACTTCGTTTGCCTATCCTAGATAGAGGGAATTTGGAGAAGAGATAAGGCAGTGAGCGCATTCCCGGGGTCCCGCATGCCTACCTACTGCAGGAAGAGATTTTTAACTGAAGTGGCTACAGCTAGCTCGGGGGCCTTCGTCCCTCTATGGGGTGACTAGGATTGAGGTGCCCAGTCCTGCAACTCCTCACATTGCAGGTTACTTACCACTCTGGGACACTCTCGCTAGTGAACTCGCGCTACCACAGGTTTGGCGGTATGCTTTGAGTTCGGCTTCGACCACCAGAAGGTCTGCCGCGCTTCCTCCAAGCTCGGCCTAGAGCTAACACTAATTCCTCCCAGTTTTCGTCGCTGCTTCGTAGCTCATCCGAGATGTTCTGAGCCCTGGCGCGCTCCTCTCCTCTCAAGGTTGACAGGTCCACAAACTTGGCGATTGAGACAGAAGGCAACAGGGCTTGAAGGTGGTCCGCGAGCCGAAAGTTGAAATCTCCGAATGTTTCTTTCAGCGGGATGTACGGCTCCAGCTGCAGTGCTCGTTGAAGTCGTTGTTCTTCCAGCATGGCCTGCTGGATTCCGATGAATTGCTCCATCTTGGCCGATGAGGAGCGCCGCCTGATGGAGCCGGCCTTCGCTTGACGAGATCAGAGACGAAGTCGACCGCCGAAGTGACGCGGGTGAAACAGACTAACAATATTGATAAATATATGAGTGAAATGGAATGTATAACGAAAAAATTCAAACAGTTATCTGGAAATTACTGCTAGACATGTTTTAAAATTATTGGAATGTTCTCCGTGTGTTAAAAGACAGGGAGATTGGAAAAAAGAAAGCAAGAAATAAACTTTTGAATGTGAAATGAGAAAACTTGGAAAAGTATTGTGTGTGTTTACTCTTGACCATAGGCAATTAATCAAGGCAAATGGTGCAGAGATAGAGAGAGAGGATGTGCGCCTGAAGCAGAGAAAGAAACAACGAGAGAGAATAGGGAGAGATATATAGAAATATGCATATATATATAGAAATTTGTTAGACATCTATTTAAATAAGAGAGGATAAGAGAGGGATAGAACACCAGAACTGTGAACAAAACAAGAAAACAAATCCCGAAACAGTGCTGGTTGCACTTCTTCAAAACGGCTTAGGCAGAACGAATATACACATTTCTCAAAAGGTACTCCAGCCAGCGTGGAATGAACGTCACACTTTTACATCTATCTTAGCTATCATTCTAATCGTATCCATCAAAGCTAATTGGTAGAGAGACTGCCCGCTATCACCAAATTAAACCCAGTTGCTAACTTCGCTTGCCTATCTTAGTGTTGGACTACAGAGAGACCTACATATGAATTCGAGGGCGTTAAGCGCCATCCCAGGCTACCGCCTTGCCTAGCCACTGTATGAGGAGAGGAAATACAGTGGAGCTACCTTGGGGGCCATCGTCTACTCTATGGGGATACTAGAATGAAGGTGCCCAGCCTTGCAACTCCACGTGCTGCAAGTTACCTACCACTTGGGACACTCTCAAAAGGTGGGTCGTGCTACCACCGGCAAAAAACGCTTACCTTATAACCAATATAACGGAGTCATTCCAAAACACGAAACATGCTACCGGGGGGGGGGGGGAGTGAATAGTTAACATAGACAATGTAACCTAGAAACCTAAGGAGTGTGAGTTCACTGGCTAGAGGCTTAAGAGTTCCCTAGATTATGTTAGTCCTTGTGAACAAGTATAGTTTAAATATTAAAATTTTTTTTAAATTAAATTGATTTTTGGTTTAAAAATTTTTTATTTACTGTTCACTGGGGTTCCCTCTTGCCCCTGCGGCAAGAGTTCGTCCCGGGACCTCCATGTAAGAAGCCAGGCCGCCTAAAGCTTGACCCCTCATCTAGTTCTAATAATGTGTAAATACCGACCAGGTATAATGCCTCCAGGCTTGTGGTCGGTGCTCGAACCAGCCGTGTCGCAGTCGTGCAGAGCCCCTCTGTGGCGCGCCTTCTCATGAGGAGGCGGAGCGAAGAGAGAGAGAGTGACCGTTGGGCGGTCGAGATAGTGCATGTGTGTGCGCGGGATTCAACAATACGTTGAGCTGATCTCTTCTTGCATCAACTCCCTGACTAGCTACCGTTTTGGAATTCTTACCAGCTCCTTGTACGGTATACAGCTGGCTGCAATGCTTAAGAATTCATTTTATTCAACTAGTTTTAAAAAACCGACGTAATACTGTTCAGTTGCGAAGATGACAGATAGAAGTTCGCCGTATCTGTGGTTTCGGAGCGAAGTTGAAGCCGGCCGTTCGTATCCTTGCAGTACACGTCTTGGTCGTCGTTGTATGCAGTGTAGATGAAGTCACCTGGTTCTTCGCCGCAAAAATAGTAGCACTGCCCCCAGAACCTCACCCGAGGGATTTGGAGCTCAGCACTGGATTTAGTTTGTTTTTGCTCTTCTAACGGAAAGGAGATGAACTCACTAAACGTCGAGTGAGCCTTCTCCAATGTCAGCTATGACGCATCTGCCGTTCCGAATCCGGCAGCTCTTCCATTCGGGCCGGGCGGGTCCTGGCATAACATCCCCCCTCCACATTGATGAGCGCCTCGCTCATTTTCTAGAGCTGCTCAACAAATAAATGCATATTCTGAACACATAAAGAATTATTGTTCATACCATTCCAATAAAACTTGAATATGAAAGCACTCCTCTCTTCCTCGCTTTTTTTCTTTCTTCTCTCTCATTTTGTGTATTTTGCCAGCTCTGACTTCAGCCTCTCCATCTCCTTTTCCAATTCCTCTCTCTGCCAGTGATCGGCCCACGCCTGCTGATTTTCTTGATGGAAGCGTTGCGCTTAATTCCTCTCTGTCTGAATCCTTTCGGTTATTTCTTTTGTCAGCCTCTCCTGTCCAGAAGATGGCGTAATCCATATGCCTCCCTGATAGATTGGTACTCTCGTCTGTTGCTGTTGAGACGCTCTCTTCTCCTCTCTTGTTCCATCTTCTTGATTTGATGGTCGAGCTCGCTTATTTTTTCTGCCAACCGTCCATTCTCCCTTTCTGCTCTCTCTCTCTAGCAGGTCCGTTGTGAGTCGATGTTCTTCCTTCTCCCTCACGAGCGTTTCGTTTGCTCGCCAGGTTTGCACGAGCAATCTGGCGATCTCTGCCGGTACATGCTCGCTTGCTGGGATTGTGGCGCGTTCTCTACGGTGGCGTCGATCATTGCAATAGCCTTGAACATTCGTGCTGCCAAGTTTTCTGATGCACAGATTGCAGCCGAGATCCGCTTGTAATTTGTTCTCTGATCGATCTGCATTTTCTGTTTCGCATAGTTGAGCTTGTAGTTTACTCCCTCGTGAGTGAGGTTTCGTCTGATGCCTTCCTGATGTTCGTATATCAGCCATGACGCATCTGCAGTTCCGAATCCGGTAGCTCTTCCATTCATTCGCCGGCCCGCACAATTGGCAACACTGGGATGGTTTGTAAACTCGTAAGCCGTCTATCAGACTCATCTGGTATCGCGCAAGGCGACCTTCGAGATCCTTCCTCTTGTGGAGGTCCTCGAGTGGCCGATGATCGACAATTGCTTGGCAGGGCACTCCAAGAATGTACGTTCTGAATTTCTTGGTTGCGAAGACGAGCGCGAGAGCCTCTGCTTCGATGGAATGGTAGTTTCTCTCGGCTCCGATCAACTTCCTGCTTGCATAGGCAATTGGCCTCGGCGGATCCGTGGCTCTTGCGCTCTGGAGTAGCGCTGCTCCGATGGCGATGGATGATGCATCGCTCTCGATGATGAATGGGCGACCTGGAAGTTTAGCTGCCATCACGGGTGAAGCTCAGTGATGGTAGTGGGGAGAAGTCGTTAATGGCCTGTACTTTCTGCTTGTCCGTCTTGATCGCGCCATTAGAGATTGTGATTCCCAAGAAGGTGACTTCTTGCTTGCCGAACTCGCACTTTGAGAGCTTGGCCTTGAAACCGAAGTTATGAAGTGCTTGCAGGAAGTGCTTGCCAGATCTTGGACATTTTGTTCCATGCTGTCGATTACGGCAAGCAGGTCATCGAGGCAGACAAACAGTCGAGTCTTCACTCGCTGCTTGATGTGCTGGACAGATTCGTGTGTTTGGCGATATGCTTCGAGTTCGGCTTCGACCGCCACGAGGTCTGCCGCGCTTCCTCCAAGCTCGTTCTTCAGAGCTAAGACGAATTCCTCCGAGTTGTCGTCGCTGCTTCGTAGCTCATCCGAGATATTCTGAGCCTTGGCGCGATCCTCTCCTCTCAAGGCTGGCAGCGCCTAGAACTTGGCGATGGCGATGGAAGGCGACAAGGCTTGAAGGTGGTCCGCGAGCCTATAGTTGAAATCTCCGAATGTTTCCTTCAGCGGGTTATATGGCTCCAGCTGCAGTGTTCGCTGAAGCCGTTGTTCATGTCACGAAAAGTGCATCCACTGATATTCTTTATACATTTAGACACTCATATATATGTACATATGGACACTCAAATATACATACAAACACTAAAATATACATATAGACACTCATGCACGAAAAGTTTTCTTTCCTCCTAAAAGTGCATACGCTACCTTGAAAAAACTTTTTTGCGACGCCTTAAATTCTATGGGACGCCTTATATTCTACGGGACTCCTTTTCTTGCCATATAAATCGGTCGGACGCCTATAATTTCATGGGACTCTTAATTTTTCCATGGGATCGCGAGCTCCTTCTCCAGTTCGTATATCCTGGCCTGAAGGAGGCAGTCGCTCGCATTTTTCGTCTTTGCCATTTGCCAGAGCATTTCTTGCTTGCGCTCTAGGTTCCAGACGTACATATGTAGTTGTTTTGTTTCACTTCGGCGTCTTGAGATTGTCTGCGACGTTCGTCGGTGTACTTTTGGAGTGCCTCTTGATGAGAGACTTCGACGCGGAGCTCCTCCATCTCTTCTTTCGTCTTCTCCAATTCGTCTCTGAGCGTTTTGTTTCTCGCCTCCTCGTCTCTGAGCTCGCCTCTGGCTTTTATGGCCTCGTGGACTTCCTCCGCTGTTCTAAGGATGGCCGCGTTTGCGTCAGCCGGTGCAACTGTTCGACTATAGTCGGAATGCCGAATGATAGAGAACAAAAGTCGGGTGATCATACGATTGCGTATACAAATACAGAGAGAGAGAGAGAGAGAGAGAGAGAGAGAGAGAAGCGGTGAGAGAATCGGTGAATAGAAATGGTGTAATAAGAATGTATCCGATTTTTCTATTTCTGGAGAATTCAGAGAGAAATTGCGGAGGAGGATAGAATTAAGAGAAATGTTAATGAAACACAGGTTTAGATAAAAGAAATTCGCGCCTAGAGTTTTTGAATACATTAGTGATTTATGCAGAGTGAGATGACAAATACTGCGAACATGGTGTGCCTCCTGCTCTCCTGGCTTTATTAAATCGGGAAATAGGATTATTTAAAAAAAAAAAAAACAGAAAAGACAATGAAAGGAAAAAAGATAGAATTAAAAGATAGGAAAATAAATTATAATATGTTCCGGGCGCTCCGGGAGTTGGAGGGAGGGGGCTGGCGGCTTTAAAGATATTATTTATAAATATGTACATATATTCACACCCACATGGAGTTCTGGTGGTGTAGCGGATGAGATGGTGCGAAAATTCTGATGCTGAGGTGAGGAACCCTGGGTACCCGAATTAAATTTGGATGCGGCGTTTGTGGTTTTTCCTACGGGCTCTTTGGGAAGGAGGCTCTAATAAAATAGAGAGAGAAAAATTTAATGTGCGCGCGCTAATTTTAATTATCTGGATACAACATATATCTATGAATACCTTCATGCTAGAGCGGGTGGAAAACCCATCTTGTGCGATCTCGACTTGGCATGTTGAATAAATTCATTAGTAAGGGAGAACATGCCTTATTATTCATATTCTTTTTATTCTCTTTTTTTACAACCCCCCCCCCTTTTGCTTATTGTTAGTTGCCCGCACGCGCTACTTTGGAGGCCGCAATCGCAAGTAGGTTTGTGCATACATAAATCTTGCTCTCCTCATTCCATTTTCACTTTTTCTATTCATGAGGGGGGGGGGGGGTAAGCTCGTGGGTTCCTCGCAACCAAGAAATGCCGCGGTATGTCCAATGACAATAATACATTTAAACAAAGAGAATGAAAGCGGAGTAACGAGAAAGAAAGAAAAAAATTATATTAAAGCGTTCTCCGAGCCGGGTATTCGGGATTTGTTTTTCTGATAATGAAAAGAGAGTGTTAGTCAAGTGCGGCAAAACGTGTTATTCCGGCTTATTTAATGTCAAAGATGAAACGGACCTTAGCTTGAAAGTTCATGCGCGACTGACGGCGGACGTCTCCGTTGTCGTCGTGCAATCCGATGGACCTCCATGTCGAGCCAGCTCTCTGGTCGAGTATAAGCCCTGCCGTGGGCGAATGTATATGAGTGTCTGTTTTTTCCCCGGATCTCCCCGTTTACGGTCATACTATTGGGCTTCTTACATACATATTTATCGTTTACACTTACACAATATAACTCTTAACAGAAGGGGGCACATCTAGAGGGGGGGGGGGAGAGATCCGCGGCGTGGGGAAGCTGCCAGCCTTCCTCTGCAGGTGTTTTCCTCACACTGCTGGCAAGATCCCCGAGTAGCCTCACCTGGCTTCACCCGCCCCCCCCCCCGGGGGGGGGGGCGGGGCCACTGCTATCCCCCGGCCGCAACAGTGTACACGTTCACTGGCTAGAGGTTTCAGAGTTCACTAGATTATGTTTGTCAAGTATATTTTTAAATTTTAAATTTTTTGAATGAATTAGTTTGTTTTTGGTAAAAATATTTAATACTTCTTCACAGGGTTTTCCTCTTGGCCTGAGGCAAGAGTTCGACCCTTGACCTCCATGTAAGAAGCCAGGCCGCATAAAGCCCGACCCCTCATCTAGATCTAATAATGTGCTTAAAGCCGACCTGATAGTATGCCTCCTGGCTTGCTGATGTGCTCGGTCCAGCCGCCTTGCAGTAGTGCCGAATCCCTCTCTGGCGCGCCCTTCCCCGAGGGGGCGGGCGAAGAGAGGAGAAGAGGAGAAGAGAGAGAGAGAGAGAGAGAGAGAGAGAGAGGGAGAGAGAGAGAGTGAGGCCTTGGAGCGGCCGATAGTAGATATGCAAATGGTGTGTGCGCCGTCTTATCTAACGGGCGCACTGAGCCATTGGTCATCAATCTTGACCTAGTTGGCGGAAGCGGGACAGCTGCGTGAGGAAAGTGCATGAGAGAGAGACAGAGACAGGGAGGGAGAGGGAGATAGAGAGAGAGAGAGATAGAGAGAGGGAGAGAGAGAGAAGAGTGTACGAGAGAAGGAACGAGAGAAATTAGCGTACGAGAGAAAGAAAGAGAGAAAAGAGTGTACGAGAGAAAGAAAGCGAGAAAGAGTGTAGAAGAGAAAGAAAGAGAGAAAGAGTGTAGAAGAGAAAGAAAGACTGCTTAGGCCGAGTGCCTTCTACTGCCTGCTGGCTGATATTCAAATATCGAGACCGGTAGCGATCGGATACTCCCACGGGCTATCAATAAAGCCGAGCAGTGCAGAGAGAGAGAGAGAGAGAGAGAGAGAGAGAGAGTGAGAGAGAGAGACTGAGAGTAAGAGAGTGTGTGAGACTGCTGCCGAGAAAGAAACAAACGAGAGACTAAGGGAAATATACTGACACATTCATAAGAAAAGTAAATTAAATTGATTACACACAATAAAGAAACAATAAAAAAATCAATAGCAAACCTTCATCTTTTCATACTGCTCGTACGTGCCAGTGCCAAGTAGCAAGCGTTCTGCTGGATATCTTCAATCGATATTATCTGAAAGAGAAAAAAGACGATTCCGAAGGAAAACATTGGCTTCTTTATGCAACAAAAAAGAGTATTATTTTATAAATAATTAATAAATGTAAATAATAATTATTATTATTTTTGGTGCTCTCCAACTTTGCCTGCGTCACGGCGACGTCATAGGCCGTCTCCTCGCAAGCCGCGACGCAACCGCAGTGCGCGTGCGGATCGATATTAAGTGGATCCGAGTCGCCTTTCAGGCGCTCCAGGCAGGAGACTGCAAATATGAAAGAAAGAGATCTCGCTCGTTCCAGGTACCTTTCTCATTATATATTCCATAAATTTTGTGTTAGCATACGAGAGCGAAGAATTACTGAGAACGTCTTCGAATAATTTGTATTTGTTTCTTTCTTTTTACAACATTTTTTCTTCTTAGCATGCAAAAATATCCCGTTAAATTTTGAAAACATAGAAAAAAAAATCTTTCTAGGGCTTACGATCATCTCCAGTGGAACAGAGATGCGTCGAGTTCTTTTTATCCTGCGCAATCCGAGGATCCGCGCAGCCACATCTGCAAATGACAGGATTCTACATATTTTTTTCTTTTTCCTCCACATGTATCGTCTTCTCATTTTATCGTATTTTATCTCCACTTCTGTCCCTTCTTTCTCGTTCTTTCCTTCTCTCTCTCACTATATTTCCATGAACTGTCCAAACCTCTCGACAATGTTTCTCTGAACACAGCTCAGTGTACATGTCTGATAGGTGTATCGAAAGCCCTGAAAATGTATCAGTTAATCATTCGACATGAGTGAACTGAAGAATAAACTAGTTTAAGCTTTTACATATATTTTTTTAAAGTCAAAAGAAAGACATTAGAAATAAACACACGCCTTTGCAACGTAGTAATTCGTGTGTGACATCGATTTACCATCTGTGCACGAGCCGTACGGCGCCTTTGCTCGGATGAACATTTTCTCAGTTGAGCACAATTATTTCGTCGTCTGACGCAACCGAGTTCACAGAGCAAGGATTGGAAATCAAAACAGCAAAAAAAAATTAAATAAATAACGATTATCAACTCTAACTAAGAACAATTGAGCTTGTATCCACATATCACAATAATGGATACAGCCATATTACAAATATTGTATGAATACTTTGGTAAGCACGACAGCCGCCTGTCGCCCGACGCCGACATCGATGGCGTGCGTGTCGAGGGGCGGCACGGCGTCCGCGTCATGGACAGCCAGCCGGAAGCCGGCGCCCTCCGTCGTCGCGAGGAAGTCGTCCGCCGACGACAGCGAGTCCGTTTGCTGTGCAATCGAGACTCGCTCATATAAAGTAAAGATAGTCTAGCATTTAGAGAGTGAACAGACTATTCTGATTGTAAGAGGTTAAAGGAGGTGATCGCCAAAAATATCATGCACAAATACATACATTTGTGGTTTTTCAAATTGCCGCCGTTCTTCGAGCTCTCATACGCGCTTGTTCTATTTTAAAAAAAAAAGCGTGTTTGTGCGACCTGCGAAACAGCACACGTTGGAATATGTATGTATTCATTAATTCTCGGTGATAGTCCTCCTTTAAGTATTCGTCGCATGCCACCTTGGCAGTAGTATACCGTAGGTGAGACCGACACAAGCGACCGACTTATTCGCCCGAAACTGGAGGCATGTACCGAACTCGGGATGAATGAAGAAAGAGAATGCACTCCTCAAGGTGATTAGTGCCACTTATTTTGGATTCTCTCTTCTCTCTTCCTCTCTATCTCTCTATATCTCTCGCTCATTTTTCACTGTCTACACTTCTCTCTATTCCTCTGTATCTCTCTCTCTTTCGTCACTCTCTCTTCTATCTCAATTATCTCCCTCTTTTCTCTCTCTCTCTCTCTGTCTCTCTCTCTCTCTCCTCCCTACATCGGACAGAGCTCGCCGGCAAATGTGCACTCAGTGACAATGTCATCGTAGCCATAGACAGCCGCTGCCTTCTGCTGCTCGCTGAGCTGGCCGGCGAGAAGGGCGAGCATGTCTCGTGCGCGGTCTGTGATCTCGAGACTCGATGCTCCTCCCGATGCCTGAGTTGTTAGGGGATACGGTAATTGAATACATATTTTTTCTTTTCTTTTTTTCATTAGCCTGCTCTGATATAGCATGCCATGGTATTACTTTAATTTTAATATATTGTCGCATCTTTAATTGTTGAATGAATAAATAAATAAATGAACAAATAAAAATGCTTCCCAAGTATGGTGAGCGCTGTTCCCATAGCATTCTCACCTATTTATAGTTTCCTCACAACATTCTACACTACACACATATTTCGCAATATTCTCACAGTCTGCAAAAGACTTATAACTTCCCTAGTCCGATCGAGACCTTGGGAAAACAACGTGAGGATTTTTTTCGACCAATGTCTGGATTTTTTTCGGCAAACTACAAAATAGTTGCACTTTTGTTCTCTCATACTTTAGCCCTCTCTCTCTCTCTATCCCTTCCTCTCTCTCTCTCTCTCTCTCTCTCGCTTTCTTTCTCTCCCTCTAACTCTCTCTCTCGCGCTCTCTCTTGACTAACAATTAGCTCATTTCCTATATGGTAGGTATACATACCTTTCCTATTTTTCAAAATCATGTTAGACGCTTTATTGTATTTATTTAAAACATTTTTGCGCATATTAGAGGAGTCTTTGATGTCGGTGATAAAGTCTTTTATACAAGATTGCTTTCGTTTAATGGGGGTTTAATGTAGTCGCGTGTGCAATTTCGTAGCTTACCATCAGAAACATTCTCCATGGCGATCTCTCAATATACATACCACATGGAGTTTTGCTGCAGTTTCTGTAAAAAATTCAAAGCGCATTGAAAAATTGATGCATTCAGAACCTCTTTTTATTTACTGCGTTGTGAAATTATACCGTCCGGCGCACTACTAACCAACCTTTAAGAATTAAGGAATGGAATCATAGTTACAGGATTTGCATCCGATATTGACCGCATTTTCTTTGCCGTTATCATATGGCACTCTCCGAATGGTACATGGAACCTCGGAGTGCAGAGGACGTCCTTGCGGGTGGCTCCCTTTTTCTCATTGGATCTCTCTTTATTCCATTCAACGCCTTCATTTTCTACATGCTTAAGATCAGAGACAAGGCTAGTGTAATATACATACATACATATTTAAGAATTTTGAAAACTACAAAATGACAATGGAGTTCCAATTTGTTGTTATCCTCTTAAAGGAAATTTTTTTTCATTTCAGTGTTGTCAGCTTTTAGACATAACAAATTTTCTGCTTACAAATGGTTGAGCAAATTAAGGAAAGCAACATTTAAAAATAGATTTTTTAAATCCGCTTCTAGAATATTATCGGCTATCGTTTTCTGGTGAGCGCATCTCTCGCAGACTTTCTGTGCTTTCTTTTCAACGGGACGTTGCCTGGCATCGCCATTCTCTTCAAGACGAGAATTGTCTCCGGCAATGGCCGAGTGGTGATGCAGGCGAGGAAAGATAGATTTACAAACAAAAAAATTGTTTGAAACAACATTGTTTCGGCGTAAAACTGAAACAATATTGTTTCTGTTTTACGCCGAAACAATGTTAGTTTCCAAAACAATTTTTTGTGTAATCTATTTAGGAAACAATTATCAAAACAAAATAATAACTGAATAGTCAATTGTAGAACCGTGGTGTAGGTACTTATGTGTAGCGGGAAGAGAGACGGTTATAAATGTATATCTTTATTTTACATATAAAATAGCATGATGATACACTATCTAAATATGTGGGGAAGGAGGGCAGAGCCCGGGGCAGCCGCCTGGTAAGGTGGTTCTCTCAACACTCAAGTGTTCCTCATGCAATGGCAGCTATTACAGTAGTTATTTTGACATGACAAAAGGAGGAGGATCGCCGAAAAAATAATTATTGTTCAAATTGCCGCTTGTTCACCCTTCGAGTAGGCACTCTCTCATCTCGCGCGCTATTCCGCGGGTCGTACAAACTCGCTGCGTGAAAAAAGAATAACCGAAAACGAGGTTCGAAGGACCGAGGCAATTTAAAATTTCTGACGAGAATTTTTCGTGATCGCTCTATTTTAATCATCTCAGATTACCCGAGACAATAAGTGCATGATGAACCTTTTTTTTATCAAGTTTCGCCAGTCGTTTATAATTGCTGCTTATGCATGCATAATATGGTTTTGCATGAATTATAAGAAAAAGTCCGTTAGGAGCTATGAAAACAACCTATAGAAACAATTTGAATAGGAAAAATTATAATGCTCTCATTTCAGTCTCTAGTAACGAACATACTACCCGGATCAATCCACTTCTACTATGAGCCCTCCATTTATGGATTGGCTTCTGATGAAATCGTCAGATTCGTCAAGGTTGTCGTCATTTATACTTGCAAACATTTTTTTAGTTTTTTTTTACATAAGCTTAGGCATTTTTACGAGTTTATACGAATAAAAGTAATTATAACTAAAACATTCCTCACACATTTAGGATGGTCACTATATAAAATTTATTGTAATAAACAGCTTCTCCACTATTTCACCGCTCTTATTTTATGGGTTAGCAACATTGATTTTGTATCGGAAAGGTGTGACACGTTCTCTAAAAATGGTGAGAATTAAAATTTAAATCAAAAGATAATCTTAAGGAAACAAATATTGATTTTAGATGGACCATTTATCTTCTCATTCGACATAGAAGCTTCATCGCTCACCAGTTAACTACTTTAATTTCAAAGATTGAACAGAGGTAGACATTTATGATAATTCTTTTTCTTTCAGAATATAACTTAACTCTTAATTGAGGAGCATGAACAAAACTGATTAGTAAGAGCGAAGAAACGCGTAGAAAACGTCAAAAAAGATTACTGTTTTAGGCTCATTGTTAACACTTATATTCTGCGCGGCGGTCTTGGCCGTAAATTTCGCAGCAGCAGTAGGTCAGCACTAGATTTCGTTATTTTTTACATTTTTAATTTGTTTTTCGAAATTAAAAAAAGTGATTCGCAGGACAAAACAAGTGGTGGAATTGGTTCACTTTAATGCTGTTCGTCTTCAACTCAGCGAGTCATTCCGTGCTCATTTTGGCATTCTCGCCAATGCTAAGGTAAGGCTGCCATATGAGAAATGCGAATCTCGGACATATGAAACTGATGATGGCAGAGATAGGAAGAGAGAGATATAAAGGCGGAGGGTGACAGAGAGTGAGAGACAGAGAGAGAGAGAGAGAGAGAGGGAGAGAGCAAGGGCGAGCGAGAGAGTGAGAGTATGTTTTTCTCACTCAAATGTTCTAATTATTGCAGAAGTCAAATTCTCATCAAGTTCCGTCACAAGTCGCCACTCGTTCAGCCCTTGTCCTCCTTCGTTCAAACTTCTACTAGATATAGAAGCCTCCCTCTAAGCAAGACAAGAGAATGGCTTGAGTACTCCTCGTTTTTCCACACTGTTTTGTGCTTCTGTCTTTGCGCGATTTTGACATAAGAAAAGAATAAAGATAAGCAGAAAAAGGCTGCAGATGGTAGCGATAAACAAATAAAATAAAACACTTGCTCTTGTTCATTAATGTATTGCGACTGTTGTTTAAAAGACAAAAATCTGACGCTAGCGCCATTCTCGTCGACGAATGTTTAGCTCATCTAGACATTCATTGCCCGTACATAATTGTGCGACAGAACGTTCTGTGTACAAGACCATTTCGAGATATCATTTTGACAAGAAATACAGTGCTCATATAAAGTTCAAAAGATGTGTGCTCTATAAACAAAGGACACTTCTTATAAGCCTATTGTTTTTTTTCTCTCGCTCTCTCTCCCGCACTCTTCCCTTTATACATACATATTTCTCCCTCATGTTCTGTCTGGCAATTGCTGACCCTGACTGGGCATCTTATAGTTAGGAGGAGAGAGAGAATCATTTATTATATAAATTCTTATTGCTCCATAATTAACAAAACAGTAAAGAGACTATTACCATGCATCCTTCTTCAAGTCACTTGCACCGTAGAAAGTTTGTGTTTTTAAGAGAGCCAAACTGATAGACTCGACCATGCCCCGTGGTAAAGAGGACAGGTAACAAAAGTACCCTTTGATCCTAATTTCCTTAATACATCGTGTACAGGACCAAAAAGGCTTCCCAAAACCGTTTTCAGAAATTTTTTTCTCAAGTATGTCTACAGTATACCCTGATATACCAAAAATATTCAAATGAGCGTAAGTCCGTTCAATGGCGACCAATCTCAATTTTGAAACATTTGTTCGATTCCTTGTATGATGGGGCATAAAAAAGTCCTCAGTATCATTTTTCTATAATCTTCATTATAGTGGTCATTTTGGCAAAAATGTGTTTTGAGGGGTCCGTTTCGGGCATCGGGACCCCCTCGTGTTAAAAAACGGAGAACACCACGTGAAAGAGCATTTTCGGCCTCTGAGGCACCGTGCAAGCTCATTCATCGAGCCATAACTACGCTCAATGTTAATATTTAAAAATCGTTAGTATATCATTTAAGAGCTCTCACGGAGATCTTCAAATGATACATACATACTTTTATTGAAAAGTTTCAATTTATATGGAAAATTTCGTTCTGTACAATTAGAAGGCTTAAAAAACTACTTTAAAACATTTTTGCCTATCGAAACATACATCATAAGAAAGAGGATGAAATTTGGTACAAGCTGAACCCCTTTCAATCGAATTCCATACATACGATCTTTAATTATAAATCATAAAAGTAGTGCCAGTAGCGTCGCTGTCATTTCGGTCAAGAATTGACATTTTAGGTTATTCGAATTAGAATATTCCAATCCTTTTTTTTACACTTTTTCCATGAGACGTGGCTATCCTACTCTTATGGCTTATAACAAAAGATAGTATGCAGGGAATTCCATTGAAAGGGGTTCATCTTGTACCAAATTTCATCCTCTTTCTTATGGTGTATGTTTCGACAGGGAAAATGTTTTTAAAGTAGCCTTTTAAGCCTTATAATTGAACAGAACGAAATTTCTCATATAAATTGAAACTTTTCAATAAAAGTATGTATGTATCTTTTGAAGATCTAAGTGAGAGCTCTTAAATGATATACTAACGATTTTTTTAATATTAACATTGAGCGTAGTTATGGCTCGATGAATGCGCTTGCACGGTGCCTCGGAGGCCGAAAATTGGTGTTTGAATGCGCGCCCTCTCAGAGATGAGCAGAGGGGCGCGAAGCGGTAGCGAGCGGATTGGCACGTGAGTCATGAGTTATGAAATATCTGTAGGGGGGTTAGTCTTCATTCTACGCTCAAGTGTCCGTAAGAGGTGGTGTGGTTACCCGGCCCGCCCCCACCCGTTATGTAGTGAAAGGAATCGTCTCGAGCGGTTTGGAGTTTGGTATTATATTCCCAGGTCCGAGGAGGGCTTTCTTGACGAGCGGACTTGCCGGTCTTCCCGCAGGAGTAACATATGCGATTTGGCGAGCAGCAGGGCAGTCCATGGCGGCAAGCACGCGGAAGATGTATGAGGGCAGCGAGCGAGCTAGGATCGCTTTCTGCAGAGGAATCGGGATGGACACGGACAGCCCTCTTGCTCTGTGTGCATATGTTGCACACAAGTTTGCCGACGGAGCTTCCGCGGCGACATTGACGACTGCAACAGCAGCATTCAAGACAGCGACTGGGCATACGGTCAACCATCTCAGAGAAGGAGCAGTAGTGGACATGGTGTGTTCAAGTTATCAGATCGTTTTACTCTAGTTCTGTTTATCGCGGCTTCCAAGAACCCAGGAGTTCTCTCAGGTGAAGGCGGCAGCTCAGCGGCAGAAGGCTGTACGCCATCATTCAGCGGCAGAGAGGGCGGATGTAGACAGGCTGATCGCATGGGCGCTACGGGAGGATGCGAAGCATGAGGACATCCGGATTGGGCTTTTTGCAGCCTTGGCCATGGCGGCACTGCTCAGGGTGTCGGAAGCGGTGGCCCTGCAGCGGAAGGATATCAAGAAGGAAGGGAATGTCGTGGCCATTTCCATCCGCAGAGCCAAGAACGACCAGAACATGCAGGGAAGGGTGACGAGTGTCATTGCTGAAGCCAACTCGCCCGGTGAGAGGCTCTTCAACTCGCATATCGACTGGGTCCCGTCCAATGGTGAAGCTTACATTTTTGCGAGTAGAAGTACCGGAAGGCCCCTCACCACTTCTACCATGCGAAAGGAACTCGGCATAGCTTGTGATGAGGCGGGCATTGCTCGCATCACTCCGCATCAACTCAGGGTGGGCGGGACGTCAGTCTCGATCGTATCCGGCGCGACTCTGGACCAAATCCGAATCCGAGGTAGATGGCGCTCAGTGGGAGGCATGAGTCCGTACATCAAAGACTCACTGCCGGCGCAAAGGGGGCGCTCTTTCTCTTTAGGCCAACAAGTTTTGGGGGAGTTGTACAATTTTTCAGCTTTATTCATAACGAGAATTGTAAATACTGTGTTTGGCTGCTTTAGCACTATATTAATGTCTTCCGCAGCGTGTAATTTGTACATATTGTTGTACAGGCTCTACAACTGTATCTGTAATAGTGCGAATCTCTGAGAGGGGAGGGGTTCAAACAGAAATTATGGGGAGCGACGGAAGGAGTGAAACGAACTGTAGGAGCACCCATAATGCGCCATTTTGATCGACTTGCGCGCATTTTTCGAGTGCTACCGTAAAAAATAGTAAGAGTTCCACTTTCACAATAATTGTTTTAGAGGTAACAAAGCACGCTCTTTCACGTGGTGTTCTCCGTTTTTTAACATGAGGGGGTCCCGATGCCCGAAACGGACCCCTCCAAACCACATTTTTGCCAAAATGACCCCTATAATGAAGATTATAGAAAAATGTTACTCAGGACTTTTTTATGCCCCATCATACAAGGAATCGAACAAATGTTTCAAAATTGAGATTGGTCGCCATTGAACGGAGTTACGCTCATTTGAATATTTTTGGCATATCAGGGTATACTGTAGACATACTTGAGAAAAAAAAATTTCTGAAAATGTTTTTGGGAAGCCATTTAGGTCCTACACACGCTCTGTTAAGGCAATTAGGATCAAAGGGTACTTTTGTTCCCTGTCCTGTGATGGTCGAGACTCTCAGACAGGCTCTCTTAATGAATAAAATGAATTATTATCTATTAAGTCTAGGCTAGAAACTTGCAAACGCCAGATTGGAGGTGACGAAAATTTTGAATTTCGGACTGTTCTTGTTAAGTCTATTGTCAAAAAATCTGGGAAAAACCACGTGTTCAAGGCTTAAACTACTAAATGAGCAGAACATCTCTGATATGCTTACGAAAGTGAATCGGTAAATGGTGAATAAAGTGATTGTGAAGTATATATGGATAGACAACGAAAACATGCATTTATAAATGAATGAGTGGAAGAATTTAGGGGCAGAATAGAGAAAGGAATCGTAATAGGCTCAAAGCTCGAAAAGGCACGTAATTGTTCGAGAGAGAAAAAGGCACAGCACAGGCAGATACTCATATGGCAGTAATCGGAATGTTGTAACGGAATAAAGCAGCATTTACAAAGGAATACAGCAACATTTCTTTCAATATAAAAGAAAATTTAAGAGTGATAGAATGGTGAAAAATAGGAAATATAAAAGCTATTACATTAAGCAACAGGCAATTAGCTGGACGGGGAGCTAAAGCTTTGCTAGCCCAGAGTCACTGTGAGAAGTGATACAAGGGGCCGAGCCGAAGAGTAACTCACAACTAGCTACGGAGGTTACGGTATGGAAGCTCTATTCTGGATATATCCTAACAGCAAAGTTAGCATTCTTGTTTTCCTTCTTCGTCTTCTTCTTATTAATCTTCGTCGCCTTATACTATCTTCAAGCGTCACGTAGCAATTCAAAGTACTGAAAAAAAAATCTTTCTTTGATCTCGGAAATCGACGAGACAAGAGATTTTTCAAAATTTCTAAATCTCACATGGTCAGCTATCTCATAATACCTTTTCTTCACGTTCACATTGTCAGTCCATGTCTTTCTCCTTATGTCTGCCTCTCCCTCTCTCCTCTCTTTCTCTCACTTTCTTCTCACGTTCTCTAGCCCTCTCTCTCTCGCTCTCTCCTCGCTTGTCTCTCTCTATCTCCCTCCCTACTACCTCTTTTTCTTTTTTTTTTCTCTCTCTCTCTCTCTGCCTCGCTCTCAATATCTCTCACTCCCTCTCCATCTCTCTCTCATTCACTCTCTCCCTCCCTCGTTCTCTCTCTCCCTCGCCCTCTATATCTCTCTGAACTTCTCTATCTCTCTCTCTCTCTCTCTCTCTCTCTCTCTCTCTCCCTCGCTCCCTCTCAATCGCTTTCTATGTCTCTGTCACCCTCTCTCTCTCTCTCTTTCGCTGGCTCTTTCTGTTTCTCCCTCCCTCCCTCGCTCTCTCTCTCTCCCTCGCCCTCTATATCTCTCACTCTCTCCCCTCTCACTCTCTCTCTCTCTCTCTTTCTCTCTCTCTCTCTCTCTCTCTCTCTCTCTCTCCAAGTCCTCGCCTGTCGGATGTCCTCAAGCTGCTTTCGTAACTCGCGCACCGTCTGATTCGTCGAGCGAAGTTGGTCCCTTCATATTTTTTTTATATTAACTGGTGAATATAATCTTTTTTATGTCGCCTTTACCTCTTGCTTTTTACAGGTACCGCTCAGTAAAATGGTAGGTAACAAAGCATTATCAGACGATAAAAAATGTATTAATATATATATATATATATATATATTATTTATTTATTTAAATAATATTACAAAATGTAAAAAATAGAAAAAAGAGCAAAATAAGCATACTTGAGCGCGACAATGTCCGGCTGTTCACTTTCATGCTCATCATCCCTCAGCGAGATGGCCGCATGCGCATGAACCAGTCGAGATTCTGCTCCTATGAACAATTCCGTTATTCGCCTTCTGCCAAACTTTCTAAAATCCGGCAGAGAAAAGAGGATAATGTTGAGGTGGAAAGCTGTTTAAAGGAGGTTTAAACCCGGTAACTCCTAGCACGAAATGGCCGATCATATAGCACGATAGGTTTAAGCAATTTGAACCTGGAAATTTGCCAAGATCGTAAAGCAAGCATTTTCCTGACAATTTTAAATTGGCGGTTTGCGTCCGGTAGTGAATCGTGCAAGTGTCGACATACATTTCACGGCCTATGGAATCATATTTCACCCCTCGCTGGTCAACTCTGCTCCTACAAGCGTTTTTGGCCGAAATTTAGTTGGCGACAACTGTTAAATTTAAAGTTCTGTTCAACATACTAATATTCCCTTAGGTTCAGGCAACGCTTTTCAGATGGAAAATAGGTTTAGAACCTTGGCTCTTTGCTGATGTTTACAGAATCATCCTAATAGCAAAAATTTTGAGTTTTCGCATCTTTTAAGGACAACTCTGGATGGCGCCGGAGCTGTTGCGGGGAGAGGAAGAGGCTGCGGCGGCAACGGCTGTCGGAGACATTTAGGCACTGACAATGAGCATAGTGGCATCCGAGATTATCACTAGACGACCGGCGTGGAATGCGATTGGCCGGAAGAAGCTGTATGGTAGGAGACTGTTAGAAAAGACAAACTGCGCAAGGTTTCGGCACTTAGAGCTGATCTACCTCATCAAGAAGGGAGGCGCTGCTCCCATTCGTCCTGAACTTCACTCAGCGGAAGGCGTTGAAGTTACGCCGGCACTTGTCGGTCCTTGAACTCTTATTTTGATATCTCATATTTACTTTTTGACAAATTTAAAACTTTTAATTTAAGCTTCACCTTGTCCGCGATTGCTGGAGCGAAAGTCATCGTCCAAGCATTTCGACAGTCCGTTCCATTCAACGGTCCATGTCTGGTGGGAAGCAACAGAACCTCATGGACCACGTCTTCAACATGATGGAGCAGTACGCGAACTCACTCGAGGAGGAAGTCGCTGACCGCACGAAAGAACTGGTCGAGGAGAAGAAGAAGAGCGATATTCTACTCTTTCGAATGCTGCCAAAGTTAGCAGATGACGTGTACAATTTTTGTGATCGTGATATTCAGAGAAATAAATAGCGCAATCATCATCTTCACAGGCAAATCAAGCTCGGCCACTCGGTCCTTCGAGAGTGTTACGGTATTTTTCAGCGACGTCGTCAATTTCACGCAGTTGTCTCAGAAGTGCCCACCGATTCAGGTTGGGACTTGAAGAAAGAGGGGCACTATTTTTCAATGGCATTTTCAAGGGAGGGGGTACTATTAGAGGAGGGTTTAATAGAAGGAGTGGTACTAATAGAGTAAATACGGTATTTGCTTCTCTATCCGCCGTTCTAAATGATAAATAATTAACCTTTTTTTGAATAAAGCAAGGCATCGAAGACAATGAGAAAGTTAGAAGTTGAAAAAAGTATTGTTTTCGGCTTAGAGAATATTTGGCATATTGCGAGACATAAATTACGCATTCGAGATTGCTAAACATAAAGAGTATGTAAAGTTTGCACTTATTAAGATCACGAGTTTGCCTGCCATTTAGCTGCAAAACTCGTGCAGTGAGCGGCTGGTCAGTGGTCAGTTCATTTTTTATTTATTTATCTTTTCCAGATTTAAAACATTTGATTAAATTATTATCTATTACCATAGTTGTTTTTTTAATGTTTTTTTAAGGAAAGATAAGCTAGTGACGAAACTAAATATATATGTCATCAAATTGTTCAAATTATTTCTCAAGAAAAAAGCTTTACATTTCTCCTCTTATTGCCAACGGCTGCGTATTTTCCATCTCACTTTCAGATGGAGAATGATGAGATCGCCTTGTTGGAAGGTCAAGAAGAGCAGCAGAAAGTTGCGACTCTTGACGCCGTCTTCTGCTACCTCGCAAGTGCGTTTTGTGGCAGAAAGATATTTATATGATTGGATTTATTAATAATCAGAAATTCGTATACGTTATTTTGCATATTTTAATGATATCTTTCGCTGAATTCGCGAGACGCAAAATTTTTTTCAAGTAATTGTTTAAAAAAAAGTAATTTAAAAAAGAGACCGCGCAATGCTAGTGCACAATCAATCATGTTTAATTTTGCCATTCGTGTTCGACACATTTGAATTTATTAATCTTATAGTTGAGACATTGAAGAAAAAAAACAAACGGTCATGCATGACTGACTAATCTATTACACACAAAAAAATAGTTTGAAACAACATTGTTTGGTGCACGATTGTTTTATGAATTGTATGAAACAACAATTGTTTCAAAAAAATTGTTTGGCATATCAAACAATTTGTTTTGCCGATTTGCACGCTATCCAGTCCGAGGCAATTGTTTGGATTGTTTCATGGAAATTGTCTGATATATCATAGAACCGCAGCGCAGCCGCGATGGCGAAGTAGCGATCACGTCCGATCTGGCGAGTTAGGCAACGTCGAGCAGCGACACAAGAGTTCAAACCCATATGACGCGATTTGCGAGAGAATCAAAATTTGGTAATAGGGCTGGGGCCCTAGAAAAATCATCATCTCCGATTTTGCTTAAAAGTTGTTTATTGGTTAATTCAGACCTGGAGAATCGATTGGGATGGGTCTTGAAGCTTAAAAATGTCGTTTTGAAAAGTTATGAAGAGTTGAAAAATTGCGCATCTTTTTGAGGTGGTCGAGTAGGGCGCACGTTTATGAACATTTCTCCTCGCGCAGTAAAGTAATTAGTGTGAAAAGTTTAACATAGATAAATAAGATATTGCTTAAACTAAAAGTCAAAACAGAATTAGAAAATGTTTTAATATCGATTTTTTACGTGTTCTCAAATTCAATGCCGAATGAACGTGTTAGAATGCAAAATCGGCGGACCATTTTGTATGCATCGCATAGAGCATAAAATTAGCTTTCGTATGATGTATAGGATGTTCAATTTTAAGGAACTCTTAGACTGTTTATGCGAATATGCCATGCGCGACTGCGAAAACTAGCGTCGAATCGCGGCGCGACTGCGAAAACCGGCGGCGAATCGCGGCGCGACACGATATTGGTCTAATTCGAATACTGATTTTCTATGCATCTAATGATATTCTGTTTTTCATATCTCTTTATTACTTTATTAAGACAATTAAGCTCATTTTTGAACAAAAAATACAATTTTCAGCCAAATATTTACGAATTCACTCATCTCCACAAAAAGAGACCTAGTTGTTGTGAAAGTACGTTAAATTTGCTACAAAGTAACATTCTTGAAACGGAAATTAAAGGTATCTATTTCACGCTACAAGTCGAAAAGCGACACAAACCCTCTATAAGACTATGCATATACACCAATTCACCACATCCACTTCCGAATTTCATTGTGTGAATTGGAATATTCGAAATGCTAAATTGGTTCCGACTGAAATATGTGGTGAACCTGGTGAATTCTTGAATATAAATAATGTTATAGCCGGTTTGCGTCGCTTTTCGACTTGTAGCGTGAAATAGATACCTTTAATTTCCGTTTCAAGAATGTTACTTTGTAGCAAATTTAACGTACTTTCACAACAACTAGGTCTCTTTTTGTGGAGATGAGTGAATTCGTAAATATTTGGCTGAAAATTGTATTTTTTGTTCAAAAATGAGCTTAATTGTCTTAATAAAGTAATAAAGAGATATGAAAAACAGAATATCATTAGATGCGTAGAAAATGAGTATTCGAATTAGACCAATATCGTGTAGCGCCGCGATTCGCCGCCGGTTTTCGCAGTCGCGCCGCGATTCGACGCTAGTTTTCGCAGTCGCGCATGGCATATTCGCATAAACAAGTCGAAGAGTTCCTTAAAATTGAACATCCTATACATCATACGAAAGCTAATTTTATGCTCTATGCGATGCATACAAAATGGTCCGCCGATTTTGCATTCTAACACGTTCATTCGGCATTGAATTTGAGAACACGTAAAAAATCGATATTAAAATATTTTCTAATTCTGTTTTGACTTTTAGTTTAAGCAATATCTTGTTTATCTATGTTAAAATTTTCACGCTAATTACTTTACTGCGCGAGGAGAAATGTTTATAAACGTGCGCCCTACTAGACCACCTCAAAAAGATGCGCAGTTTTTCAACTCTTCATAACTTTTCAAAACGACATTTTTAAGCTTCAAGACCCATCCCAATCGATTCTCCGGGTCTGAATTAACCACTGAACAACTTTTGAGTGAAATCGGAGATGATGATTTTTCTAGGGCCCCAGACATTTTGATTCTCTCGCAAATCGCGTCATATGTGGTCAATGTTTTCCCAACATGTTTTGCGCGTTTTATTTTTCATAAAAACCGACAGTACGCCGTTCAATTGGGTACCATTAGTCAACATATTCTCTTTCTCTTTATAAGTGAACCAGGAATTGGCCGTGTTGCAGAAGTTGGATCCCTCGCATTTGTGCGTGTAATCAAACCGCTCAACTTTACTTATTCGCGTCTCTCTGTACCTCACTAGAACCACCTTTCTGTGTAGAATCTAATGACATAGAGAAAGAGTGACCTTTCCGTCTCTTTAGATTAAAAGAAACACAAAAACTCACAAATCTCACATGCAGTCGTTTCTGCGTTCAATTATCAATCAATATGGTCTCTCTCTCTCTCTCTCTCTCTCTCGGTGTTTCGCTCCCTCGCTCCCTCTCTCCTTCTCTCTCCCTATCTCTCTCTCCCTTCTCTCTCTCTGTCTCTCTCTCTCTCTCTCTCTCTCTCTCTCTACTAAACTAACAAATCTCAGACTTGCCTGTCTATGGACCTTCTCAGACTTCGGATGAGGAAACTTCTTTTAAAAGTCTAATCGTTCAGACTTACTTTATTACAACATTAAATAGCTCAAAAAACCGCCTTTTCTGTAGAAGAATGTAGGATTGAGAGAGAATCAACATAAGTCACGTTGAGCAGTAAAACTCTTGAAAAAACCTTTTGGCTCTTCTGTCTCTCTCTCTCTCTCCATTCATATTTGTATTTTCCTAATTATGTTACTGTCATCGCGTCTTTGAAATCACATGCTCTCTTGCCCTTGGATCAGGCAAGAGGCAGTCGCGAAATTAAGAGTGAGTTTTTGCAAATTTGTCCAATACTCGTTGAGGCAAGCCCTTCTGGTGGAGACATTATCGCTGGCACATTCTGGTCTACCTCATCATCTCCATGGCTTCCTCGTTCGGAACTGCCAAGAACTATCTCATGATGATGTCACAGGTTTATAAAAAGTTGCCAAAACTATATAAAAAAAATTCGAGACAAATTATGAATGTTACTTTAAGTAAGCAAAGGTACTTGTTCGATGTGGTTTAAGGAAAAAATAAAGTTTTTAGACAGTTTAGACAGTTACTAATAATATCCTTTTTCCTAAGTCAATCAATACTTGAGGCGCATTCTGTTGTTGTGGACACGTCATGCGACTGCGGCCCGAAAAAAGCTCGGACACCGACGTACCCGTTGGACTATGTTAGAGGCGACGTTCTATGTTATATTTAAAAGACATAAATCGGAAATATTTACTACAAGCTATTTGACGTTATTCTATAAATTAAATAGAGAGCAGAAGAGAAGAGGAGAGTAGAAATGAGGGAGAGAAGAAGCTCCGCTAGGAAGAATAAGAACGCTGGGGAACGGAGAGAGAGAGAGAGAGAGAGACGAACAAAGGATTACAAATAGAAGAGGAAGGGTTAGAGCAAAAAGGGTCTCATGAAAGGGGTGGTCTCCCAAATTTTCACGCTCAAAATTCTCTGAACAAATTCATAAACAGCCCTGATTCCCGACAAATCAATATCTTCTCAGAAGCTAGTCTCAATCCTGAGAAGCTCCTTCATCTGAGAATTATAGCCAAACTTTTGATAAATAACCAAAGAAAGACCCGGCAATACATAGGCAAGCCTTTCAAGGGTGACAAAGGAACAAGTTTATCACTTGTGCAAAAAGTAAAACGACCGAACAATAGATTTTCTCAAAAGAGAGAAAGCTAAGACGAACCGGCAAACCAGCCCAAATACGATCAAAGTGAAAATGATGTCTTCAGATCTACTTTTATACGATTCCCAAATAGACGGCATTTCTATTCGCGCGAAGAAGGGATCTCTTTCTGATTCCCGGAAAGTGGGGGAACTTTTACTGTGTTAAGAGAGCCTGTCTGAGAGACTCGACCGTCACAGGACAGGGAACAAAAGTACCCTTTGATCCTAATTTCCTTAATACAGCGTGTGTAGGACCTAAATGGCTTCCCAAAAACGTTTTCAGAAAAAAAATTTTCTCAAGTATGTCTACAGTATGCCCTGATAGTCCAAAAATATTCAAATGAGCGTAACTTTGTTCAATGACGACCAATCTCAATTTTGAAACATTTGTTCGATTCCTTGTCTGATGGGGCATGAAAAAGCTCCGGTAACCTTTTTCTAAAATCTTCATTATAGGGGTCATTTTTGTAAAAATCTGTTCTGAGGGTCCATTTCGGGCATCGGCACCCCTCCATGTCAAAAAACGGAGTATACCACGTGAAAGAGCGTGGTTTGTTACCTCTACTACAATTATTGTAAAAGTGGAACTCTTACTATTTTTTACGGTATCACTCGAAAAATGCGCGCAAGTCGGTCAAAATGGCCCATTTTCGGCCTCCGAGGCACCGTGCAAGCGCATTCATCGATCCATAACTACGCTCAATTTTAATATTATAAAATCGTTAGTATATCATTTAAGAGCTCTCACGGAGATCTTCAAATGTTGCATACACACTTTTGTTGAAAAGTTTGGATTTATATGGGAAATATCATTCTGTATAATAAGAAGGATTAGAAAACTACTTCAGAAACGTTTCCACATAACAAGTCATATATCAAAAGAAAGAGGATGAAAGAGGATCATACTTTTATTGAAAAGTTTCAATTTATATGGGAAATTTCGTTCTGATCAATTATAATTCTTAAAAAACTACTTTAAACACATTTTCGCCTGTCGAAACATACATCATAAGAAAGAGGATGAAATTTGGTACAAGCTGAACCCCTTTCAATCGAATTCCATACATACGATCTTTTATTATAAATCATAAAAGTAGTGCCAGTAGCGTCGCTGTCATTTCGGTCAAGAATTGACATTTTAGGTTATTCGAATTAGAATATTCCAATCCTTTTTTCTACACTTTTTCCATAAGGCCTTCTTATCCTACTCTTATGGCTTATAACAAAAGATCGTATGCATGCAATTAAATTGAAAGGGGTTCATCTTGTACCAAATTTCATCTACTTTCTAATGATGTATCATAGGACATGTGGAAATGTTTTTGTAGTAGTTATTAAAGCCTTATAATTGTACAGAACTAAATTTCCCATATGAAACGAAACATTTCAATAAAAGTGTGTATGCAACATTTGAAGATCTCCGTGAGAGCTCTTAAATGATATACTAACGATTTTGTAATATTAAAATTGAGCGTAGTTATGGATCGATGAATGCGCTTGCACGGTGCCTCGGAGGCCGAAAATGGGCCATTTTGACCGACTTGCACGCATTTTTCGAGTGATACCGTAAAAAATAGTAAGAGTTCCACTTTTACAATAATTGTTGTAGAGGTAACAAACCACGCTCTTTCACGTGGGATACTCCGTTTTTTGACATGGAGGGGTCCCGATGCCCGAAATGGACCCCTCAAAACAGATTTTTGCAAAAATGACCCCTATAATGAAGATTTTAGAAAAAGGTTACTGGAGACTTTTTATGCCCCATCAGACAAGGAATCGAACAAATGTTTCAAAATTGAGATTGGTAGCCATTGAACAGAGTTACTCTCATTTGAATATTTTTGGTCTATCAGGGCGTTTTTGGCATACTTGAGAAAAAAAATTTTCTGAAAACGTTTTTGGGAAGCCATTTAGGTCCTACACACGCTGTATTAAGGAAATTAGGATAAAATGGTACTTTTGTTCCCTGTCCTTTTACAATGGGGGCATGGTCGAGTCTCTCAGATTGGCTCTCTTAATTAGATCTTTTAAAATTCCATGTTTTAGAAAGACGTCGACAAAACAATCATTTACCTGATTATGCTGACTTGCCATGTGCTCCCTCTTATTCCAACAATCATTTCGTACAGGTTACATCTGTTTATTTTCTGTCAACAAACATATCTAGACACCGAATGCTTCCGGACTTCACAATTCACTTCTTCTTGTGCAGGGATCGCAAGCGCACCATTCAATTGGCCCTCATGTTGAGAGGCGTTCTCATCGTGCTCAAGCTGGCCCTTCCAAACGCTCAAGTCTATTGGCAGATAACGTGTATCGGACTGGAATTCGCGTGCACTTTGGTAAGCTTGTCTCCGACTTCTTCTTTTTCTTCTTCTTTTTCGATATCATATAAATTGCTAACCGGGAAAAAAGATTATAGACTCTGAATGACCTTTTTGGTATCCATTTGAAGTACTGTCCATCTAGACCGAGCTGGCTACGTGCATTACATTGCTTTTCGAACTGCTGCCGACGTCCATGAGGTTCGTCGACAATTATGAGACGTATCCTTTCTCGTAACTTGTCCTTCCAGTATGAATACTTGCGGTATCTTTCTACTGTACAGGAAAGTGCCAGATTGAATAAATTAATGTGTAAAAAGAAACACACGACTCTTCTACCGTTTCGAGCTCATCCAATTGAGCCGCTTTTCAGCGTCTACCTTTTGGCGTTACAACTCGCCGCAGTTCAGATGGGTTACATTCCAGTCTTCCTGGTTGCGAGATACGCCGGATGGTTAGAGAGTTAATCATTTTTATTTTTGTCCAACAAAAATTTCAATCTCACGTTACTCCTTTTCAACTCATATTTAGAATGAAGTAGTGCTGTATGCGGAATTGCATATTTATGTATATGTATGTAGGGTCAAATGCCTATTTTTAACTGTTTGGCCCAACATTCACCGGAGATATCCTTTAACATAACTAAGCTGTTAAAGCTGTACTGTTATAAACCAAGCCAATGTAGCGGATCGGATGAAAAGTAGGATAGCGAAGAGGACTAGCAACCACCGGGTGCAGTACGCGCGATGTGCTAGATATATATTTATTATATTATATTATATTATATATTCATGCACACATAGATTCGTACTCAGGTTGATTCTCGACTGCTTCGCGGCTTCGCTCGCTTTCTTCTCGGCGCTGCTAGCATTGTTAATATCCTTAAAATGCCTATTTACATATTTTTTTTAATGAAAAGAAGAGGAATTCGTTGAAAAAACTTTTATTCAGTTTCAATTTTTTATTGCCAAAATATTGTTAATAATAGGTTGTGGTAAGCTAAGAACAAATGTAGCCTCGCGCCCAACTCGCCCGCTGTGATGCTTGTGCAACGGAATCACATGGCACTCAGGGACTTCTTCATGGATTGTCTGCCTAATCAGGGCACGGTTCTGCTTTTAAAAGATTGACACTTTACAGAATGTGTTTTGCGGGGTTTTTTTAGCAGAATGTTACTGCACAGAAACTTTTTCTTATAGAATGTTATTTTACAGGATGCATCTTACAAAATGTCATTTCTCAGAATGTTAGTTTACAGAATGACGCTTCGTTTCTTAACAGAATCCTCGATGCAGACAGCGCAACGGATTGCGGATGATCTTCAGTACCGAGAGAATGATTACGAATATAACTTGTGGCACTATGTGTGCAAGGTGTGTTATAGTGTGCAGTCTGACAGTTTTGGCATTTCCCGAATGCTTGAACTTTCTTTCAATCACAGTTTTGCCATTTCCCAAAAGCTTGAGCTTTCTTTCAATCACAATTTTGCTATTTCCCGAATGCTTGAACTTTCTCTAACATATTATCATATCCTAGAAAAAGACTCTATCTTTCTTTATTTCTTATCTTATCTTATTTCTTTATTTAATATCTTTCGTTCCTGTTAATATGTATTTATATGCATACATATTTTAGATGTTCTCGAGCCGCTCATTCGTGTTCATCGCCATCGCCATTCTTGGATTGTTTGTATCTTTAGCTCATCGAAAGTTTTATTAAAAATTAAAATTCTAAAAAATAAGAGAAATTCATTTTACTTATCACGATAGAATATTATTTCAAAACGAAGAATCAAAACAAGTTTACAAACGTACAACGTTATATTTTTAGTATGGCGAGCGGAGTGACTTATATGATGTCAACATCACAATTTCTGTTCGCACCGCTTGACGACCCAGAGGTTAGAGGGGACATAGAGAGCTCTTTCAATGTATACTTCTACCACTCAGTCTATATTCGTAATGTAAATTGATTTACTAGCTTACATACATGAACATGCCTGTTACCAGAGCCGGTAATGGCTGGTCCACTTTCCCAGTGCCCGGGACACACTGTGTCCAAATCGGGCCGGTGGGCCGTCCCGATTTGGACACAATGTTGTCCAGTCAGGACGACTGAAAACTTACTTTCTTCTTCACATTTTCGTCACTTTTTCAAACTTTTCCTTCAACACATTAAACTGAATGTTCGTAGCATGAAGTTCTTGGCATGAATGTTTCTTGTGGATGTTCTTTAGCATTCTAACCTATCCGAGTAGGTCATTCCCCACTGCAGCGTTGCAAGCGCTGAATGTCGGGTGGAATAGCATGCTAACAATAAGCCATATTTGGACTCAACATAAATAATCTCTATGGTAGCCCTTGAATTTATTGAAAAGCATAGCTACTTCTTTGTTCTCTCTCGCTATATCTTCCACAGTATAATCTACGACAATATATTCCTATGAAGCTGGAATCCATAATTCATTTCTATATGTTAATTTATTTTAATAGAAAGCATTGTGCAATGCTAGATGTAAACACGTCTAAACATATGAATTCTGAATTTTAAGATACATATGTAGTTGAAATGGCTCATTGGACCTTTTTTATGCGAATATCCAAATTGTCTGCCCGTATGAGCTCGATATAAAAAAGTTCCATGAGCCATTTAAACTACACATGTATCTTAAAATTCGGAATTTATATGTTAAGATGTGTTTACATCTAGCATTGCACAATGTTTTCTATTAAAATAAATGATCAGATCGAAAATGCATTCCCGCTTCTCTGGAATATATTGTCGTTGATTAAACAGTGGAAGACATAGCGAGAGAGAACAAGAAAAATGGCTCATTGGAATTTTTATCCTAATTTTCAATATCAGGCTAATACGGGCAAACATTTTGGGCCGGCCGGTCCGGACCATTTCCAGGCCAAAAATTCTAGTTCCAAGAAATGGAGGCCGAGACCTTGGACCCGCCGGACCTAGCAGCCCAAAATGTTTGGGCCATGTACCATCTCTATTTGTTTCCAGTCTATTTTATAATATATTTTTTTCTCCTACGTTGGTGCATTTTTTTTCTACAATTCGCTTTAATCTATTTAAAACTGTTTTTTTTCAGTGCGTTTTGCTGAAGAGCACTGGAGCAATTCTGACGATTCCGATTGCTTATTCCATGCAATCTGCTTGGTTCGTTGAATGATGTAGAAAAGTATAGTTAGTTGTCGCATTAACCTACTCTCTTTCGTCTTATGCTCGTTAAAGAACATAGCAGACTGCCTGAAATAGTAGATCCTTCTTATTAAATCCATCTTGCCGGGCTGCTCGTTCAGCAACGGATTAATGAGTTATCGTTACGAATATATCAATGAGTCAATATATTAAATAGACAATATTTTTGTTCGCACGGTTGTTACAACAAAAAAAAAGAGATGTACCTTCGGATGCGCAGAAATCGTCGTTAATTTGCAAGGGTGTACCCTGTCTTCCAGTGCTGGCCGCGGCATCTTCCTACCCCTCGCCACTTCGCTCGGCTTGCTCGGCCTGATTTCGGCCTTCAATGCGAGCTTCTACAAGCAGCAACACGCGTGCATCGAGACGGCCATTCCCTCGAGTTGGCACATGAAATTTTCTTCTCATTTAAAGAAGGGCGATCACCGAAAAATTGCAATTGTATGTTCAAACGTGCAAAGGTTTCAAACGAAAGTCCATTTAATTACTCAAAAAAGTACGGTAGATGAGATCGCTAAAGTAGCGCTGATTTCGAAGCGAGAAGTTATTGCTCGTTTACTAATTTCATACTGTTTTGCATAATATTTTTTAGTTTATTGTAGAATATTCACATACGAAAGGGATAAAGCATGAAACAAACAAATGTCTTAAAATATTTGTAAAATGAATCTTCCCGCGATGGGTAAGTGGCAGCAAATCTACTGTCGAGTGCTGTAACACCACGTTTTTGCACTGACACCAATCACAAATTCATTCAAAAATTGCATTTTCAAGTATCTTAAACTTGAATATGGAACTTTTTTATGCTTTTTTATTTGCCTTTTCTTTTTCCTCATGCCCGAGACTATTCGAAAATAGCTAAGATGTTTCAGAAATCGGCAATTACTTTTCGGTGATCGCCCTCCTTTAATGATATAAATTTTTTAATGTATTTATAAATAAATAAAAATTGAAGAAAAAAGTTGCCGTCCTCAGATTCGTTCCTCCCCGCCTTGATGATCGTGGCACTTTTGGCCGTTGGCAACAGCGCCATCGTGTTCGCTGCCGCAATTCTGTTGCGAATCACGCCCATTGTCACGCGGTACGTTTCGCGAATTTTGCCGAATAGAAATGCGATCAATAATAGTATGAACAAAATACCCTTGTTTCCGCAAGCTTCCCGAGGGATCAGAAGAGATCGGGTTCTTCGCGCTCTTCGTACGAATATATATAAATGTCGTCTATTTTGCTCCCGACCAAGGGTCGAATAATAGTAGAGAAATCCCAAGGAGAACTAAGGAAAGAAATTTTTTGAGAATTCGTAGTACTAAATGTGATTTCACTACTTTTATTCGATTCCTGGCCAAAAGCCAAGTAGACGACATTTATATTGCGAAGAAAGGATCTCTTCTGTTCCCCCGGAAAGCGAGGAAGACAAGGGTTTTCCTGCTTTTATTAGACTTTGAAAAAGTCATGGAAAAAATTTGCCAGTAAAATGTTGGCAATTTGCTAATTAGCTATTTTTTCGCTTATGAGGGGAAATATGCAAATTTATGCAAATTAGTACTGTTCAAATTTGCTCGACTCTACGCTCAAATGCAAAATCCCAAAAGTACAATTAAGGGTCCTAATGTGGGACCATGACTAGGTATTTGGAATGGCGAAGTGGTACTGAGCAACTTTGATATAGTTTATATAGGGTCCCTAGTAGCTGTGACCACTCCAAAAAGCCTCTGACCTCTTGTAAGTGGCGTAAAATAAGTTGGACACGACAACGAGACCTTTCGGGTGGTCGTACAGACCCAGCCTATAACTGGACGCGTGATAAACTTTGAACTATGGAACGCAACTTCGGTCAACGGAAGAAAATGCTACGGCAGTAATGTGATGACTTACAAAGTATAGCAGGGCAATACTTTTTGTCCAGGCCGAAACCCAAGGAGTACAGCGTTAGTTTGCTCGCTGCGCATGCCAACCTGGAAATGACCAAATGTTTCTTTTTTTTTGCAGAGCACCAATCTTCACGATGATGATGACTGCCACGTTCGTCGCTGCGACGGCCGCAAGGATGTTTTTCAAGAGCAACAAGGTCTTGCTTTTCGCGATAATATTTCATCTTAAAGGAGGATGTTTACCGAAGAAGAATTTCATGTTTTCAAATTGGTGCGTTCACACCACTCACAACTTATTCTCGCCTGATATTACATTAGTCGAGCAAAAATATGTCTCACATATGTATGCAGCAATTTGAAATCTACATAATTTTTCCGTGATCACCCTCCCTTAAACTTATCTCTTTTACGCTTGTTGTTGTTGTTGTTGTCTAAATGCACGTCGGCCACGCATTTCTTCTGCAGTCTCCGTATACAAGAGAATTTAGAGCAAATTCTATATGAGACATAGGTTCGTGTTTTGTTTTTCAGTCCCCTTTTCTCACGTCCTCCTTCCTCTTCGCCTTACCATGCATGGCGGCTCTTTGCGCTCTTTATCTCCGTCGACTTCCCGCTCATACGGTATGTTTTCTTCCAAAATTCTAATCATGGATGTATAATACATGCATATATGTATTTTAAAGAAATTATTTTATCTTTTAGAGCAAAAAACTTCCTGAAACCGCTGTCAAAAAGACCCTTTCAGACTAATTTATTATGTAAATGAATACTTCTTAAAAAAAAAGGCTTACTTTTTTCAGCTGGACAACGTCACCGATCTCCTTCGACTGTCGCAACCGAAGAGAAAAGAGGTCACTTGAGGTCGCCATCTAAGTGGCACCAAATATTTCTTCCGTCCTTTTTGCACTTCTCTGCTATACTTGCATACATACACCGTTCGCCAAACATGTTTGTTTCGACATCGAAAACCAAATCAGCTAAAATATTCGTATAAATTGCGAAAACAAATTTCAGGCAGTAGAATTATTGCCTTTGTCAAATTTGAGCGGTTACACATGACAATAAACAAAAAAATACCCTAAAACAAATTATCTAGTATTATTGAATCCAAATATTGAATACACGATTTATAGGTGGAGATTTCTTGCTCCTTAGGTTAAGACTTTCTTCATTCTCTCTACAACTCTGGTCTCGGGAGGAGAGGCTGCTCGCTCCTTCCCTCTCTCAATTCTCACCTTTCGTGTGTTGTTTCTTTGCTTTGCCGTGCCCTTTTGCTCCCCTGCTACCTCCACATTCCCGGAGTGTCCATGATGCCAACCTAGCCCAGTTTAGTTTGGTGCGTGACGGTCGCTCTTTCCACTCTGGGTTGAGAAAAGGCCTCTGTTGGTAGGTGGCCGGGCAGTGTCTGTGTGTTCGGCGACCAGTGGCGCGGGTGGCCCGCGAGAGCGTTTCTCGTGTTATCAGAGCTTTTCGCTTCGGCCTCTACGACCCCTACGACCTCAACTCGCCGAATCTCTCTGCCATGAACCTCAACCTCTAAGGCCTTCAACTTACGGTACACAGCTGCACTCTCTAGGATCCACTAAGCATTGAAGAACGGACAACGCCTGTCTCTCTGAGCTCTCAGAATCTGTTTAAAAAAAAGTCGCTGCAACACCGAATTGCAGTCCCGTTGAACTATTCAAAATCATTAACTACAGCAACACCGAATTGCAGTCTCGTTGCACTATTCCCACTCATTAACTACAGTCATTTTCTTAACATCCCTGCGGCATTAATTAACTGAGTTCAATATTCTACTTCTACATATTTTCAACTATTTCAAAAATATTCTGTTTATATCTTTATTCTGATCACGCATAGATGTTCACATTGGGTATTGAGTGTGGCCAGATCTCATTCATTTCCCCTTTCTTGCAAGTAGACTTCTCACAGTGGATGTTTCACTTCTCATTATTCTTTCTCTTGCAAATCTTAATTTCATTCTCCAATGCTTTCTCTCCATCTCTGCCTTTTTCTAGTCGAGATTAACGGCCACAGGAAGATCTTTCAAACTCATTGGCAGAACTTTTGTTAACACTTCGTGCTGATTGACCTTGCTTGCTTGAAGTGAATTGGCTTGACGCTGTCCCGAAAAGAGTTTAAACATTTCACACGTTATGAATTTCTCTTTCTCCCGTACACTTTCCTTTATATTTCTCCCTCATGTTGTCACTGGTAATTGCTGACATTTACTGGGAATCCTCTAGTGAGAAAAGACTAGTTTATTGCCTTATTCCGAATTGCTCGATAATTAGCAAAATATTACAGATAATAATACCACGTGTTCTTCTTCAAGTCACTTGCACCGTAGAAAGTGTGTGCGTGTTTAAGTTGTGTTTAGGCTAGAAACTTACAAACGCCAAGAAAGTTTGACGACAATTTTGAATTTTGGTTTGTTCTCACTTAATCTACTGTCAAAAAGGCTGGAAACTCCACATGTTCAAGGCTTAAACGAGCAGAACATCAAATGAGCAGAACATCAAATGAGCAGAACATCTCTGATATGCGTACAAAACTGAATCGGCAAATGGTCAATAAAGTGAATTGTGAAGTACTACTATATGGTTAGAGATAGACATCGAAAACATGCATTTAGTACTAATGAATGAGGAAAGAATTCTCGAACAGAAGAGAGCCGTGAGGAATCGTAAAAGGCTCAAAGTGTGAAAAGGCACGTAATTTTTCGAGAGAGAAAAAGGCACAGCACAGGCAGATACTCATATGGCAGTAATCGGAATGTTGTAACGGAATAAAGCAGCATTAACAAAGGAATAAAGCAACATTTGGACTGATATAAAAGAAAAATTAAGAGTGAGAAAATGGTGAAAAATACTGAAATATAAAAGTAATTGCTTAAAGAACAAGCCAATTAGCTGGACGGAGAGCTAAAGCTTTGCTAGCCCAAAGTCACTGTGAGAAGTGATACAAGGGGCCGGGTCGAAGACTAATTCACAACTACTTACGGAGGTTACGGTATGGAAGCTCTATTCTGGATATATCCTAACAGCAAAGTTAGCATTCTTCTTTTTTTTCTTCTTCTTCTTATTAATCTTCCTCGCCTTCTACTTTCTTCAAGCGTCACGTAGCAATTCAAAGTACTGAAAAGAAAGAGATCTCGTTTTTGATCTGGGAAATCGAAGAGACATGATTTTTCTAAATCTCACTTGATCAGCCATCTGAAATAGCTTTTCTTCATGTTCTCAGTCCATGTCTTTCTCCTTAGGTCTGACTCTCTCTTTCTCTCGCTTTCTCTCGCCCTCTCTCTCTCTCACCCTCTCTATCTCTCTCCCTCGACCTTTATATCTCTCAATCTCTCTATCTCTCTCTCTCTCTCTGACTCTCTCTCCCTCTCCCTCACTCTCTCCCTCCCTCTCTCTCTCTCTCTCCCTCGCCCTCTATATCTCTCACTCTCTCTCTCTCCATCGCTCTCTCTTTCTCCCTCACTCTCTATCTCTCTCTCTCTCTGTCGCTAGCACTCTCTCCCTCGCCCTCTATATCTCTCTCACTATCTCCTCTCTCTCTCTCCATCTCTCTCTCCCTCTCTCTCTCTCTCACTCTCCAAGTCCTCACCTGTCGGATGTCCTCAAGCTGCTCTCGTAACTCGCGCACCGTCTGATTCGTCGAGCGAAGTTGGTCCCTTCATATTTTTTTTAAATATTAACTGCTGGATATAATCTGTTTATGTCGCTTTTACTACTTGCTTTTTACAGGTACCGGGTAGTAAAATGGTAAGTTATAAAGCATTATCATAATAAAAGAAGTATTAATATATATATATATGTATATATGTTATTTATTTATTTAAATAGTATTTTAACTAGTAAAAAGTAGGAAAAAAGATCAAAATAAGCATACTTGAGCGCGACAATGTCCGGCTGTTCACTTTCATGCTCATCATCCCTCAGCGAGATGGCCTGCATGCGCGGGAACCAGTCGAGATTCCGCTCCTGTGAATAATTCCGTTATTCGCTTTCTGTCAAACTCTCTAAAATCCGGCAGAGAAAAAAAAGTCACGCTGGAAAGTGGTGAAGGGAAAAGGCGCTGAAGGCAAAACTGTTGAAGCCAAAAACGTTGGATCCAAAACTGCTGAGAGCATAAATCGTTAATGGCAAGAACCGTTGATGCCCAAGACCGCTGAAGGCAGAAAAAAGGCACCCGGCTACTGCACCTTGACACACTCGGCGACGTAGCTCTCGGGGCCCGTGTACTCGGTCTCGTCACGGATCTGCAGCCAGACGATGAAGAAGAGGTAGTGCCAGAGGTTGTGCTCGCGGTGTCGATGCTCCTCGAATGAGACTGAGCGGTTGTCGAATCTGTGTGAAGAAGAAGAAGCGAGAATTACTATTATAATAATTGATAGTTTATTTTTTAATTTTGATTTAGTTTTTTTCCTCTATGATATAGAATTTAATGGTACATCGTAATAACTTTATTATGTTAAAAATACATATATTTTTACATAATAAAATAATTAATTAATTAATTTGAGCACGAACCGCCCGCGCTCGAGACCGCAGATGAAGCACGTGTTATTGAGGATGTCCTCCTGGAAGCAGAGAAAATTGCTCCTCACTCTCTCTCTCTCTTCTCTCTCTCTCCCTAGACTATCCTTCACTCTCTCTATCTCGCTCGCTCTCTTTTTCTATCTTTCTCTTCATTTTCTCGTTCTCTTCTCTCTCTCTCTTTCTCTTTCTCTCTCCGCTCTCGCTCTCTCTCTCTCTCTCTCTTTCTCTCTATCTCTCTCTATCTCTTTCTCTCTCTTTCTCTCTCTCATCTTCCCATCCCTTCTCTCTCTCTCCTCTTTTTCCGCCGCTCTCTCTCACCTTCTCATTCTTCTCCGTTCTCAGATCGCCAAAAGTGTCGATGATGACACCGAAAATGAGATTGAGCACGATGACAATGATGACGACGTAGAAGGAGAGGTCGTACAGGATGCGGTAATAGAAGAGAGGCTCCTTTCAAATTATTTATCTTTTTGAAGCAGAACGGTTCCTCGTGGTGTCCAACCGCCCATACCCAAATGGGTCTGCCACCCCCCCCCCCGAATGGGGTACAGGTGGTATCATACCACCCCAAACCAAGAGAGACCCCCAAAAGCCACCTCGGGAGCCGTGTTCCTGAGCACGTCTCCGATGCCTCCTCCATTGCGCAGTCCCCAGTTGAGCGTCGTGACGATGCACATGCGAAGCGAGTCGCACGAGTGCACCTTGTCCACCTTGTCATCTGAATTGTAGTGTGCTGGGCGGAATAATTTTAGTGTGCTATTTAAGTTTTTGCTATTTCAACGTCACACAATTCTTCTTCTTCTTCTTCTCTCTGTCTCTCTCTCTCCCTCTCCCTCTCTCTGTCTCTCTCTCTCTCTCTCTCTCTCTCTCGTTGTTTCTCTTCCCAAGTATCTCGCTCTCTATTTTTCTTTCTAAGTACCTCTCGCTCTCCCTCTCCCTCTCTCTCTCTCTCTTCTCTTCCTATGTATCTCGCTACCTCTCCTCTTCCTGTCTCTCTCCCTCTCGTCCTCTCTTTCTCTTTGTCTCCCTCTCTCTTCCTATCTCTCTCTCTCTCTCACTCTCTCTCTCTCTCTCTTCTACCTTCGCCTCCGTCTTGCTTGCCCGGACAGTCATCCTTGGTGCACATCTCCTCCACCCGCTCCGCCCCGTTCCCTCTCAAGAATGCGGCAGCCATGCTGAAAGGCGTGCTCTGTGCGCGGGCGGCACTCTCGTCGAGGGGGTCCACTTCCAGCATGAAGTCTGCAAGCAAATGGAAGGGAGAATTAGTGAGCATTTCTTTAAGGAGAGCATGTTTAAGATCATCTTATATCATAAATATCACATTTAAATTAATTTTTTTAAACATGAATGATATAAAGTAATCGTTATCATCACATTTATTCACTCTATTTTGTATTCGTTTCTCCATCGCTCCCCCCCCCCTTCTCTCACTTTCTTTCTTTCTCTCTCTCTATCTTTTTCTTTCTCTCTCTCTATCTCTCTCTCTCTATCTCTCCCTCACCCTTCTGGAAGAAGACATATCCGACGATTGCATAGTGGTAGACGAGGAAGAGTGCGAGGAGTGCAGTCAGCATAATCGACTGCCAGTTCTTGGTCACAGAGGAGATGACGTTCCGTAGCGTGTCCTCGCAGGCAATCACGTCCAACAGCTAGAGAGAAAAGGAGAGAGAGAAAAATAGAGAGAGAGAGAAACGGAGAGAGAGAGAGAAAAGGAGAGAGAACGCGAGAGCAAGAGGAACGAGAGAGAGAGAGAGAGAGAGAGAGAGAACGAGAGAGAGAGAGAGAGAGAGAGAGAACGAGAGAGAGAAGAGTGTGGTAGAGAATGGGAGAAAGAGAGACAGGTGAGAGAGGGAGGGACAAAGACGGAGGAGTGGAATGAGAGCCAACCAGTAGAGAGTAGAGAAAGGGATGAACAGAGAGACCAAGGATGCACACGAGCAGATACACCGTGTGGTAATAGAGATCCTGAATCAAGGTGGAGAAACTTCATATAAGCATTTTTATGTGCAATTTTCTTCTTTCACTCTTGTTTTCTTCTAATTTTTGTCGAAGAAATTTCAGAAAAATTTCAGAAACGAACAGAAAAAGCGGAAGAAAGAGTTGGCAAGCGAAAAAAAATTAAATCCGATATTAACAAGAGATGCAACAAGAAAAAGTACATTTTATCAATCTATTTGTGCATTTTATACTATTGTAAGCTTATTGTATTATTGTACTTATCTTCTACATAATGTTTGCACATTATTATTAATGTACTGAATAAACAAAATTAATAAATTAAGAAACAATTGCTCACCATATCAGCGATTCGCTCCGCCCAACAGCGATCTGCGAGACCGCGATTACTGACGTAGGCGACAATGTGAATTACCTAAAAGCACGATTTTAATTAGCTATTATTATTATTTAATTATTAGAGTATAATTCTACTTTATTAACTCAATCGATAGACTAGAGCACGGAATACTTCATCTCCAGATATAAATGAAATAACAAATAAAAAAGATAGAAAAAGAATATAGTAATGATGGTCTTTACTTGCCTTGTTTAAGAGCTGGACGAGTGCGATGACGTTGAGAGTCGTAACAATGCCTGTGCATATGGAAATTTACAAATTTAAATATACATATGCAAATGACTATAGAAAAACAACTTTGTTCAGGAATTTTTTCTGAATAAAATTAAAGAAAGATGCAAAGACAAGAAATAGGAGATGACGTGAAAAATGCATCGCCTAAAGATTAATGAATAAATTAAGATTAACCTAATATTGATATCATGAGAAGTGACGTCGAGAACATTACAACTGCTATTGCTGTCAGCGAATTTGAGGAGGCGCCCAGTGAGAATCTGTGATGTAATTATTCTTTTTCTTCAATCATTTAATTAAATAATGTTTCATGTAGTTAATTATTAATTTCTACAAAACACCATAGTATTTTTTTCTAAAGAGGAAATATTCGAGAAAAGGAATAAAACATCGCATACCGATCATCCCATTGTGAGTAGAGAAAGACAAGCGAAGAGAGAAAGGTGAAGTAGACAAAGGGGTTCAAGGCGAGGCCGTAGTCACGAATCGACTGAATGTTTCTCATGTGCTAGTCTTATCTTTCTAGATAAAGGAGGATGATTACAGAAAAAAAAGTAATTAATGCAGGCTCGAACTGCCGCGTCTAACTCTCTCACTCTCTCTCCCTCTCTAACTCTCTCTCTCTTTCTCTAATTCCTCTCTCTAACTATCTCTCTCTAACTCGCTCTGTTGCTGTCTCTCTATCTGTCTCTCTCTCTAACTGTCTCTCTCTATCTCTCTCTAACTCTCTCTCTCTCACTCACTCTCTAATACTCTCTCACTATCTCTCTCTCTCGCTCTCTCTTTCTCTCTCTCACTTCCTCCTAACCTCCTCTCCTCCTGGCCCATCGAATGGATAGAAGCCGGCGACGATGCCATTGCATATGAATGCGAAGAAGAAGGAGAGGCGTGCCCAGAGACGAAGGCGCTTCGTGCACGCAAACAGCCACTTTCTGCCTGGAAATCGTTGCAAGATTTCCATTTTTTTTAATGAAATTTTTTATAGAGCATTTTTCTAATATAGTTTTCTTCTTTGTTACTCCAAAATTTCTGCAACCAAATTGACAAGGCGATAGTTAACATACTCTGCAACTTTCTCTGCCACTTCATCTCTTCGTACAACTCGGGCCAGCGGCCGAAGAAGTCGGTCACTTTCGAGCCCTGAGAAATATTTAAATGATACAGTTTCATCTTTTTTTTTCTTCCATTGCCTAATTCGGTGTTGTCTCACTAATTGGCAAATAGTGTTCTCGATTATTCGAATAGCATTCATCGAATATTCGAAATATTCCGATATTTTTCATGGAATACATTTTTCATATCTTCTTGTTAGAACAGTCTTTTCGAATGAGTAAAACGACATTCGCCACCTGCGCGTCTCTCTCCGTGTTGTTGTAGACGTCCTGCTTCGTCTCCTTCGTGATGAACGAGCAGATCTCATGGATGGGAAAGACGACTCGCTCGAGTGTCCGGTCACGGCGGACAATCTTGGAGAACACAAACAAAAATGTTCAGCTTCAATTTCAACTCTCTCTCTCCCCTCTCTCTCTCCCCTCTCTCTCTCCCCTCTCTCTCTCCCCTCTCTCTCTCCCCTCTCTCTCTCCCCTCTCTCTCTCCCCTCTCTCTCCCCTCTCTCTCTCTCCCCTCTCTCTCTCCCCTCTCTCTCTCCCCTCTCTCTCTCCCCTCTCTCTCCCCTCTCTCTCTCCCCTCTCTCTCTCCCCTCTCTCTCTCCCCTCTCTCTCTCTCCCCTCTCTCTCCCCTCTCTCTCTCCCCTCTCTCTCTCCCCTCTCTCTCTCCTCACTCATTTCATAATATCATTGAAAAGCAAATAGAAAAGAAGCTACTCGTCCTTAATTTAATCTATATTTTAGTACTTCTCTCCCGCCTCCCTCTTTTCCTGTCTTACAGCTACCAATAATCTTTCATTAAAAATTTTCTAATCAAGCCCTCTCTATCCCTTCAATCATTCTCTCCCTCTCCCTCCCTCTCCATCTTGCCCTCTCTCTCTCTCACTCTCTCCTTCTCTCACCTCAATCTGTCCAGTGTGCTGCTTGTAGTAGCCGAGTGCTTCGCGTGTCCTCTCCTCCTTCGTCTCATCCTCTGCATCCATGCACGCAGCTAGCTCCGGACTGTGGCGCGCCAGTTGATGCGCAAGTATGTAAATGTTGTGGCCGACCTGGAAAGAATATTAGAATTAGAATATACTAATAATATCTATATATATGGAATATTCAAGAATCGATTTTTTTTGTTGGAATATTCCTAATTTTCCTTAGAACATTCTAAAACTTGACCTCCTTGGGGTCGACGATGAAAGTAAGTGGCATCTCGTGGCGTGGCGTGTACAGCTTCTCCTCAAACTTGGCGCCCGTTGGAGTGTCCGCCTCGCGGATCGAGACGGTGCCCGAGGCGTTTACCGATATTTCAGGCAGGGTTACTGTAAATATGTTACTGTAATCAGTTCAGAGAGAGAGAGAAAGAAAGAGAGAGAGCTAGAGATAGAGAGAGAGAGATCACGAAGGAACGAGAGAAAGAGAGAGAGAGAGAAACAGAGATAGAAAGAAGCTGTAAAGCACACATGTCTCCGTCTGAATCTGCGGCGTGACGAGCGAGCGAATCCCGCCTCCGGGAGGCACAGCGGAGATTGCCTAGATATGTATTTGGAATATTTTTCAATAAGTACAGTAAACATTCTTGTTTCAGAGAAGAAGACTAGATCCATATTCGACTATTCTAAATGTGCCATCATGGATGTATCGACCCCTCTGAATAGAATGCTCTCTGCCGACCTGATCAAGGAGCTCTCTCCTCATTCGCGCGACCATGAGCTGCTGCGAGTTGGCCATGTCGTAGGCTTGCGTCAGCGCGTGCACCAACTGACGAGGGCCGCCTGTAGAGAGAGAGAGAGAGAGTGAGAGAGAGAGAGAGGCAGAGACAGAGAGAGAGAGAGGCAGAGACAGAGAGAGATTGAGGGGAGAGAGTGAGAGAAAGAAGAGAGATAAGTGTGAGAGAGAGTAGAGAGCCAAAGAGCGAGAGAGAGAGAAGGAAGAGAAAAAGATAGAATGGGTCCCACCTGCCATATTCGACATGTTGACGAGGACACGCTGTGCATTCTCGCCGTCTGTGCGCGACTCCATGATGGCGAGAAGAAGCTTGGAGGCTTGGCTCTGAAGGTAGCATCTTTGCTATTCTGCTCTTTCTCTCACTCTCACTCTCTCTTTCTCTCTCTCTTTCTGTCTCCCTCTCTCTCTTTCTCTCACTCTCTCTCTTTCTGTCTCCCTCTTTCTCTCTCTCTCTCTCTCTCTCTCTACCTCCCTCTCTCTCCCTCTCTCTCTCCCACCCACCTTAATCTCGAGTGCCAGTTCCATGTGGTCGTCTGCGAGCGGCTTGATGTCGTTGAGCACGAGCGAGATGATTATGTTCAGGCCGTTCTCTTGCATCGCCATTGTGTTCTGTCAAAAATGATGATCGCATCATGAACTAATATTTTCGCGCCAGGACCACTTCCAGATTACTGTAGCCCCCCCCCATAAGTTTGGTTACTGTAGCCCGCACCTGATTCTCGTGGCATGGCCCCTGGCAGAACTCGGTGAGCGTCACGAGGGTCTGCGTGATGAGCGAGAAGTTGTGCTCGCCAATCTCCTTGAAGACGCCGAGCGAGCCCTTGGTGCTGCCGCATACCTGCAAACTTTCGTTCGTCTCTTTCTCTTTCTCTTTCTCTCTCTCTCTCTCTCGCTCTCTCTCTCTCTCTTTCTCTTTCTCTGTTTCCCTCTCACTCACTCTCGCTGTCTCTTCCTTTCTCACTCTCACTCACACACACACTCTCTCTCTCTCTCCCTCTCTCTCTCTCTCTCTCTCTCTCTCTCTCTGTGTCTCCGGGAATCCTAAGAATGCCACAAACCGTATCGAGGAACATGAGCGTCTCGGCAACCAGATTGTGATTTGTTCGGTCGCCTTGGCGGCGGATGAAGTTCTGAAAGAAGAAGAAGGCTCTTTAATATCGCCATTTTGATTCAGGTCTTTGAAGATTAAAATAATGACTGAAAGGACAGGGACTTGCCTGGAGAAGGTGATTGTGATTCTCGCAGAGAAGCTGCAGGACACGCAGGATGGGCTCGATGATCGCGATCTCGGGCGGCAGCACTTCTTTGGCTCTGTAGAGGGAAGATTCAGACAGGAAGATAGAAAGAGAGGGATATGGAAAGAGTGGATAAGAATGTGAGAGAGAATTAGAGAGAGAGAGAAAGAAAGAGAGAGAGGAAGGCAAAAATATACATGAGAAAAATATATGTATTTAACAAAAATGACCCACCGCTCCTCTTCATCCTGATATGGCAGCATGTCGGGCACGGACGCCGCGGAGATCAACTATAAGTTTTTTTCTTTTGCTCTCTCTCTTTCTCTCTATCTGTCTCTCGCTCTCTCTCTCTCTCTCTCTTTATCTCTCTCCCTTTCGACCTCTGTCTCTTTCCTCATACAAATCAGCTCACCTCTAAGGTTGGCGAGATCGATCCTCCGTTCGATTCACCTTCCTAAAACGGCTTAGTGACGGCGAACTCAAAAAGTGTTCATCTCTCTCTCTCTCTCTCTGCTTTCTTTCTCTGTCTTTCTCTGCCTATCTCTCTATCTCTCCTCCTCCGTCTACAACATGCCCTCGAACCGGAATGGTCCCGAGCCGACTCGCGTCCACTGACGTGCTCGGCGTCAGCAGCTTCTCATGATTCGGAGTGAGCAGAGCGGTCGAAGCTAATATCGCAGGAAGTGAACGTGAGAAAGAAATTGGTCGAATTTAAAACAATTGGAATATTCAAACTGGTGAGGAATAATATAAAAAAATAAGTGGAAGTTTTTTTTAGAAATAAACTTTTGGAGTAAAAACAATTATATAGAGCGAACGAACATCGCCGGCTCGCCGAGGTGGAGGCGCCTAAAACAGTTCACTTCTTGACAAACTCTCCTATTCTAAAGATATATTTTCAGAAACGAAAAAAAAAATAAAGTTAACTTATTTTTACTATTTGTTGTTTCGCTAAATAAAAGCTGGAATATTCCAGTTTTCTTTTATTTCAATACAAATTGGAATATGCCAGTTGCTCCTTTTCCAATTGCATTTGCAAGAGTGGAATACTGACCTAGACGCGGTCGCGAGTCGATGCACTGCATCATGTCGCTCTTGAGACGAGACTGCGCCGTCGCGAGACGCTGCGAGATGGCACGGAAGAAGGGCTCGTGGGCATCCTGCGAGAGAGAGACAGACAGAGAGAGAGTGAGAGAAAGTGAGGTGGAGAGAGAAGAGGAGAGAGAGAGAGGGGTGAGAAGAGAGAGAGAGAGAGAGAGAGAGAGAGAGAGAGGGAAAGTGAGTTGGAGAGAGATGAGGAGAGAGAGGGGTGAGAAGAGAGAGAGAAAGTGAGGTGGAGAGAGATGAGGAGAGAGAGAGGGGTGAGAGAGGGGGAGAAGAGAGAGAGAGAGAGAGAGAGAGAGAGAGAGAGCGAGAGAGGGAGAAGAGAGAGCAAGAAATGAAACAGAGAAATTGAGAGCAACAAAGTGTTCCGCATACGAGTTGAAGAATAATAAATAAGATATATATGTAATTGGACTGAAAGTCTTCGTACCTTGTGGCGCAGTCGCTCGAGGAATGACTGTTGGACCTGAATTTATTTTTATTAAAAAAAAAACAATAGAATCACAGCCCCATTTCTTGCGGCAGCAAAATTTGTAATAACGCTAATTTTTCCCGTCGTCAGGAATAAGTAGCAAACAGTTTTTTTCTTAATATTCTTAATTCTGGGATAAAATTGTCGACTAGTCCAAATTTCAATAACATTTTTTAGAACGAATACACCAAAAACCAGTTCTTTTTCGTTAAATTTATCATTGTTTTATATGTAAGGAAGCGCCATGTGTCGACCTTGTCGTTGCCCTCGTGCAGCAGCGCCTTGGCCAGCTGCATCGCCTTGAGGAAGACGTCGTACGGCGGGTCGGCCACGATGATATCGATCACCAGGTCTGAGAAGAAAGCTTAGGCTAAGGAGGCATAAGGGCACCTAAGGTCACTAAGGACGCTTAGGATAAGGGATAAGGTTGCCGAGTTCTTAAGGTTACTATGGGAAATAAAGCTAACTGTAAGGAACCGTAACAAGAGCTAAGGCAATCAAGGTAAGGATGTTTAGGATAAGGCCTATGGGAACGGCTTCAAATAAGGATACTAACAAGGAAGTTTAGGCTATGTTGCTAACGATTTCTCCATTCGTCGTTCAGTTTCCTTTTACTCCAGTTTCGATATATAGAATCACAGCCTGCATTATTCCTTTTTGTATAAAGTGGTCACATGGACTCTTCATAGATTTTATTTCCAATTCTTTGTTCCCGCCTTCATTGACGATTCAAAAGTGAAGTAACACGACAGCTTTTTATAGCACATCCTTTGTGACCACAGGAAGCGAGGCGAATGATAACGTCTGGGGGGGGGGGGAGAGAAAGAAATGGGAGAGAGAGAGTCAGAGAGAGAGAGAGTCAGAGAGAGAGAGAGCGAGAGAGAGAGAGATGGAGGTAGAGGGAGAGAGAGAAAAAGGGAGAGACAGAGAGAGAGAGAGAGAAAAGGAGAGCCACAGAAAGAAGATAGGAGAAGGGTAAGGCAGACATGATTGCCAGAGATGATACAGCCTTTATGCTTGCTCATTTCGCCTGATAAAACAACCACAGGCAGAAAGTGACCGGCAGAGAGATAGATGAGAGAAGCAAAAGAGATAGAGAAATGGAGGGATATGGATAGAGAGAGAGAGAGAGAGAGAGAGGAGAGAGAGTTGAAGAAATTCATGCAAGTGTTGCAGAGATATGTTAGTACATCCTTGCGCTAAAACAACA